>CM024757.1:89388574-89819709 GCA_014218235.1 Colocasia esculenta
TTCCTTTCTGTTGCAACCAACCTCCACGTTGAGGAGAAGAAGAACTTGTTCTCCCTCATGAGGATTCATTCCCTCCTTTCTCACTCCTGTCTTTTATACATGCTAAAGAGGCTTCTGCTAAATGTTTAAGTTTACCGACTCCTCCTCCGGTTGTTGTAAATTTTATGTTGGGAAGAAGAAGAGTCTGTTCTATTCTTTCTTCCATCCTTAGTTCTGGAGTCTTATTTTGAAGTCACAACATCTTTAGTGCAGTGAGTTTGTTCCCTGTTTAAAGGTGTATATCTTTCAATTTCATATTTGAATCCTTAAGTACTCCTGGAATTGAGTGTCCATATTGTAGGATTTTCTCTATTCTCTTTTCTTCTTTGTTAGAATCCCCAAGTATGAGTGTATAGTTATCCACATCTTGATTTGTGTTCTGTAAAGATCAATAGGTTTGCTCTTTCCATTGTGTTCATACTTTAACTAATGCTCATGTTTTGGGCAAAATATACTTGTGAAGAAATTCTTGTTAGATGCAAGGAAAAACTCTTAGAAGGGTTGTATATACTTTAATCTTCATTTCATAAGTTTTTCATACCATCCATGTTGTAGAAATCTTCTTCTTCCTCTTCTTCCTTTGTTCTGACTGTTTGCTGGAAACCAGAACTAGTGTCGACACACCCTTGGACTGTGTCGACACCACAACTTCCTTTGTTCTGACTGTTTGCTGGAAACCAGAACTAGTGTCGACACACTCCTGGACTGTGTCGACACCACAGCTTCCTTTGTTCTAACTGTTTGCTGAAAACCAGAACTAGTGTCGACACACTCCTGGACTGTGTCGACACCACAACTTCCTTTATTCTGACTGTTTGCTGGAAACCAGAACTAGTGTCGACACACTCCTGGACTGTGTAGACACCATAGATTTCTTTGTTCTGACTGTTTTCTGGAAAGCAGCACTAGTGTCGACACCACCCTGGACTGTGTCGACACACCCCTGGACTGTGTCAACACCACAGTGAACTGTGTTGACACCACAGTGACTTGTGTGACATAGCAGTAACTTGTCTATCCAGTAGTGTCAACTTGTCTTCAGTACAACATGTACCAATATGAGGGATCATTCTTTTAGCCATGGATTATTCCTAAACATCCCAAGTTTGATTGTTCCTACATGGCTACAACCTTTTGGAATCTTGGTATCAATCTTTAAACCTTTGTTTCATGTGAAATCTGAGTACTTGTGTACCCAACTGAATCATTACAAGAATGAGTGTGTTATGATGACAAAGTTATGGGTCTTTGGACTCAATGAGAAATTTTGCCTGTGCAAATAGGGCTGGTTCAGTCCTGGGAGGAGCACCCGAATTCGTCAGTGGCCGCGCGGGAACGATAAGGACAAGTGGATGTTGGCATACATCATTATGTGCTTGATTAGTCATCATGTCATACATATGTGTGTGAATATGTACCTGAACTAGAACTTAAGTGTTATCTTGAATGAGTGATTATACTTCTACATTTCTATTGCTCTACATGTGAAATCAGTGAACACGTTCGTCCATCCATTCAATACTCAGTGTTAGTAATGATTCAAATTCTTGTCTTGAGATTATACATTTGAATCCTGTCTATTTCATGGAATTGAATTCTACTGGGCTAGTTAGCTCATTCTTTCTTGGGGATATGTGTGCTGAGTGGACTACCCGTCGTCCAGCGATTCATCATCTTTTATTTCTCTTATAGTTAGTTGGAATGCAATGATGTTATAGTCAACTTCTATCTGCTCCTCATTTAGACTATAGTAAGGAGTATCATAAAAAAAAAAAAAAAAAATCTTCGCTAAGAGAGTTGTGTATAAATAAACTTTTATGTTAATTCTCGTGCTTAATATCTGCCATTTTAGTAAATAGACTTTGACTGGGACATGACAGATAAATTGGTATCAGAGCTTAGTTCGATAAACCTAGGGATAACCAGTGAGTTGGGGTAGAAACTTGGGATTTGATAGCACGATTTTTGTAACTATAAAACAAAAAAATGCTTAACTTGTGAATTATTTCAGTATGGACATGAGTGCTCAACAAAGGTTGGTAGCAGCCATGGAAATGCTACGTCAGGACCTAGAATTATATGCTCAAGCACAGAGAGAAACCCATGTACAGATCAAAGAGGAAGTATTAAATCTGACGGCAGGCGCTTTCTTGGCGGGAAATCCACACGTTTCATTGGATATTATGAACAGATCATGAATGATCTGGATGGTCTGAAGCTGGGGCAAGAGATGCTGCTCCATCAGATCGAGGGTATTGGGAGGTGATGACCGATGCCACGAGGGAGCTGCATTATGCGGCGGCAGAAGAACAGCAACCACTGCCCGCAGAACGGTTATAGACTTGACCAGAGATTAAAAATCGTGGATAGACAACTCACTTTTTGTAACCTCTCCTTTTGTTTAAATGTTGAATGTATATATGACTTCTATGTATTTGTGGAATAAGAGGTTATGGTTTTGTACATATGGAAAAGTTGGAAGTAGGAGACTGTGGTAACTTAGTTGGGGGTTGTGGTAACATGTTTTGATGTAAATATTTGACTAGTGAATAGAAATGTGTATTAGGTGGATTTTAATTGTGTATGTGATGAATGTGAGTTTGGGATGATTGAGGAATTAATGTATATCTTATTGGATGTTTCAGCTACTATCTCCATTTAGTGAGGATGGAGGTGACACTAGTTGGAGGAAGATGGAGAATTCTATGCATGATTTGACTCGAGTAATGAAGACAGTAGCCAGAAATAGCAACCATAATGGAACAAGTTTATTTAATGATTTTCGAAGCCTGGACCCTCCAAGATTTGCAGGAAGTACGATCCCGACGAAGCTGAGAATTGGCTAAAAGACATTGAAAGGATATTCAGGTACAGAAGAAGAAAAGGTTCGGCTGACTACGTTCCAGTTAGATCGGGATGCACGTGCTTGGTGGGAGATGTGGAAGCTACCCTGGAGGATTCCAACCAGGTTAGTTGGGAAGAGTTTGTGGAACTGTTCAATGATCAATATTTCTCCGAGGTGGTTCAGGAGAAGAAAGCAAATGAGTTGCTAGTCTAAAGTAGCTAAGGATGTCAGTATCGGAATATGAGGCCTAAATTGCCCGGTTGTCAAAATATGCTCCACATCTTATAGCCACAGAGAAATTGAAGGCTAAGAGGTTTATGAATGGACTACGTCCTAATTTTATCATGCAGTTAACTCCTCATCTAATCACTACTTATTCAGAAATGGTTAAGAGAGCCTTGGCATTGGAAGCTGCGAATGATATGTGGACAAGATTAGAGGGAAATTTGGAGAAGGATCTTCAGATCGAAAAAGGAAGTATGAGTCGGGGAATGCCCCGAAGGTTCAGCAAACTGCTAAGATGGCAGGCAAAGCTCCGGTAGGGAGTAAGAATGTTTGTAAGCATTGTCATCTCAGTGGACATCAGGCTGAAAATTGTTGGCGTAGGTTGGGTGCATGTCTCAAATGTGGGAGTACTCAACATAGAATTCCAGATTGTCTGATGATTAAGAATGCACCAGCCAACCAAATCCCCGAGCAAAGCAAGGTAGACTGCAAGTCATTCAAGAAGTGGAACCTAAATCCCCACAAGAGGGCGGATTGATTGAAGGTACATTGTTAGTAAACTCAAAACCTGCATTTGTGTTGTTTGATTCTGGAGCTACACACTCTTTCATTAGTTATGAGTTTGCTAAATCTCTGGAAATACAATCAGTTCCATTACCCACACAACTCGAGGTTGCAACTCCTTTGAGTGAGGGTAAGAAACTTAAAGAATATTACCCTGCTAGCTCAATCATAATTCAAGGACATGATTTACCCAGTGACTTGATATGTTTAGAAATGTGGGATTACGATGTAATTCTTGGGGTTAATTGGCTATCTAAATATCATGCAAACCTAGATTGCCAACTCAGAGAAGTGACTTTCCTAGGAAAGGAAATTTATTCGATGATAAACCCCACACCAGGAGAATACCAATAATTTCAGCAGTTAAGGCTTGTAAACTAGTACAGAAAGGTTGTCAAGGGTATTTAGCTTCTGTGACCCTATTAAATCAGAACATTACTGGATTGGAAGATATTCTGGTAGTAAGGGAATTTCTTGATGTTTTCCCTGAGGAGCTATCTGGCGTACCACCTAATAGAGAGGTGAATTTTTCAATTGAATTGGTACCAGGAGCAACACCAGTATCAAGAACACCATATAGAATGTCGATGGAAGAATTGAAAGAGCTAAAAAGGCAATTGTTGGAATTGTTAGAAAAGGGATTTATTAGACCTAGTACCTCACCTTTGGGTGCTCCTGTATTGTTTGTGAAGAAGAAGGATGAGTCTATGCGATTGTGCATAGATTATCGTCAATTGAATCAAATGACTATAAAGAACAAGTACCCACTTCCAAGAATTGATGATTTATTTGATCAATTGTCTGGGGCTCAGTGTTTCTCCAAGATTGACTTAAGATCTGGTTATCATCAGCTCAGGATCCAAGAGCAAGACATTCATAAAACGGCTTTTCGAACAAGATATGGACACTATGAGTTCGTAGTAATGCCGTTTGGATTAACTAATGCACCTGCTGCATTTATGCGACTGATGAATGACGTGTTTAGGTCTTATTTGAATCAGTTTGTAGTTGTATTTATTGATGATATACTGATCTATTCTAAAAGTATGGAAGAGCATGAAGCACATTTACGGATTACTCTGCAATTGTTACGAGATCATAAGTATATGCAAAATTCAGTAAATGTGAATTTTGGTTGAAGCAAGTGATGTTCTTAGGACACATTATTTCTAAGGAAGGTTTATCTGTAGACTCCTCAAAGATTGAAACTATACAGAAATGGGAACAACCTAAGAATATCACTGAGATTAGAAGTTTTCTGGGCATGGCCAGTTACTACCGGCGGTTTGTCAAGGATTTTTCTAGAATTGCCTCACCTCTCACACAACTGACTAGGAAAGGAATTGCATTTATATGGAATGAGAGTTGTGAACAAGCATTCCAATTATTGAAAGAATGTTTATCTACTGCACCAATTTTAGCCTTTCTGGTAGAAGGAAAAATATTTGAGGTTTATACTGATGCTTCCAATATTGGACTGGGATGTGTATTAATGCAAGATGGAAGAGTTATTGCCTATGCATCAAGACAGCTAAAAACTCACGAGAAAAACTACCCAGTGCATGATTTGGAACTGGCAACAGTAGTTTTTGCCCTCAAACTGTGGAGGCACTATCTATATGATAATCAATTCATAGTGTACTCCGATCATAAGAGTCTCAAGTATTTATTTTCACAGAAAGAACTGAACATGAGACAAAGAAGATGGGATGTATCAAAGACTATGACTTTAAGATTGAGTACCATCCGGGTAAAGGCAACACTGTGGCTGATGCACTTAGCAGGAATCCTATAGCCAAGATATTTCAATTGCAAGTAAAGGAATGGAAGTTGTTGGAAGAATTTTCCACACTCAGTTTGAAGGCTGATCCACAAGAGGAAAAGATTGTAATTAATAATTTAGCCGTACAATCAGATTTGCTAAAGCAGATTAGGGAGCAACATGACAATGATCTTATGTTGGTAGAAATTATAGAAAAGATGGCTTCTAGACTTGATTTTCATGAAGATATCCATGGGAATCTTCGATTCTGAAATAGATTGTGTGTGCCGGATAATCCCGAGATCAAGAAGCAAATTTTAGAAGAAGCTCACCAGTCACATTACACTATTCATCCAGGAGCTGTCAAGATGTATCAGGACTTGAATAAACATTTTTGGTGGTGCAATATGAAGAAAGATATCGTGGAATTCGTAGCTAAATACTTGACATGTCAGAAAATCAAGGCCGAACATCAGAAACCGGCAGGAAAGTTAAAGCCACTTGAAATACCAGAATGGAAATGGGACAGTGTCGGTATGGATTTTATTGTAGGACTACCCAAACACGAAGTGGATTCGATGCTATATGGGTAATCATTGACAGACTTACCAAATCAGCTCATTTCTTAGCAATCAAGACAAGATGGTCTGTTAATATTTTAGCGGCACTATACATGAAGGAAATTGTGCGGTTGCATGGAATTCCAAAAGATATTGTCTCCGACAGAGATGCAAGATTTACTTCATATTTTTGGAGAGAACTGCAAAGGGCATTGGGGACTAAATTGAAGTTTAGCACAGCATTTCATCCTCAAACCGATGGACAGACTGAACGAGTGAACCAGATTATTGAGGATATGTTTCGTGCTTGTGTACTAGAATTTGGAAATGACTGGAACACTCATTTAGCAATCATGGAATTTGCCTATAATAATAGTTATCAGTCTACCATTCAAATGGCACCATTTGAAGCCTTATACGGTCGTCAATGTAGATCACCACTGTGTTGGGTGGAACTAAAGAATCACATATTCTTGGACTCGAAATGATCCAAGAAACCACAGAAATTATCAAATTAGTACAAGACAGAATGAAGCTGCCCAAGACCGACAGAAAAGCTATGCTAATCGTCGAAGAAGGGAACTGGAATTTCAACAAGGAGAGCATGTGTTTCTTAAAGTATCACCCCGAAGAGGAATCAAGAGATTTGGAATCAAGGGAAAATTAAGTCCAAGGTATATTGGACCATTTGAAATACTAAAAAGAGTTGGGGAAATGACGTATCAATTGGCACTACCACCACAACTATCTAATGTACATGATATTTTCATGTGTCAATGTTGAGAAAGTACGTATATGACCCAAAACATTATTGAATACCAAGGTTTGGAGGTACGAGAAAATTTGGCGTACGAAGAGAGACCAGTACAGATCCTTGATCGAAAAATCAAGCAACTTCAGAACAAGAAAGTTCCCTTACTAAAGATTCAGTGGAATAAGCGAGGACAAGAAGAGGCAACGTGGGAACTAGAAGACGCCATCAAGATCAAATATCCGGAATTGTTCACAGGTAAGTATCCATACATACTTGGGTGTTATTAAATTTGGAGGACCAAATTTCTTTTAGTGGGGGAGAGTTGTAACGCCCCGAAAATTTTACTTGCTAGGAAATATAATTAATGTGGTTATTATACATTAGTATGGTCATTAAATTGAAATAATTAGAATGTGAGTTTAATTAATGGTAACATACGTTACCCCAGTGTCGTACACAGAGGTGCGCGCTCCCACAGGGCGACACTGGAAAACGACAATGAAATAAAAATCCGAGAACACTATAATTTCCAGAAAAATGTGGAGATCTCAGAAATATAAATGTCTGAAATTTTCGTCGTACGGACTTCAAGGATAAGCTGACGCGACTATTTTTCGGGTGATTTTTCACCCAGTGTAAAATAAAATCTAAAATTAAACTAAAATCATCATAATATGTAAAACTATCACATTAGCTTATGGTTGAAATTTCAATACAAATAGACACTGTTTGGATTGGTTTATATAAGGATCAAATGACCTGCTGATTTAAGGGCGAATTACGGAAGGGATTTTTGTGGATTATTTGCTATGCCCACGTGTGAGGCATTAGAGAGGCCAGCACACCTAAGTGAGAAGTTAACACGTTTGTTACTAATGTGTAAGCATGGGAAGACTCACAAGGGCTACGTGTTGTGGTAAAAACCAAATGGTTTTTACCATGACACCTCAAAGGCCGATATGCCATTTGCATGAGGAACCTACTGGGTTTATAAAAACCCTCCCACAGCCATCGCACACACCTTTCCACTCCTGCTTGTGTGTGTGTGTGTGTTATTGCTGAAGCTACTTCTTTCTTTCGCTGCTGTGGTGCGGCTATCATTGCCGGGAGAAGCTGCAACTATGCCCTGCTGTAGTGCTGCACTACCCCTGCACCAGCTGCACTTGTTCCTTTCTGTTGCAACCAACCTCCACGTTGAGGAGAAGAAGAACTTGTTCTCCCGCATGTAGGATTCATTCCCTCCTTTCTCACTCCTGTCTTTTATACATGCTAAAGAGGCTTCTGCTAAGTGTTTAAGTTCACTAGCTCCTCCTCCGGTTGTTGTAAATTTTATGTGGGAAGAAGAAGAGTCTTGTTCTATTTCTTCTTCTTCCATCCTTAGTTTTGGAGTCTTATTTTGAAGTCACAAACATCTTTAGTGCAGTGAGTTTGTTCCCTGTTTAAAGGTGTATATCTTTCAATTTCATATTTGAATCCTTAAGTACTCCTGGAATTGAGTGTCCATATTGTAGGATTTTCTCTATTCTCTTTCCTTCTTTGTTAGAATCCCCAAGTATGAGTGTATACTATATCCACATCTTGATTTGTGTGCTGAAAAGATCAATAGGTTTGCTCTTCTTTCCATTGTGTTCATACTTTAACTAATGCTCATGTTTTGGGCAAAATATACTTGTGAAGAAATTCTTGTAAATGCAAGGAAAAATCTCTTAGAAGGGTTGTATATACTTTAATCTTCATTTCATAAGTTTTTCATACCATCCATGTTGTAGAAATCTTCTTCTTCCTCTTCTTCCTTTGTTCTGACTGTTTGCTGGAAACCAGAACTAGTGTCGACACACCCCTACTGTGTCGACACCACAACTTCCTTTGTTCTGATGTTTGCTGGAAACCAGAACTAGTGTCGACACACTCCTGGACTGTGTCGACACCACAGCTTCCTTTGTTCTGACTGTTTGCTGAAAACCAGAACTAGTGTCGACACACTCCTGGACTGTGTCGACACCACAACTTCTTTATTCTGACTGTTTGCTGGAAACCAGAACTAGTGTCGACACACTCCTGGACTTGTAGACACCATAGATTTCTTTGTTCTGACTATTTTCTGGAAAGCAGCACTAGTGTCGACACCACCCCTGGACTGTGTCGACACACCCCTGGACTGTGTCAACACCACAGTGAACTGTGTTGACACCACAGTGACTTGTGTTGACATAGCAGTAACTTGTCTATCCAGTAGTGTCAACTTGTCTTCAGTACAACATGTACCAATATGAGGGATCATTCTTTTAGCCATGGATTATTCCTAAACATCCCAAGTTTGATTGTTCCTACATGGCTACAACCTTTTGGAATCTTGGTATCAATCTTTAAACCTTTGTTTCATGTGAAATCTTGAGTACTTGTGTACCCAACTGAATCATTACAAGAATGAGTGTGTTATGATGACAAAGTTATGGGTCTTTGGACTCAATGAGAAATTTTGCCTGTGCAAATAGGGCTGGTTCAGTCCTGGGAGGAGCACCCGAATTCGTCAGTGGCCGCGCGGGAACGATAAGGACAAGTGGATGTTGGCATACATCATTATGTGCTTGATTAGTCATCATGTCATACATATGTGTGTGAATATGTACCTGAACTAGAACTTAAGTGTTATCTTGAATGAGTGATTATACTTCTACATTTCTATTGCTCTACATGTGAAAATCAGTGAACATGTTCGTCCATCCATTTAATACTCAGTGTTAGTAATGATTCAAATTCTTGTCTTGAGATTATACATTTGAATCCTGTCTATTTCATGGAATTGAATTCTACTGGGCTAGTTAGCTCATTCTTTCTACCTTTTTTAGGAAATCAAGATGGGAATGAAGTCTAAGGGGGATATGTGTGCTGAGTGGACTACCCGTCGTCCAGCGATTCATCATCTTTTATTTCTCTTATAGTTAGTTGGAATGTAATGATGTTACAGTCAACTTCTATCTGCTCCTCATTTAGACTATAGTAAGGAGTATCATAAAATAAAAAAAACTTCCGCTAAGAGAGTTATGTATAAATAAACTTTTATGTTAATTCTCGTGCTTAATATCTGCCATTTTCAGTAGACTCCACTCTCATCGACACCGGGGCATCCATCAACATATGTCCGATGAAGACCCTCAAGAAAGTGGGTTTGGGGGAAGATAATATGGAGAAAATTTGTTCCATAATTGCTGCTTATGACAACTCCAAGAGGGTTGCCAAGGGTAAGATTGCCCTTCAGCTTGAGATCGGGCCTGTTACCATGTCTTCTAAGTTTCTAGTCCTCGACGTCGATCCGGCTTACAAGGCCATTCTCGGTCGTCCCTGGCTGGAACAATCCTTAGGGTCCCTTCCACCGCCCATCAGTGTTTCAAGTTTCCTTTCAATGGGCGGATTATCAAAATGAAGTGCATTCCTACCTTGGAAACTCTCAACTCCATCACTTCGGAGCAGATGCCGCATTTGTTCATTCCAGACAAGGGGAAGAAGCCTGTCATGTCAATCTTTGACTTTCCCTTGCCCTATGATCTCAGCCAACCTCCCTAGTCAGCCGAAGAATCCCATGTCCCATGTCCCCAAGGGAAAGGTTGGGAGGTAATGGCTAGAATCGGCTATATACATGGCCGAGGATTGGGTAAGAACCAGCAGGGTCCTGTCTACCACATCCGAGTCAAGAGGCCACTGGATAGGGCTGGCTTAGGCTTCCATCCGGACCCCATTCATCTGGATCCATTTATCCCCTACCAGCCTCTTACTTGGACCTTGAGCGAGCATTTCACTCGGGGACCCCCTCAACCAAGAACTCGGGAGCCGGTGGTTGAAGAGCTGTCCGACTCGAAGAGCGATGAAGAAGAGGACGCTCAATTTGAGGAAGTCTCCGAAGATTTTGGCCTTCTCTCGCTCTTCGGTTCTGACTCTCCATCTTCTCCTTCTCCTTCTCCTTCACAATATTACCCAACTAAGGTGTGCCCGGCACCTAACTCCCCTCCACCTTCAACTTCTTCTTTCTCCCTTCTTTCTCCACTCGTTCTTTCTCCATTCCTTACATGGCCGGTCGAGGCCGCCTTGAGTTAGCAACTCATGGTTTTAGGCCTTGACTCCCAAAAAAAAAAAGCCAATTCTCAAAGGTGGGAATGTGAGGTCTCCATCAAGCACCCTTCCGCTCTGGAGTCTCTTCCGCTTGGCCAGGGGCCGACGCTCTCCAGCTTAGACTCCTTTCCTCGCCCCTCTAGGAGCACTTCCCCTGTACATAGTTTTATACATAGCAGTCCTGTACATAGTGGTCTAGATTTTAGCTTAGAGTCGGGTCTAGAGTCTAGTCTAGGGTCCGGTCTAGGATTAGAAGAGTCTAGATCCTCTCAGCCATGTGTGCGCAAGGACAAGGGTAGGCAAGTTCCTGCCTGTTATGCCATGGCTTTGGCTGAGACGTGTGCCAATTAAGTCAAGTCCCAGAGTTTCTTGAGGAGCCTGTCCTTGTTGAATCTGATTTTGAAGAAGGCGACTATGTAAACGACAGTTTAGGAGTTTATCTGCTAGATTTTGATGAGAAGGGTGAGCTGGGAGATCCTGGGTCGGAAGAAGAGGACCCAGTGAGCTCCTATGTGGATGGCACAAAGAGGTTCGGTGAGTCAACCATGGCTGCGGACGAGCCCACTAAAGAGGTCAACCTTGGCACTAAAGAATCCCCGAAGGTAGTTTTGATTAGTGCCAACTTGAGTGTTGAAGAAGAAGAAGCCCTGGTAGCTATTCTCAAAGAATTCTTAGACGAATTTGCTTGGTCCTACGAGGACATGCCGGGACTTGACACCTCTTTGGTCGAGCACCGGTTGGTTCTAAAAGCCGACGCGAAGGCCGTCAAACAAAAGCTGAGAAGGCTACATCCCAAGCTTGCACTCAAGATCAAAGAGGAGGTTGACAAGTTGCATAAAGCCAAATTCATTAGGGTTGTGTTGTATCCGCAATGGGTAGCTAATATCGTCCCTGTGATGAAGAAGGACGGTAAGGTTAGAATCTGTATAGATTTCCGTGACCTTAATCGTGCTTGCCCAAAGGACGATTTCCCTCTCCCACACATAGATGTCCTAGTGGACAACACTGCCGGCTTTAAGATGTTATCTTTCATGGATGGTTTCTCTGGGTATAACCAGATCCGTCTGGCGGAGGAAGACTAGGAAAAAACTTCTTTCACAATGCCCTGGGGGACCTACTGTTATGTCGTCATGCCCTTCGGATTGAAGAATGCGGGAGCAACCTATCAAAGGGCAATGATGGCGATTTTTCATGACATGGTGCATGTGCACATGGAGGTCTATGTAGACGATGTCTTGGTTAAATCAAAAACTCGACATGGCCATGCTGAGGTCCTACGGGCAGTTCTCCAGTGGTCTAGAGAACACAATCTTAAGATGAACCCCAAGAAGTGTGTCTTTGGTGTCTCCTCGGGGAAGTTGCTGGGGTTCATAGTAAGCAAGTGGGGAATTGAGAATGATCCCAACAAGGCCAAAGCCATAATCTACATGCCTCCTCCTAGGAATATCAGGGAAGTTAGAGGGCTAATAGGCAGACTTCAGTTCATTAGGAGATTCATCTCCCAGCATTCAATCCATTGTAAGCACTTCTATGAGATGCTTAGAGGAGAGGCTAAGTTTGATTGGAACGAGAAATGTCAAAAGGCCTTTGATGAGTTGAAGAGTTATCTGTTCAACCCCCCTGCTCTCGCTCCTCCGGTCCCGTGTCGGCCTTTACTGCTCTATGTGTCAACCATTGAAGATTCAACTGGAGCAGTTTTGACCCAATACGACGACGAGAAGAAGGAGAGAGTGGTGTATTATTTATCCAAGTTGTTCAATGAATCTAAAAAGAAATACACCGCCATGGAAAGGACGTGTGCGGCCATCGTCTGGGTTGCCCAGAAGTTAAAGCATTATTTCTTGGCTCATGAAGTGAAACTTCTGGTGTGTATGGACCCAATTCGGTACTTGCTTGAGAAGCCTATCCTGACTGATCGGTTGATGAGGTGGCAGAGTTTCCTCAATCAATTTGATATCACCTACGTCAACCAGAAGTCGATCAAGGGGCACGCTATTGCTGAGCATTTGGCCCACCGCCCTTACCTTCATGCTCTCCCATTGATGAAAGCTTTCCCGATGAAGAGTTAGGAACCATTATCGATGGTGAACCTTCGTGGGTACTTTACTTTGACGGGGCCCTCAATTCCAAAGGGTGTGGAATAGGGGTAGTCCTCCTCTCACCGGAAGGGGTAGTCATTCCTCACGCCTACCAGTTAACCTTCCGAGCCACGGACAATATGGCCGAGTGTGAGGCGCTCTTAGTTGGGCTGAAAATGGCACTATTGCTCGGAGTAAAGGAGTTAAGGATAATTGGTGATTCGCAGTTGATACTCCGGCAATCTCTTAGCAAGTACCAGACCCGGGACCCCAAATTGAAACCATACCAAGAGTTGGTAGGGAAAGTAGTCTGGAAGTTTAGGAAGCTCACCCTAGTTCACACTCCTAGCTCTCAGAATGTCCTAGCAGATTCACTCGCTTCCTTAGCTTCTTCCATTCCCATCCCTTTGGGAAGATCTTCTGAAATCATCTCTGTCCAAAGGTTGAGAGTCCCTTCCCATGTAGATCCTTGGTTTTCTCAACTCACGTCTCCTTCTCTATCCCTTCGGGTCCATGCGCTCTCGAAAGAGCCAGAAATCGACCTCGAAGATGGCCATCCTTGGTATTTTGACATCGAGAACTTTCTCAAAGATGGATCCTTCCCCGATTATGCCACCTCTGCCGATAGACGGGCCATTCACCGCGTCTCGGAGCGTTACAAGATCATAGGTGGCATTCTGTACAAAAAGTCTCTCAATGGGGTCTATCTTCGTTGCCTCGATGAAATCGAGTCTCAAGATGTTGTTGAAGCCGCTCACTCTAGTGAATGTGGTGGCCATGTTAATGGTAGAGCAATTGCCCAAAAGTTGCTAAGACACTACTATTGGCCTACCATGGAAGAAGACTGACGTCATTTTGTCTGTCACTGTGCTAAATGCCAACTGCACGGTGACAAAATTCATGCTCCTTCCTCTTCTCTTCACCCTCTCATCGCCCATGGCCTTTCGCCATGTGGGCATTCGACGTGGTCGGTCCACTCGCGGACAGAACTGGAGAAATCTGTAAGAAGTCCTTCATCCTGACCGCCACGGAGTACTTCATAAAGTGGGCTAAAGCAGAAGCATTCATAGAGGTCAAAGCTTCAACAGTGGTCAAATTCATCAAGCGCAACATCCTTGCAAGGTTCGGCGTGCCTCGGGACATCGTCACTGACAATGGACCTCAATTCACTTCACAGGAGCTTCGCGACATGTGTGGTATATATGGCATTAACTTGCATCATTCATCCCCATATTATCCACTAGGTAATGGACAAGCTGAAGCTACTAATAAAACTCTCATCAAAATCATAAAGAAAACATGCAAATCTCATGATAATGCTGACTGGCCAGATCGCTTGGTTGAAGCTCTTTGGGCTTATCGCACCTCGGTCCGGACTCCTACGGGGCAAACTCCCTATGCTTTGACATACGGATCAGATGCGATACTCCCATATGAGGTCTTCGTCCCTTCACTTAGAGTTCAATTAGATTCCGAACTTGATCCCAATCAACGTCGGGAAGCCTTGTTGGCACAACTTGAACTCTTAGATGAAAGGCGAATGATAGCGGCTGACCATGCTCAAGTCTACTGTCAGAGAATTGCACGTTTTTACGCTCAAAGAGTTCTTGAGAGAAAATTCGAAGTGGGTGAGATGGTCCTAAAGCGTAAAATCATAAAGGCACCAGGTCCCAGGAGCAAATTGCAAGAAAATTGGGAAGGTCCGTTCGTTGTCAAGGAAGTATATTCAGGGAACGCTTATAGGTTGGTAGATGCCGAAGGAGTGGAGTTGTCATATCCATGGAACGCAGTCTACCTCAAGAAATTCTATCCTTAGTCAGTCAGTCCGTCAAGTCAGTTATTCATCACTTGTTAACGGTGAGGGTTTAAGTCTACTTTCCACTTGGTCATTAGTGAGGTAGGGTTTATTCACACACCACACGATGTTAAGATATAGCCCTCTATCTAGAAAATCACAAGTACACTCGGATAGTCTAATCTGGTCAATGTGTTTCCCCTATTCTTCTCCTACTCGGCCATGTCTGGAAGCAGAGCAAACTAGGAGTAGGGGACCATCCACTCCCATCTAAAAGTACAAGGTCACCATAAACAGGGGCAATCAAGAAAAATCAAGGGACAGAATGCTAAATCAAGCCTAAAGGGGAAAAGAAAAGCCAAAAAGGTCAAAAAAGGGTAGCAAAAAGTACGTACCCAGAAAAAGGCTGACCAAATTAAGGAGGTAGCAAAAAGTACGTGCCTCCACCCCTGAAATCAAATAAGAAAAATTCCCCTGGAAATAATTGTTGACCAAGTCTTTTAGTGTGAGATGTTGGTTTGGAAACAGAAAGTGGTTCGAACCAAATCCTTGTATGACTTCCTACTTATTTCTTCCAAATTCCTCCCTCTAGGGCAAGTTTGACTGCATAAGACCTTCCGTGGTGAAAAATATCAAGAAGGCTAGGGGCAATTTCCAACATCAAGAAATTCATGCACGATCCTCCTTATTCATGACCTCTGTGGTTAAGTAGATCACACAGACCCTATGCTTTGACATGTGATGAATATGTATTTTAGAGTCCAAAAAAAAATGACAAAAAGAACCAAAAGAGAGTCTCTCGATGTATATTTTCACCATATACATATTTTTACTCTTATTTTCAAAAAAAAAATCAAAAAATCAGAAAAATCAAAAATAAAAAAAAAACAAAAAAATGCATGTGCATATTTCCCTTCGGTTATTTTTCTTATGTTTTATCTTTGATTAGACATTAGCCCCTTGACAAGATCTCAAGAAAGGTACATCACTTAGGCAAGGGGCTAAAGATAGATCCACACTAACCTTTTTTCTTTAAGTGTTGTGGATGCAGGAACCAAGGCACAAAAAAATCAAACCATTCAAGTGCATAAATGACAAAAGTCCACAAAGTTTCACTATAAGGATCAAATTTTGTACATATCATGACAAGGGCATACCCCTGGTGGTACAAATCACTCCTCTCTCCTCTCTCCCTTGCTAGGCCTCTGCCTACGCGAGCTGCTTACCTCCTCCTCCTCCCTCTCCCGACGCCGGTCAGGGAGAGGAGGTCTCGATGCTGTCGATGCCTCTGGCCGCTGCAGCCCTCCTCGTGCCATGGACGGGTCCCCTAAGGACACAATGTCGTCTAGTGAGGCAAAGGCTGATGCCGTCCTCCCCTGTGCCTCCTGCTGGGCCGCCCGCTGCTGCTCTCGGCGTTTCTTCAGCACCCGATCCTTCAAAATCTCGTAGTTCTTCGCAATCTCCATCCGGGCTCTGTCCGTCTCCCTTTCCCTCTCTCTCGCCTCCCTCTCCCGCTCCCGTGCCTTGAGCAGGCGACCCTCCACTCTCGTCAGCTCCAGCCGCAGACTCTCCATCTACGCCTGGAGGGTCGTCACTCCCCCTCCCCGCTGCTGCGCACAAAAGAGCAAAGGAGCAAGTACGTTAAATCAAATTAAATCAAAACAAATCATGAGTGAGAAGGTGTCGGTTCAGTGTCTTACCTCCCCATTAGCCAGTTTGGTGCTCAGATGTCCCAGAACCTCGCTCAAGATCCCCGGATTCATGCTTGTGGACTGTCTGGTCGATGAAGAGGCCATTTCGCTGCTTCAGGTCCTCTCCAAAGTCTCTGGTTCGCAGCAGGAACAGAGAGGGACAGAGGAAGAAGATGGAAGAGTCCCTATGGACTCCTACCACCTATATTTTCGGCCTGATCCGCTGGCCTGTGGACGTCCAGATCGGTTGGCGTCAGTGTCAGGTTAGCGGCAATATTTGTTGACGTTAACTGGGCTCTGGCGACCATCGATGTGGACGTTTACTCCCCGGAAAAAATTTTAGTCTTATTTTTCATTTGGCCATTATCCTTTATCTTGTGCTTCAAGTTGTTTTGCAGATATTTTAAGCACAAGCTGCTCTTTAGATTCAGAACGCTCATGCGACCTTGAGCGTTACAGGTATGTCTAACGTAGGACCCCACCAGAGGCGAATAATTTGGCGATCGTGAACCCTGAGTTCCCCTTTACCAAAAACCGTGATGGGTTTGCGATCTCTCAGTTATTCGTATGGCCTTTAGAATTTTCCTCTAGTTCTAATTTGCATTTTAGATAGGCAACCCACACCAGCATGCATTTAGGCCTTCACTGCTAACATTCTCTCACTGACTCAAAAAAAAAATGATTTTCCTCGATCATTTGGTTGCTCCATGGCTCCCCGAGCTCAGGTAGCCTACTGGGTCAGCATCTCCTTGATTATCCAAGTTGATATAGGGTCTTTGTTGCCCATTTTCCAAGTTGTCCCACCGTGACTTTCACAAACAGTCAAGCAGCCTTATTGAGTTCATTTGAGCCTTCGCCAGTCGCGAGCTTAATTCCGGACTTCAGGCTTTCCGAACATTGATTCTAGTTAGAATCTTTTGATAATCTTTTGAGAGATTAACCAACTCCTTGTCTCCACGATCTCCTAAATTCGGGACAGACGTCTTGATTAGGCCAGTGAGCCCACGAGCTCCGGTTATGAGACTCTCCTTATTCAACCGTCATGTTACAACTCCTTTGACTCAGACACACCGGAAACTAGTCAAAGTCCAACACGGCCATGCCAGGGACCCTACCTTTGGGTTGCAGTTGTAGTTACACAGGTAGATCACTCTTCCTCTTACCCACATTTGTCTCTCAGACGATCCGTCACTTGTTTCTAGCCTAACTCATTCGTTTGGCTCGCTAGAATTCCTATCCTCGGAGATGGCCCTTCATCAAATCTCCGCGTCTTTTATTTACCGAGACACCAACCTTTCAGTCCGCTTTGCTCCCTTGCAAGACCGGATGTCTCGGAGGGGCATTTGTAGACGAGAGATTTGGCCCATCCCTATGTGGTTCATGGCCCAATAAAGCCCGTTTGACCGTTTGTTGACTTGCCTCGGATGCCATGTAGACGGCAGCATCGATTTCCGCCGACTACATGTTGACGGCAATCCCCATGGACGTTGACCCATCTTGACGTCCACACCTCTGGACGTCTGCATGGTGTTGGCGGCAGGATCGGTTGACGTCAACCTGGTTTACTTGGTCTGCGCAACTACCCCAAGAATCTAGCCCACTTGTGCCATTCTCTCCCCCATGCAGCGCATGGGGCCGTTCCCAACGGGCATATGGGCCACCTTGGCACCCTCTTGACCCAGTAAAAATCCTACTTGGCCTCCTCCCATTGGTTGGAGCCTTTATGCATGGATTGCCAAGTGTGCAAAGTGTGTTTCTTCACACTAAGCATCCAAGGCTTCTGAGCTCCGACCCCACTGTCTATTTAACTACCTCTCTGGCCTTCTAAGAGGGAGAGGGGAGAAGGCTAGACGTCCACATGCTGCTACCTTGAGAGAAGAGAGAGAAACTTGCACCCTAGCTTCCACAACTCACCCTCTTCTTCTTCTCACCATTTGGGACGTTCAGGAGGCTTCTTCTCGAGCTGGAGGAGCCTTGCAAGGAGCTACAACGCCAACAAACGAGGATCAACACCTCCTTCTTCCTCTCTTTCCTTTCCCTTCCTTTAGTATTTGCATGTTGCACACACCTTCCCACACACTCTAGGCATGTAGGCCATTTCCCTACACACCTAGAAAGGGGTTTCCCAACCAAAAACGGAGGGAAGAAGGGTGGTCATAGCACTTGGCCACCCCTCTTCTCAAGTCTGCATCCGGTACGGGACTCTCCTTTTGGGCTGTCTTTTTCCATTTCTGAACATTTACCACGCTTTCTTTAGACTAATAGAGTGTCTTTTTGTGGCAGGAATGATTCGCAGAAGACCGCGGAGCTCTTCTTCTTTGGCCGGCCGAAGGAGGAGAAGTTGAAGCCCCATCTCCATCCGCTGCGCGAGGTTGTTCCATCGACGCGATCACATCACTCCTTGGGCACAGGTAAGGCCCTGGCGATCACAAACTCCCTTCCTCTTTGCTGGTTTTCTTTGTTTCCTCTCTAGTCAACCTAGTCAATCGGAGGGTCAATGAGGTCAACCAGCGACCCATCATCGCCAACGAGAGATCAGCGACGTCCGTGAGCTCCCGGAGAACCCCACAGTCGATCGGGGGGGTGTACGGCGCGGGAAACTAATCGTCCACAGTCTCCTCTTTCGGAGAACCCCCCTTTGGGAACTTGTCCCACCGTGATCGCCAAAGAGGAGACTGTGGATGATTCGTTTCCCGCGCCGTACACCCCCCGGTCGACTGTGGGGTTCTCCGGGAGCTCACGGACGTCGCTGATCTCTCGTTGGTGATGATGGGTCACTGGTTGACCCCGTTGACTCTCCAGTTGACTAGGTTTACTAGAGAGAAAAAAAAGAAAACCAGTAAAGAGAAAGGGAGTTTGTGATCGCCAGGGCCTTACCTGTGCCCAAGGAGTGATGTGATCGCGTCGGTGCAACAACCTCGCGCAGCGGATGGAGATGGGGCTTCAACTTCTCCTCCTTCGGCCGGCCAAAGAAGAAGAGCTCCGCGGTCTTCTGCGAATCATTCCTACCATAAAAAGACACTCTATTAGTCTAAAGAAAGCGTGGTA
This sequence comes from Colocasia esculenta, assembly GCA_014218235.1. Lineage (NCBI taxonomy): Eukaryota > Viridiplantae > Streptophyta > Magnoliopsida > Alismatales > Araceae > Colocasia > Colocasia esculenta. The sequence goes on from CM024757.1 coordinate 89,408,043, forward strand.
AATGTTCAAAAATGGAAAAAGACAGCCCAAAAGGAGAGTCCTATATCGGATGCGGACTTGAGAAGAGGGGTGGCCAAGTGCTATGACCACCCTTCTTCCCTCCATTTTTGGTTGGAAAACCCCTTTCTAGGTGTGTAGGGAAGTGGCCTACGTGCCTAGAGTGTGTGGGAAGGTGTGTGCAACATGCAAATACTAAAGGAAGGGAAAGGAAAGAGAGGAAGAAAGAGGTGTTGATCCTCGTTTGTTGGCGTTGTAGCTCCTTGCAAGGCTCCTCCAGCTCGGGAAGAAGCCTCCTGAACGTCCCAAATGGTGAGAAGAAGAAGAGGGTGAGTTGTGGAAGCTAGGGTGCAAGTTTCTCTCTCTTCTCTCAAGGTAGCAGCATGTGGACGTCCAGCCTTCCCCCCCCCCCCCCCCCACTCTTAGAAGGCCAGCGAGGGAGTTAAATAGACAGTCGGGTCGGAGTTCAGAAGCCTTGGATGCTTAGTGTGAAGAAACACACTTTGCACACTTGGCAATCCATGCATAAGGGCTCCAACCAATGGGGGGAGGCCAAGTAGGATTTTTACTGGGTCAAGGGAGTGCCAAAGTGGCCCATATGTCCGTTGGGAACGGCCCCATACGCTGCATGGGGGAGAGAATGGCACAAGTGGGCTAGATTCTCGGGGTAGTTGCACAGACCAAGTAAACCAGGTTGACGTCAACCGATCCTGCCGCCAACACCATGCAGACGTCCAGAGGTGAGGACGTCAAGATGGGTCAACATCCATGGGGATTGCCGTCAACATGTAGTCGGCGGCAATCGATGCTGCCGTCTACATGGCATCCGAGGCAAGTCAACAAACGGTCAAACAGGCTTTATTGGGCCAAAGAACCTTGCGGGGATGGGCCAAATCTCGCGTCTATAGCTGGCAAGAGATTGTAGAACAAATTTTGTAATTTAGTGAAAATAGAGAACCAGTTCTTTCCAAATGGTTTATTCAAGATTTGGGGCTCATCATATGGATGATTATCAATATTTGAATATGATTATTGATAATCTCTTGGATTTAAGAGACGTACTTTTTATTTTTTATTTTCTAATTCATTGGGTAAATTGAGATATAGTAGATTTATTTTTGTATAAATAAGTATGTATACGTTGAACCTATAAGGAGCAAGCTGTAGCTGAACTGGAGAAGCAAACAGAGACAGAAGAGGGATTACACATTAATCTTGACGATGCAGCTATAATAATTGGTCGTCGCCCCACAGCCTTGTCCTTGCAGACAACGCCTCACATCAGTAAGCATAGACATTTGGAGCTACGTGTGGCTTATGTTCATGGTTCTTGGAAGACCTCTGCAACATCTATCTTTTCAATCGAATCCACCACACTGGCATTGCTACTGTCAGTCAAGCTGTTGCAGGCTATTTAATTCTTAGTCGCCAATCGATCTCAGCAAAGCAAGGAGCTCCTAGTAGAGTTTATCCGGTGGAGTCCAGTTGATCCATAAATAGAACGGGGCTTAATTGTTTTCATTTTTTCTATGAGATTGAGAGAGCAGAGATATGGTCCTTGCATTGGTTGCCCACCGTGGGCACTAAGGCAACCTTTTGGAAGGAGACACGGTTGTCTCCCTAGAGTCCCATGGACTTTATAACTCTTGGGGAGATATCCATGAGTGGGTTGGGTTCTCATTTTCTCCCATGCACATGCAACTCGTGGGTGAATCTTTTTCTCTTGGAGAAAACCCAACACAAGCCTCTCTCTCTCTCTCTGGTGTTAGACTTCTCACACGGGACATCACCATCGGATCCCGAAGGTATTTGGAGCGAGGAAACAATGAAGAAGACTCTTGTAGCCTTCTTCTCGATCCTACGAGTTTCCGCAATGACAAGGTACACACCCCGATCAAGAACGAACATTGGTATCAGAGCATCAACATTCCTCTCTCCACGATGTTGTCGGATGATCTCCATGCGCAAGAACTTGCTGCAATGGACGAAGACGATTTTGAACCGACGAAGATCTCCATGGATGATGATAGGGATAGTGTGGTTGGTAGCGACTCATCACCTACGCAAGAGTCTATGGCACTAGTTGGATTTCGGCGACTGATGACTGTGAGGGACTACGTGATAGCACTGCATGCCTCTCCTTCTCCACGCTCTCGCATGTAGGCAGTTCGCAGGCGTGGCAGAGGCTATGCATGCGAACAACGCGGAGGTGCGGTTCGCGTGCTTGGAGGAGACGCAGACGGCAGCCATGCAGGCCGCGATGGCGCCCCTGCAGGCGAAACAGACGGCTGCCATGCAGGTCGGGCGATCCACGCCCACCCTAGCGCATGCGGTGACGTCTGCGGCCCAGGCGGGCATGGTGACCTCCGCGGCCTGGTCCGCGGCCCAGGCGGGCATGGTGACGTCCGCGGCCCAGGCGGGCACGGTGACGTCCATGGCCCAGGCGCGCGCGGAGGCGTTCGTGGCCTTGCAGGCCACGCACACGTGCATGGGGGTCCTTGCAGCTATGCACGCCACGCTGCTGGGCGCGGTGGTTGAAACACCCTGGAAATTTGGTAATTGGAAAATTAGAAATAAATTGAAAACGATAAATTCAATATTAGTGAAATAGCAAAAAAATGCACGTGCCATTATCATGCATACAAAAACCCAATAGAAAATTTCATAAATGCAGTACCCCGGAAATTTTAATTACATAAAAATTTTAATAAATAGAAATAAATAATTTCCATAATATTAGAGTATTTAAACATACGTATCATCATCGTATGTTCTAAAACACATCGGAAAATTTCGTAAAAATTATAAATCAACCCTAAACATTATTACTAAATGTTTCACAAAGAAATTTGTGCCAAGAAAAATTGGATTAGCCAAGTTTAAAGTGTTTCGCGACTTATTATCGTAATTCATGAATAAGTCGAAAAATCATTATCACACGTACTCGGTTGAGTTAGAAAATTAAATAAAAATTATATACGGACTTCAAATAATATCCTCTAATGACCCATCAAGAAATTTGGGTCAATAAAAATCATTTGTGCTAGGTTTAAGAGTTATTGTGACCGATTATCCAAATTAGGAAACAAGTCGGAAAACCGTTAACACGGAAATACGACGCAATCAAAAATTAAATAAAAGTGTTGGAGAGACTTCCAACATTATATATTAATGACCCAATATCTTAATTGGGCCAATGGGCCACATATGACCCAAAAATCAAAAGAAGCTAGAAAATGCATGGAAATTCGTAACTCTAAATAGGCTGAAATTAGAAAGAGGCAATTTGAGTTGAATTGGGATGCAATCATGCATTCTTGGCAACCCAAATTCGTGCTTAACTATGGTGGGAGGTTTCCTAAAGCCTCACACACTCTAATGGAGGAAGGAATCCTCAAATTAGGAAACTAACCAAAACCGCAACTCTCCTTTCCTTGTTGTATTAGGACTCCTAAACACCTTGGTTGCTTAAATACTCTTCACCCAAACCCTAGGGACGAGTTTGCAACTTGCTGGGGTCGTGTGGAGGAGCTCTTGGTGGCTGGGGAGCTGTGGATCGACCACAAGAAGGCCATCTTCTTCCCCTTCTCGTCTGCTACGACCTGCAAAAATCGTCCACTTGAAGTCGACCAAAGGTGAGTCAAACCATAACCAAACCTTGTAAGACCTATAACCCTGGAAAGAGGGTCAAGTCTACGTTCTAACCCAAGTGGAATGCCCAAATTCCATGCAATATACACGGAGTATTAAGCGTTTTCCTCCAAGTGGTCTGAATACGGGTTTTCTGGAAAAATGAGACTTTTTCAACCCATAAGGTAGGTTTTCTCGAGCCAAAACTCAACATATCCTATACCAATGTGTAGAGAATCAAGTTAACTTTCGTTTCTCACTGGTTTCATCGAATTTCAATGAGTAGATTTTGAATTATAAGCGTTTTCCCCAAGTCACGCACTGTCAGGGCTTTTCCCGTTCATTATATGTTGCATGCGATTCAAGACCGAATTAGAGCAAACACACAACATGAAAGTTTTTCTACTAGTTGTCCTCGTCATGTATTATGTTGAACATTTTGTCTAAATGTCAACGGTTAGAGAGTTATAAGCATGGTAAGAAGGTCCCTGCATGATACTGCATTTTCGGGTTGCACTTGGCTTTTATGTTGTGTCGAATTATCATGCATCTTGAGGTCATTTAAAATCATTTAAAAATAATATTCTGCATCGATTCCATGTTCCCAACAACTTTCATGATGAGACTTTTGTCCTAAATGCCCTAATTATTCCAGCATCATACCTTGCAAAGTAAATCTTGCATTTAACTGTTCATAGTCTTCTATACCCCATGTTGGACTTGATTCAAGCCTATCGAAACCATCAGTGTTTTCTAATTCTGATTTACTGGAAGCACCCTTGCATGTCTAGGTTGGTTTAAAACTAGTTTCGTGATTTTTCATGGAATGTACAATTTGTTCTCTATTTTAGAAGCCCTCTGTGTCAATATAAGGCAGTCCTGGACCGCAATCCAAGAACATGTCTTTTCTCTGTCGGATTCAGGCGCAGACCCTATGAACGCGACGGCCCGATAGGCCGCGTTATGAGGTCTTGTCGCGACAGCAAACCCGTCGCATTATGAATGCGACGAGTGCGCCGTCGCTATCTCTCTGCCTGATCTGACTGCCTTGTCGCGTTCTGTACATACCCTTGTCGCGTTCTGTCCCGACCCTGTAGCAACCCTTACTGGGGTGCGTCACGTTCTCAGAATTTTGCGTGAAACACCACTTATTTCTTTTGCAAAACTTACAGCTATACCCGAGGTCTGTTTAATCTGGTGTTTAATGTGTAAATTGCATGTTTTTGGTCTGGTTATTACATGATGGTTATTTAATGGCTTAAAAGTGGTTAACCCATTTAAAAACTATAATTACATGAATAGTATTCTAATTATTCTCTTAATGACTTGATCATTCATAAAACTTGTGATTCGCTCTTGTTACTGTTCTAGCTATATTAAAATGATAATTATTATCTTAAAATCTTGCAAACCCATGTGTAGTTAAATGCATTGTTCATTGCATGCCATCATGTTAAGTGTTTTCCGCGAGTTTGAGACCGATGGATTGTGAATTGACACGCGTACATCACTACACACTTGCACTTCTAGGCAGCCCTTTCTTAGGGATTTGGAAGCTCTCTACCGGTCATTCCGAATTGGTAGACTAGTGACCTTTTCTCTAAGACCTCTGTAAGTCTCCTCTGACCATGGATTCCCACATGGCCGACGAGCAGGTTGTACCATTGAAGTACCCAGAAATTTGCGTGCACTTCCTTTCTCTTCTTGTTCTTGTGAGTGTGATTTACAATCTAGACTAAAGCAATTAACGTAAATATTGAACTAAAGTATAAATCGTACTGTTATGCTGCCCAATTTATCTCTTGACCATTGTTCTCATGAAATCATGTTCAATTTACTTGTTACTTGCTCACATCATCATCATGAACATGACATTACACATGCGTACATATTGAAACTCTCATTGGCCATTGTTAATGACTGTGGGTATCTACATTTAAAAATTGAAATGAGATGCTGACCGGGCACGGAGAGTGTCCAAGGGCTCCAGTCTAGCCCCAATGACGGAGAGTCATAAATATACTGTTAACCATGGGGTATAATGATTACTGGCGTTGCATCTGCGCTGGGAGTCTTTCTTGCTTGTTGAATGATAGATACAATAACCACATACACGTGTCCTGGTGTACATTCATGATGGATCTTTTCTTGGTGTACATTAATTTCTACGTGCCTGATTAGTGTTACATGATCGTGCTCGTGCGTGCTTGCTTGCTTGCGTGATATGGTCATTCTGCATTTATTGCAAATAGTGATATCTTGCATTCTTGACATCAAGGGAAATCTTGCGTGCTTGTACAAAGTGATCTGTTGCTAGTTCTATCTTGTCATCTTGTTTAAAAATCTTGTTCGATCGTGATCACTCTATCTAGCTTGTCCATGTATCATATTTTAATGAGTTTTATTCGCACATGCATATCATGACATTCATCGTGCTTACCTAGTTCTAAAATGTTAATCACTTATATCATTGCCCGCACATTGAGATATAAATCCTACTGGGCTAGTTTGCTCATCCCCTACTTTTACCCAATCTAGGTGACTATGAAGATCAAGAGGAAGATCCAGTCGAGGATGGGAATGCATCCGAGTGATGAGCATCCCAACTACGAGTCTAGTTATAGTAGTTTGCTTTGAGTGATAGATTCATGTAGTAGGAAGTGAGGAATAAAATGTACTTTTCCTTTTTATTGAGTCTTAGTCCTGTATTAGTTTCTATTTGGAATACAATGAGTTGAGATTTGAATACAAGATTAGTTGAGTTCAATATTTGGGCCCTATGATGATGTATGTTGTTATACATTTAGTGCGTGCTAGCTAGAGGCTTATTTGCCGACTGTTCACGTCTCGGGATATCGACTCGAATTATTTATGAATTATTAATTTATATCCACTGCGTAATTCTCGGGACGTGACAGTTTAGTGGTATCAGAGCCTAGGAATTCCAAATAGGATATATGTCTCAGGAATAAGAGATACCTATGGAACCTAGGTCATGGAACTTAAATATAGTACCTAGTGAGAATGGGTAGAGACTGGGTATATGCTAGAAAGAATTAGACACTCCTACCCATGGACTCTTATAATATATCTAGAGACATTAATTGGTCTCCAACCTTTTCTCAGGAACCCTCATAACTCTCTCACTCAACTGCAATGGCTCGTAACCTGTGGCAAGCTATGCAAGAAACTGTGGCTGGATTGACTCAGGCTTTACAAAATGTGGTTCAGGATGGAAATCAGGTTGTTGCTGTTGCTGCTGCTAGGAATAGAGCGGGTGATTTACACCACAACTTTAGGAGTTTGAACCCCCCTCGCTTCTTTGGATCCCTTGATCCAGACGAGGTAGAAAACTGGCAGGAGGAGATAGAAAGGATCTTCCAAGTCATGCAATACACTAACAGGGAGAAGGTGGTACTGGCCACTTTTCAATTCACTAAGGATGCCCGAGCATGGTGGAAGGCCACATCGGCCCATCGGCCAAATGTAGCTGAGCTAGAGTGGGCAGGATTTCTGGACCCCTAGACTGATCTTATGATGTTTTTCTAGTTAGTGCATTTCTAAGTGGGAGAGATCATTAAGGAAAAATTAGAAAGGAATAATCTAGCAATTGTACCATAGTTCATCTGATGGATTAAGATGGAGTTATAACAGCCGTGGAAGGAAGATAGGAGTGGAGAGAACCAAATTAATAGTACGGGTGGCTATAGGTGTAGATGTTGGACTAGCATTCACGATGTTGAAACAAGTTAGGGGAATTAAATCTGAAACAACCTCAAGGATCAAAGCTATCAAAAGCAAATTAATAATCTATGAATTTGGGGACCAAATTCTCTTAAGTGGGGGAGGGTGTAGCACCCCGGAAATTTTAATTACATAAAAATTTAAATAAATGAAAATAATAATTTCCATAATATCAGAGTATTTAAACATACGTATCATCATCGTATATTCTAAAACACATCGAAAGATTCCGTAAAAATTATAAATCAACCCTAAACATTATTACTAAATATTTCACAAAGAAATTTGTGCCAAGAAGAATTGGATTAGCCAAGTTTAAAGTGTTTCACGACTTATTATCGTAATTCATGAATAAGTCGAAAAATCATTATCACACGTACTCTGTTGAGTCATAAAATTAAATAAAAATCATATACGAACTTCAAATAATATCCTCTAATGACCCATCAAGAAATTTAGGTCAATAAAAATCATTTGTTCTAGGTTTAAGAGTTATTGTGACCGATTATCCAAATTAGGAAACAAGTCGGAAAACCGTTAACACGGAAATACGACGCAATCAAAAATTAAATAAAAGTGTTGGAGAGACTTCCAACATTATATATTAATGACCCAATATCTTAATTGGGCCAATGGACCACATATGACCCAAAAATCAAAAGAAGCTAGAAAATGCATGGAAATTCGTAACTCTAAATAGGCTGAAATTAGAAAGAGGCAATTTGAGTTGAATTGGGATGCAATCAGGCATTCTTGGCAACCCAAATTCGTGCTTAACTATGGTGGGAGGTTTCTTAAAGCCTCATACACTCTAATGGAGGAAGGAATCCTCAAATTAGGAAACTAACAAGCCAAAACCGCAACTCTCCTTTCCTTGTTGTATTAGGACTCCTAAACACCTTGGTTGCTTAAATACTCTTCACACAAACCCTAGGGACGAGTTTTCAACTTTCTGGGGTCGTGTGGAGGAGCTCTTGGTGGCTGGGGAGCTGTGGATCGACCACAAGAAGGCCATCTTCTTCCCCTTCTCATCTGCTGCGACCTGCACGAACCGTCCACTTGAAGTCGACCAAAGGTGAGTCAAACCATAACCAAAACTTGCAAGGCCTATACCCCTGGAAAGAGGGTCAAGTCTACGTTCTAACCCAAGTGAAATGCCCAAATTCCATGCAGTATACACGGAGTATTAAGCATTTTCCTCCAAGTGGTCTGAACACGGGTTTTCTGGAAAAATGGGAATTCTTCAACCCATAAGGTAGTTTTTTTCGGGCCAAATATTAACATATCCTATACCAATGTGTAGAGAATCAAGTTAACTTTCGTTTCCCACTTGTTTCATCGAATTGCAATGAGTAGATTTTGAATTATAAGCGTTTTCCCAAAGTCGCGCACTGCCAGGGCTTTTCCCGTTCATTATATGTTGCATGCGAGTCAAGACAGAATTAGAGCAAACACACAACATAAAAGTTTTTCTACTAGTTGTCCTCGTCATGTGTTATGTTGAACATTTTATCTAAATGTCAACGGTTAGAGAGTTATAAGCATGGTAAGAGGGTCGCTGCATGATACTGCATTTTCAGGTTGCACTTGGCTTTTACGTTGTGTCGAATTATCATGCATCTTGAGGTCGTTTAAAATCATTTAAAAATAATAGTCTGCATCTATTCCATGTTCCCAACAACTTTCATGATGAGACTTTTGTCCTAAAAGCCCTAATTATTCCGGCATCATACCTTGCAAAGTAAATCTTGCATTTAACTGTTCACAGTCTTTTATACCCCATGTTGGACTTGATTCAAGCCTGTCGAAACCATTAGTGTTTTCTAATTCCGATTTACTGAAAGCACCCTTGCATGTGTAAGTTGGTTTAAAACTAGTTTCGTGATTTTTCATGGACTGTACAATTTGTTCTTTATTTTCGAAGCCCCCTATGTCTATATAAGGTAGTCCTGGACCGCAATCCAAGAACATGTCTTTTCTCTGTCAGATTCAGGCGTAGACCCTGTGAACGTGACGGCCCGATAGGCCGCGTTCTGAGGTCTTGTCGCAACAGAAAACCCGTCGCGTTATGAATGCAACGAGCGCACCGTCGCTATCTCTCTGCCTGATCTGATTGCCTTGTCGCGTTCTGTACATACCGTTGTCGCGTTCTGTCTCGACCTTGTCGCGACCCTTACTAGGGTGCGTCGCGTTCTCAGAATTTTGTGTGAAACACCACTTATTTCTTTTACAAAACTTACCGCTATACCCGAGGTCTGTTTAACCTGGTGTTTAATGTGTAAATTGCATGTTTTTGGTCTGGTCATTACATGATGGTTATTTAATGGCTTAAAAGTGGTTAACCCATTTAAAAACTATAATTACATGAACAGTATTCTAATTATTCTCTTAATGACTTGATCATTCATGAAACTTGTGATTCACTCTTGTTACTGTTCTAGCTTGATTAAAATGATAATTATTATCTTAAAATCTTGCAAACCCATGTGTAGTTAAATGCATTGTTCATTGCATGCCATCATGTTAAGTGTTTTCCATGAGTTTGAGACCGATGGATTGTGAATGGACACGCGTACATCACTACACACTTGCACTTCTAAGCAGCCCTTTCTTGGGGATTTGGAAGCTCTCTACTGGTCATTCTGAATCGGTAGACTAGTGACCTTTTCTCTAAGACCTCCGTAAGTCTCCTATGACCATGGATTCCCACATGGCCGACGAGCAGGTTGTACCATTGAAGTACCCAGAAGTTAGCGTGCACTTCCTTTCTCTTCTTGTTCTTGTGAGTGTGATTTACAATCTAGACTAAAGCCATTAACGTAAAGATTGAACTAAAGTATAAATCGTACCGTTATGCTGCCAAATTTATCTCTTGACCATTGTTCTCATGAAATCATGTTCAATTTACTTGTTACTTGCTCTCATCATCATCATGAACATGACATTACACTTGCGTACATATTGAAACTCTCATTGGCCATTGCTAATAACTATGGGTATCTACATTTAAAAATTGAAATGAGATGCTGACCGGACATGGCGAGTGTCCAAGGGCTCCAGTCTAGCCCCAATGATGGAGAGTCATAAATATACTGTTAACCATGGGGTATAATGATTACTGGCGTTGCATCTGCGCTGGGAGTCTTGCTTGCTTGTTGAATGATAGATACAATAACCACATACACGTGTCCTGGTGTACATTCTTGATGGATCTTTTCTTAGTGTACATTAGTGTCTACGTGCCTGATTAGTGTTACATGATCGTGCTCGTGCGTGCTTGCGTGCTTGCTTGCTTGCGTGATATGGCCATCCTGCATTTATTGCAAATAGTGATATCTTGCGTTCTTGACATCAAGGGAAATCTTGCGTGCTTGTACAAAGTGATATGTTGCTAGTTCTATCTTGTCATCTTGTTCAAAAATCTTGTTCGATCGTGATCACTCTATCTAGCTTGTCCATGTATCATATTTTAATGAGTTTTATTCGCACATGCATATCATGACATTCATCGTGCTTACCTAGTTCTAAAATGTTAATCACTTATATCATTGCCCGCACATTGAGATATAAATCCTACTGGGCTAGTTTGCTCATCCCCTACTTTTACCCAATCTAGGTGACTATGAAGATCAAGAGGAAGAGCAAGTCGAGGATGGGAATGCGTCCGAGTGATGAGCGTCCCAACTACGAGTCTAGTTATAGTAGTTTGCTTTGAGTGATAGATTCATGTAGTAGGAAGTGATGAATAAATGTACTTTTCCTTTTTATTGAGTCTTAGTCATGTATTAGTTTCTATTTGGAATACAATGAGTTGAGATTTGAATACAAGATTAGTTGAGTTCAATATTTGGGCCCTATGATGATGTATGTTGTTATACATTTAGTGCGTGCTAGCTAGAGGCTTATTTGCCGATTGTTCACGTCTCGGGATATCGACTCGAATTATTAATTTATATCCGCTGCGTAATTCTCGGGACGTGACAATAAAAACCATAGTTCAACTCTAAATAATACTCCATAATGACCCACGGAGAAATTCGTGCAAAGAAAAATTGGATGGTCCAAGTTTAAGGCATTTTGCGACTGAGTATCGTAACCAGGGAATAAGTCAGGAAATCATTATCACACATACTTAGATGAGTCAGAAAATTAAATAAAAATCATAGAGGGACTTCAAATAATATCCTCTAATGATCCATCAAGAAATTTGGGTCAATAAAAATTATTTGGGGTAGGTTTAAGAGTTATTATGACTTATTATCATAATTAGGAAATAAGTTGGAAAATCCATGATCATGTGAATGTGATCATAAACTAAATTAAAAATGATAGGTGGACTCCAAACAATATGTGGGGATAGTCCATAAAAGAAATTGGACCAATGGACAACTTATGACCCATGAACAAATTCTAGTATGAAAATAGTAAATAAACAACTTCCGTATTATCGGAATGATAGAACATACGTACCACTATCGTACGTGAGAGAACACATCGGAAAATTCCGTAAAAATTATAAATCAACCCCAAATATTATCCCTAAGCGTTCCACGAAGGAATTCGTGCAACAAAAAATCTGATTGACCTTGTGTACGTCACAATGTGACGAATTATCGAATTAGGAAACTAAGTCGAAAATCGGTTATTTAGTATAACGAACTAAAGTAAAATATATGTTTGAGGTCAAATCATGTTTATTGGGCCAATAGGTGGTCAAATAAAAAGGAAATAATATTTAAAATTCGTTTTAAGCCAATACCTAATAGTAAAATGGGTCATTTAAGCTTAAACATGAGTTAATTGGGTCATTAATCATGACCCAAATCTAAGCCCAACATGAGAGCATGAATTTGCTCTCTACTACTTGCTATTTGGTGTTGGATTAGGATGGAAATAGCTTCATATGGTAGTTCTAGTCATGGTAGGATTCCTACCACAAGATTTAGAAACCCCAAACTCGGAATTAAGAAAACCTAGCATTATAAAACCATCACAAGACCCCCTATGGCCGACGTTAGCATGCTATCTTCATTGCTGGACATGGGAAGAATGCCCAGGAGCAAGGAGGATGACCCTAGGGCTTGGATTCGTGAAGAGCATCTTCCCCAAGTCACTGCATCAACCCAGAACCTTCAAGGAATTCTTAGCATTCAAAGGTAGGTGATCTTGGGCCAAGACTAAACGAATCCTATACCATCTTGTAGTGCTACATGTCTAGTTTCATATGCACTTGATTTTCCCAATTTTCATGGTGTATCCGTCGAGTATTAGTCGTTTTCCCTAAGTCACACATGTTAGGGCTTTTTACGTTCTTCATGTGTTGCACATGAATCGAGACCGAATTAGATCCAACCCAAAACATGAAAGTTCTTCTACTTGTTATTCTCGTCATGTTTCATGTTGAGAGTTTTATCTAAATGTCATTAGATTTCAAGTTATATGCCCAACATGAAGGTTGCAATGAAGTCACACATGTTTAGGGCTTCTTGCGTTCTTCAGAAGTTTCATGTGAATCGAGACCGAATTAGATCCAACCCAAAACATGACAGTTCTTCTACTATTGTCCTCATCATGTTTCATGTTGAAGGTTTTGTCTAAATGTCAGTAGATAGAGAGATATAAGCATGGCAAGAGGAGTGCTATTGGTTCCGACGTTTTCGGGTTTTGGGTTTGAACCGCGTCCGGTCCAGGCGACGCGATTCCAGCGCCTGGTATCACGTCGGCCTTGGTCGACACGATTCAGTAAACCACGACCAAGAAGTTTGACATGTTTCAATGTCTGACCAGTCAACGGTCCGCGTGAAACTTCACGCCGCGTGGTTTTCTGTGCCTGTCTAATCCGCGATGGGAACACCTGACACGATTCAACATGTTTTCCCGCTCAAAGTTTTTTTCCGATTTTTATAATAGTATTTTAATGCTTTTCATGAACGCGACGGGGTATCCCGTCGCGGTTCAATGTTAAAGGCGACCACATAGGTGGACGCGATTTTGATTCTTCATAGTTAGCCCTGTTTAATTGTACAACGTGTTATGAAAAGCGTCTACTGTGTAGGACGCGATTCAAAGACCAAACCGAGACTTTACTTTTTGGTTAGTCAGTCAGCATATTTAATCTATTAGTCTGTACGCATGTCACTTAGTGTGCATTGGCCTAAAAGTAATCAACCCACTTGAAATTGGTAATGACTTGAGTATGATTCTAATGTGTATTAAGTGATTGATCTTTTGTTCATTTGATTTTCTTCTTGTGATCTACCTTAATGAGAAATTGACATGATAAGAATATGATATGAATATGTGATGAATACATGATTAGAATGGACTTGTTTAAGTTAAGTTTCTATCATGATTTGCATGTGGGTTTTTCCTTATTTAATTGCTTTCCGACGTTCCATTATTTGTTCATCAATTGCATACATGTGTAGGAAAGATGTGTGACACATCACTTACACATTTGCACGATTAGGCACACCCTTCTTGGGGAATTGGAAGCTCTCTGCTAGTCATTCCGTATTGGCAGACTAGCGATCTTTTCCTCAAGACCTCTGTAAGTCTCCGTACTATATGGATTCCCTCATAGAGACCGAGCTGGTTGTACCATGAAGTACCCTGGAGATAGAGAGCACTTGTTCCATGTACGATCTGTCATTAGTCATCCTCATGTCAAGACATTAATGAATTATGAAACATAAGATACGTCGTTATGCTACCCAATTGATCTCTTGAGATTTTGTCATACCTTGACTCTATGAATGATCATGTTCTTATTACATTGAGCTTGTTATTGAAATTCTGTGGCCATAATATGTATATGTTTGTTCGACACAACTTAGGACTTCAGTCCATTTGACTAATGTCTGTGCAATAAGGGCCATGTCTGGTCCTGGGGAGGAGCGCCTCAACGTACTTATTAATCGCGGGACTATGGACTTATGATGCTTGGCATAGCACAATGAATACGCAAGATTTGTGTGAATGTGCCTTCGTTTGATATGATATGATAAGTTTGATATGATATGTCTGATCACGAGAAAATGTGATATCTGTGCGAATATGGCCAATTCCTTTTGATATGCTTCTATTCTTGAATTATCTATCCAATGTATATGAAATTCACTATTTGATCTGAGAATACCGGTGTGTCTCTCTCTATCCGTTCCTAGAGAGAGAAGCTCTGGGTTTTGGGGTGCGTCCGGGTTCACCCCCGCCTCCGGCGGTGGGTGGTCCTTGCCTACCGGAGTTCTTCTCCTGTAGGTTGCCCTGTCGCGGTAGCCGGAGAGATGAACCTTAGCTCGGGAGGTACTCAAGGGGGTCTTCTTCCTCTCCCTCAAGAGAGGGGGGAGGCCTCTTCCAGAGTTCTTGTGGCCACCGCGAGCGATCCAACTCCTGGAGATGGATCCTCAAAAGGTGTCTCTACCCTTTCTCGAGGTGCATCTCGTAGCCGTTCAAGAGGTAGGTCCCGTTCACGCGCTACTCCTCCCTCTGTCTCCACTTCAAAAAAAGCCTAGAATGAGTTGTTCTCGGGATCTTCAGCGACTCATTCTTCTGGGCTCCGCCTATCCTAAATTGCACCTGCTGCACTTGGAGATCGTCCATGTGTTTCATTTCAAGATGAAGACTCTCAAGAGTTGATGCACGATTGGAGATTTATTGTGGTGGGCTATGTTGTGGGCCTATCACCGGTTTATACTCCTCTGAAGACCTTCATTGACAAGCAATGGAAACCGAAGGGGAGTTATGAGCTGCATATGCGTCATGGAGGATTTTTCGTGTGTACTTTCTCCCTTGAAGAGGACATGCAAGCTGTGCTTGAGGGCTTTTGGCACATCAGAGGGCATCCTTTCATTATCCAAAGATGGAGTCGGGATACTAAATTGGAAAAAGCTATGTTATCTTCTATACCATTATGGATATCTTTTCCAAACCTTCCTCTCTATCTTTGGTCCCATACTTCTCTTAGTAAACTGGCTAGTGTTCTTGGAACACCCCTTTTCATGGACAAACTTACAGCTACAAGGAGACGCCTTTCTTTCGCTAGGGTCTGTGTTCTAATATCCTCTGAGTTTTCTTTTCCAACTACTATCACAGTCTTACATGAATCTGGAAGAACGGAAGAGGTTGCAGTTGAGTATGAATGGTGTCCTGTTCCTTGTACTGCTTGCTCCTCATTTGGTCATAAGGACAGTACTTGCATCGTGGTCGAAAGTTCTAAAGATCAACAAAAGAGTTCAAATCTTCAATGGAGACCAAAGCATGCAGCTGCGCCTGTTGCACCAGGCAACTCGGAAGATTCTAGGGTTGACTCAGTGAATTCTCATTGTTCCAAGGCCCAAGATCCTGTCACAAGATCACCTCTCCAAGCGGCTCCTACTAATTCTAGTAGTTTCCATCCTGGCTTAAATCCGGCATCTCCTCTTCCCTTACATGATGCGACGGTGGCTGGTCTTCCTAAAGAGAGTATCTCTCTTTCTATTTCTCATCCAAATAATGCTAAAGAGATTGGAGATTCCCCTCCTTCACCCCATGAAAGTGTAAATCCGACCTTGTCCACGGTGACTCATCAACGTAAACCAGACAATATCCAACATAGTGTGCGTCTCTTATAGATATGGGATTCACAGGGCCAATGATAACATGGTCTAATAATCGTTCTGGACAAGCTGCTGTCTCTGCTCGTTTGGACAGATTCTTATGTAACTCGGTTTGTGAGGATTTGTTCTCTGGTATGTGTGTTAAGCATCTTCCTAGAGGTCCGTCTGATCAAGCTCCAATTCTGATTTCCTTTACTACTCCTGTTAAGAATCCTGCTAGGTTTACTTTTCAATCCATGTGGACTTCTCATGAATCCTTCCAGGAGGTGGTTAAGGTGGCTTGGGATGGTCCTGTTGAGTGGCATTTTAATCCGTTTGTTGTTCTCCAGTTAAAGCTGAAGGCAGTTAAAAGCGCTCTTCGTACCTGGAATAAGGAGACGTTTGGCAATATTAATGATAATGTTATTAAGTTTGAAGAGGAGGCTAGGAAGAAGCAGGAAGAGTTTGATGCTAATCCCACGCCGGAGAACCGTATAGCTATGGGAGCCGCTAATGCTAATCTGAGAAGAGCTATGAACCGTGTGGAGATTTTTTGGGCCCAAAAGGCTCGTATGTAATGGTTGGACAATGGGGACAAGAACACGGCTTTTTATCATGCAGTCGCTCAAGGTAGAAGAAGGCGTAATACTATATCCCGATTATAGGTGGATGGTGTTTGGTCTGTGGATCAGGAGGCCCTCAAGCAGGGCGCAGTGAATTACTTCATGTCCATCCTTCAAATGAAGGATCATATTATGGATGATTCTCTTCTACATGTCATCCCTACTATTGTCTCAGAAGACCAAAACATGGACCTGACGGTGATTCCTTCTATGGAGGAGATAAAGGCTGCTGTGTGGAGTTTGAATCCTAATAGTGCCCCGGGCCCTGATGGTTTTACGGGTCAGTTTTTTATCTCTTGTTGGGAAACCATCAAATAGGATGTTACTGCTGCGGTGGTCAGTTTCTTTCAAGGTTTTCCACTGCCAAGGGGAGTTACCTCCTCGCTGATTGCGATGGTTCCTAAGCAAGATCATCCAGCTTCCTATGGGGATTATAGACCAGTAAGTTTGTGTAACTTTTCCTACAAAATTGTCTCTAAAATCCTGTGTAGTCGTTTGGAGAAGATTCTTCCTGTGGTTATCTCTAAAGAACAAGGTGCTTTTGTCAAAGGAAGATATATTCTAGACAATGTCTCCCTAGCTAGACAGCTCGTCCGAGATATTGGGAGAAAAGTTAGAGGTTTCAATGTTTTGTTCAAACTGGATATCAGTAAAGCTTATGACAGTGTGGAGTGGGATTTCCTGTTGGCAGTTCTCAAAAAGTTTGGCTTTTCAAATAGATTCACTTCATATATTGGCATGATTATTGCTAACTGCTGGTTTTCAGTTTTATTTAATGGGACTGCTACTGGTTATTTTCATTCTACCCGAGGAATTAGGCAAGGGGACTCGATTCCTCCTGCTCTTTTTATTTTAATGGAGGAAGCTCTCAATAGAGGTATATCGAATTTACTTCAAACAGGTTATATTCAGCCTTTCCCTGGGCCTAGAAGTTGCACTCCCATATCTCATTTGCTTTATGCGGATGACACTCTCATCTTTATCAATGGAGGTATTATTAATGTTAAGAGGTTGATGAGATTTCTCTCTATTTACTCCAAGTCTTCTGGCCAGATGATCAACGCCTCAAAAAGTTGTTTTATGATATCTCATAAGGCACTCATTCCAACTGTAGCTAAGATTCAGCGGATCACTGGTTTCAAGAGACAAACTGGTTCCATGTTGTACCTGGGTGTTCCTCTACGCCCTGGTAGGGTCCTTGCTAGTGATTATTCTTTGCTGATTAACAAGGTTAATAGTAAGCTTGCAACCTGGAAGCCTAAACTTTTGTCACAGGCGGGTAGAATTACTCTAATCAAGTCTATTTTGGTGTCTCTCCCTGTGTATTTGGCTGCGTCTTCTGCTATCCCCAGAAGCATCACTCGCTACATTGAGAATTCTTGTGCTCGTTTTTTCTGGAATAGCCTGGATGGAGTTCGACGTCGCCATCGGGTTGATTGGGCTACCATACAGCGGCCAATTGTTGAGGGTGGTCTGGGGGTTCGTAGCTTGGAGCATGTGCAGCTGGCGTTGGCTATAAAGTTCTTCTGGAACATGCAACATGGGTCGTCTCTCTGGGCGCAATATGCTAAGAGCAGATATATATCTGGATGTTACATTCCAGGTATGTCCTCTAAAATCCAGGATGAAGCTATTCAGGTGATGAAGTCTAATACTAAGTGGATTCATGGGAAAGGGAATAAAATTGATTTCTTATATGATAACTGGCTTGGTGGAAGCCCTCTTCATGAGTAGCTCAGTTTTCCTTACGAGGGAGAGAAGATTATGGTGTAGGAGGTCATTGAAGATAATCAACATCCTATTAGATCGCTTCTTCCAAGTGGTGTTTTACAGGGAGTGGTCCTAACTGGCATGGAGGATAGGTGTATCTGGGGGGCTACTCAGGATGGAAGCTTCTCCATAAAATCGGTTTATAATTTGGTCAGATCTACTGGTGTTAGGCGACCAGCGCTTTCTAAAATCTGGTAGCGCTCTTTCTATGGGAGAGCATCTTTGTTTTGCTGGAAACTATTGAATAGAGCTGTGGCAGTTGATCAGAGGATTATTGAATGTGGCATTCAACTTGCTTCTAGTTGTTCTTGCTGTAGGAGCCACAGCTATGAGGATTTAAACCACCTGTTTATCTACAGTGATTTGGCAGTTCCCTTGTGGTCCTGGTTTTTTCCTCTCATTGACTCTAAAGTTCATATGCACAGCCAAATAACTACAAGAGTCTGGAGTTTCCTTTCTGTTACTAATGTGTCTTCTCCTTTTGGCTATGTTTCTCTTCACTGTCTCATTCTTATTCTTTGGGAGATATGGAAAGGGAGATGCATGGCTAGATTTGATTCTAAGAAGCCTTCAGTGAGGTTGATGATTAATTACATTAGGTTTATGGTCTCTCACTCTATTGCAAGTATGCGGTTTAAGGAAGCTCCTTCGGGTCAGCAGATGCAGATTCTTCAGCACTTTGGTTTTAATCCTCAGGTTTCTACTAAACAAATTAAACTGGTTCGCTGGATTCCTCCTATAACTGACCTGTGTTTGAATGTGGATGGAGCTAGTAAAGGAAATCCAGGCTACAGTGGGGGAGGCGGTTGTGTTCGGGACATGCATGGTTGTGTTAGAGTGGCGTTTGCCCATTATTATGGTTATGGCAACAGTATCATAGCAGAAATAAGGGCTCTTTGAGATGGACTTCATCTGGTTGCCTACCTGGGACTTCGCCTTTCAGTGGTGTACACGGATTCTAGCACTTTGGTGCACTCTTTCAAGGTGGGTATTTGCCCGTCGTGGCATGCATATCGCTGGTGGTGGGAAGCTTATGTTATGATTACCAGAAATTCTTATATGGTTCGGCATGTTTTCCGAGAGACTAATCAGGTAGTTGATGCTTTGGCAAATAGAGGTTGTATGACCCGGACTAGTTCAGCTTTCTGGGGTTATAGCGATTTTCCTTCGGCCTGTAAAGGTCATGTATTTCTAGATAAAACCGGTCTCTGCCATATAAGATTGTCTTGACCGGTTATTGTGTAATTGTTTGACAGTATGGATTGATTAATATTTTGGCCCAGGTTCTGTGCTGGTGGAGTGAGAACATTCTCCCCCTCTGGGGGAGGGTGCACTCTCCTAGCTTTACGTTCCTGAGGACTGTTTCTGCTAAAAAAAAAAATACAGAATTCTATTAATGTTTCGAGTTCCTTGGTTCAAGCTGGTGGCCTATCTTCTTGCGTAAACCCGGCATTTCCCTCAAAGGATGCGACGGTGGCTGCTATTGAGAATTTTCACACTGCTATTAATTCTTCTACTATTTCTGCTAGTATCAAAGAGAAAGATGCTCAGGATCTTGCTTGCAATATTTCCACATCCGTGAGTATAAAACCGACGTTGTCCACGGTGACTCATGAAGGGCATGCAGCTTACGATATCGCCTGCATGCTGAGGTTTGAGCAAAGCGATATTCTCTTACCTGATATATTGCTGGTGAAGGACGGTCGTGACAAGGCTATTCCTGAAGATACTATCAATTCCCTACCTATGAGATCCAAGGATTCTTTGCCACCTTTTGAAGATTCGCTTGAAGACATGCAGCGTGGGACTACGGTGACTGCTACTACCCTGGTACACAGTGTAAATCCGGAACCCTTGCATTCAAACCAGAGCAACATTTACAAATCTCGGCTTAATGAGAAGGAGGGATCTTATGCGAAGACTAGTGAGGCAAGTTCTCTTATTCCGATTCTTCAAGGAGATCATCCAGGTGCAATTAAAGCAAAGCTTACCTCTACAGGTATTCCTTGTTCTTCTCAAAAGATTTCTATATCAGATTCTCCCCTAAGTCAGGATGCCCATTTTGATACGTCCAAATTGAAGAATGTGGACCGTGTTAGCAAGGTTGGACGTTCAAAGGTCCGGCCTAAGTTTACTTACACCAAATAGTTGTCATGCATATCATATCTTGGAATGTAAGGGGTATGAATAATAGGAATAAGAGGTTGGCGGTTAAGAAGGAGCTTTCTCATCATAAGTATGACATTGCTATCCTGTGTGAAACCAAGGTCAAATTCTCTAACTTTATTCAGGCTGCGAAGGTCTTTACTTCTCAGGACAGTATACTTCATAATTATACCAGCTCTTCTAGTGGCAGAATTTGGATAATGTGGAAGCAGGAACTTTTTTCTATCACCGTTCTCACGGAAGGATCTCAATATATTCATGTCAGTTGTTCCAACAGGAATAATAACGCTAGCTTTATCCTCATAGCCATCTACGGATCAAACCTTCTAGGAGAAAGGAATAAGCTCTGGGAAGATCTCACACAATTATCTCATTCTATATCTCAGCCATGGATTATTCTTGGGGATTTGAATACTGTCCGATATTTTGATGAAAAAAAAGGTGGTCGAACAATTTCCCCTACTCACTTGTCTGATTTCCATGCTTTCCTGGATAGTGCAAACCTCCTTGACATGCCTCACATTGGGAACTCCTTTTCTTGGTGCAATAAAAAAATTGGCACTCAACGCATTTCAGCTAGACTGGACCGTGTTTTGGTTAACACTCAGTGGGCAAGTGCTTATGAGAATAGCATTCTATCTTATGAGAATATGTCTATTTCGGACCACTCTTTACTTTTGGTTAAAAATAATGATGAAGTGAGAGTCTCCAAACCAAGACCCTTTAGATTCTTCAATATGTGGACAACTCACCACAGTTATCAGGATGTTGTTCGTTGTAAGGCCCTTGAATTTTGTTGCATTATTGTATTGCACGTAAATAATTCATGTTGTGTATGTACGTATGTAAATATCTACGTAAGTACTAGTTAGTATACTTATGTATGCATGTGTATAAGTTAGTTGTAAATAATGTATGAATGGTATGATGATAGTGTGTACATGATAGTATACATAATGCATGTACATATATAGGTATAAGATGTGCATGGTTTCTGCATGTTTTAGAGTTCTGGCCGAAGGCCAGCTAGGCGTCAATATCAATAGACGTTGATGTTGTGTCGGCGTCAACCATATGAACGCCAACACTAACCCCAGCGTCTAGCTATGTGGACGCCAATTTCTCTGACCTGCATGCGTTGCAGAGCCCAGAATTTTCGGGAACAAGCTACCCCAACCATTGGGGAGCTGTCTCCAACGGTCTGAAAGCCTTCTTGTCCGACCTGCGTGAGAGGAGAGCTCCTCTCCTCTATATACAAACCCCTTTTTCAACCCTCAGCCCTCTCTTGGATCTCCTTGCAAGAGGAGAGGAAGGAGAAGAAGACAAACCCTAGTTTCTGTGAGAAGAACCTGACTTTGCAAGCCTAGATCCGGGGATTTGGAGCTTCATCCGGCCATCTACAACGACTGGGAGATAGCTGGAGCATCAGGGAAGGCTTCCCCGATCTCGCTTTGGTGTCTACATCAGTCAAGAACCCGGAGGAAGGTGTCTTTGGAGGCTTCTTGGGACTGCCCAAGGAGAGCTTCACCGCTATTTTAGATCCCTTTGGAGTATTTTTCAGAGGCAAGTAACCCTCACCCTCCGTCTATGTAGATGTCAAGTAGGGTTTTATAATTTTTATGTATTTTTCCTCGTGTCCTAGATCCCCCTTTCACCTTTGCATTTGGAGTTCGGTCTGTGTTTCTGCACAGACAGGAACTTGGCGTCAATGCCCTTGACACCGAGATCCCTGGTATGCGTCCAGCGATCTGGCCGTCCACTCCTAGAACGGCCAGAGACCGCCGTTAAGTTCTCCAAGATAGAACAGTGAGCTGTTCTTCCTGGCATATTTGATTAATTTCGACGTGTTTTGCGATGAGGATATAATGTAACTCTTATATGCTATATATACTAGCTAATGTGATGAATGGGAGAATGAATGAACATTTATTTTGTGGGTGGTTGAGTTTATTCGTCTATCTAATGTGTATGCGAAATGAATGGCAATGTATATTCACCATGATCCTAATGATCCGTGGCAATGTTTTGTTGCCCAAATTTGTTAGACCATGTATGTATGGTCCTGTCTGTGCTCTGAGTTTCTGACATTTTTCCCCATGCTTGTATGGTTATTGAAATTTCTGTTTTGGGAAATAGAAATCATGCGTAGGTCATGTTAAATTTCCAGTAAATTGCGTGTTGCTCGGTAAATTCAGGAATAAATTCTATGACCCTGTGCATGCTAGGGTGCAGACAGTGAGCTGTTAAATTTGTGATTATGTTCAACTCCATGTTAATTTGCATTATGAATAGTAATGTGAGATTGCTGTTAAATTTTAAGTAACTTTATTTTGAGTCAGAAAAATCTGAAAATTTTCATGTGGAATCATAAACCTGAGATCAGCATGTGGTTAAATTTTCAAGTCGTTTGAGCAACTATATAGTGAAATATGAATTTTCCATGCGAGAAATGTGAAAAATAAATGCATGCTAATGTGGGAATAATGTGACGTGTGTGTGTCATCCGATTCATGCAAATTTCTGAACATGTAGTCTCTGTTAACTGTAGAATCATGTTAGAAAAATAGGCCCTTGTGTGAGGGAGAAAATGAATGAGAGGCAAGTGACATGTGTAAAGATATGTGTTAAAAATCGATAAATGTGTAAATTGTGCCAAGTGTGACACTGTTTCCATAGAGGGCAGTGGAACCGTATCAGGGAAAAGTCCCTCTGAGAAGGTTCAATGTGTTGTGATCCTAAGGGCATTAGGATGAAATCTTGGAGGTGGACAAGTACCACTAGTTAAGGTGGAGACTTGTTCTCCCGGTCTGCGCAGTCCAAGAGTCGTCACTGTATTGCCTAGGTGACGTCTATGTGTATGTGATGTGATGTGTCCTTCTTATGGTGGTTTGGAACTATGTGTCACGGCACTAAAGTGTAAAATGTGAATGTGATTGTGATCATGTGTAAATTGTGTAGTGTGAACAATGTGTAAATGTGAATGTGTAAATGTGCAATGTGTAAAAAGTGAAGTATGTGAATTAGAAATTGTGTAAAAATGTGAAACCAAAATGTGTGGATGTGAAATTGAAAACCCATGATATGATGATCTGAAATCATGTTAGAGCAGCAACATAAATGTGGTTATGATTTTGTGCTATATGTGTACAATGCGTAGAACCCATGCTAGGGACAATCCTTACGTATGTGTGAACCATTCCATGTGTGTATGCCCTCACGTTGTGGTTTGAATGAAAACATAGCTTTCATGTGTTAGATTGTAAAGTGTTAAACCACATCAAAACAGCAAGCTTAAAGCATGTGAAATGGTTATGTGTATGTGTACGAATGAGTAGTAACCATGTTAGTAATGTGTTCCTTCATGTATGTAAGCTAGTCATGCTAGATTGCTCTCATGTTTTAGTTTAAATGAAAGTAGAACTCTCATGTGTAGGAATGATTAGAGAGCATGTGATAGGAGGTTTTGATTTAGCAAATCTGAAAGCATGAATCATGTGTTTAATAATTAGAATCACCATGATAGGTTGTTAATTTCAATCACAAGCATGCTATATGTTGTGTCTTGCAAATGTGTATGTGAAACCTGCTATGACATGTACATGTATGGTATGTGTAGAGTTATTTGCTGAGTCTTTTAGACTCATTACTTGCTTCGGCGTACAGGTGTAGTAGGTGACACACCTTTGGAGGAGACCGTGGAAAGCGACTCCGAGCGTGGGGAGTAGCTAGTTTGGTGGAGCTTAGTTGTGACTTTTGGCATTTTGATGTATGTAATTGCAACATTGTACTAGCATTATTATGGA
The DNA here is from genome assembly GCA_014218235.1 of Colocasia esculenta. Lineage (NCBI taxonomy): Eukaryota > Viridiplantae > Streptophyta > Magnoliopsida > Alismatales > Araceae > Colocasia > Colocasia esculenta. Next base: position 89,432,349 of record CM024757.1, read on the forward strand.
AAACAATGTTTAAGTGTGGACAATTATGTAATTGATTTTCAACAATTTAATTATGTGGACTTTTAGTTCTTTAAATGTTATCAATCATGTATGTTAAATGTGGATGATGAATGAAATGAAGACAGTGGTTCTTTTACTTCCGTTACTCTGTTCTTATATTCACGTGTATCTCAGCTGAATGTTATTGTTGGGTAAATGTCCCACTGTGATGATGCTCGCTATACCGACGTGGGTTGGTATAACCGTACTGGTATAATGAGGGTCGTTACAGAGATTGGTATCAGAGCAACCGGTTGAGATTGCACATGAATATACATAAGTCATCATCCCCATTACATGCTAAGTCTACATAGGAATGTCCACATGTGTAGAAATCACTAATAACGAGTGGAAAATAGATAAGAAAATGGTTAGAAAACTTAGTAACCTAGCTAATGGTGGCTGAAATTTATTACAGCCATGGCTTCGAGAGGTAGGCGTGGCGGAGCGCCGGGTCGTGAGGACGAGTCGAGACGTGACGAGCGGGCGGAGCAGCAGGCCCCAGCACCGCAAGGTCCTGTACTTCCCCCACCGCCAACTATGGATTATGGAGTATTCATGCAAGGTCTGGTGCAAGCCATGCAGACGCAGGCTCATACACAGGCAGCACTCCAGGCTCAGTTGGAGGCTCAGGTTAGACTAATAAATGATTAATAGTCTGTTTTATTTAATTATGCGATATTATGTTGATTGTGTATTGCTTGGTTTGTACTGTAGCAGGCTCAGGTACCAGCTCAGGACCATGGTGGACCTTCTACCATGGAAAGATTCAAGAGGATGCTGCCACCCTCTTTTAAGGGGGAGAGCGATCCATTGTTGGCAGAAAGCTGGATGAGGGAGATAGAAAAGATCTTCCGAGCCATCAGGTGTGCAGATGAAGATAAGGTCACATTAGCCACCTACATGCTACAAATATGCTTTAGTTTATATACTTGTATGTTTTGTTAAGTTAGATTTGTTTAGATGGTGCTTAGGAGAGGTGTACTGCAGGAAAGAGCTGATGTATGGTGGGCTTCATTGCTGCGTACCCTGTTTGAGGGCGGAGCTGTTGATGTTGCTTGGGACGAGTTCGTGAGGCTCTTTAGGGCCAAGTTCGTCCCCGAGCATATTGAAGATCGGATGGAGCAGGAATTCCTATCTTTGGCTCAAGGCTCTATGACTGTGCTGGAATATGAGGCAAGATTTTCTGAACTCTCTAAGTATGCACCTCATATCGTGGCAGATGAGCACAGGAAGACAAAGAAGTTCGTGATGGGACTCAAGCCATCACTGCGGACGAGACTCATGGCATTTGACCACCGCACGTTGGATGAGGCCCTTAGTGCTGCTTGTAGGCAGGAGGGAGAGATGGAGCAATACCTGGAAGAAAAGAAAGCTTCGCAGAAGAGGCCAGCAGCGACATTCCAACGGCAAGACAAGAAGAAAGCGGTGTACCAGACGCAGCAGCGATCAGTGGCAGTCGGCAGTTCTCAGGTACCCTCTGTACGTTCCCCTGGTGTGAAGAAAGAGTGTCCCCACTGTGGGAAGACACATGGTGGTACCGAATGTTGGATGATTACGGGAAAGTGCTTGAAGTGCGGAAGCAGCGACCACAAGATCAAAGATTGCCCAAGACTTCAGCAGGGAGTACAGCACGGAGCGCCAGCCCCAACAGCGGTAGCAGCAGCAGCGCCAGCTACAGGAAGACCAGGAAGGCTTCGAGCCCCAGCTCGTGTGTTTGCTTTAGCACGCGAGGACGCCGAGCAGGCGGAGCATGTCACCGAAGGTACGGTTTTACTTCTAGGAGTGCACGCTCGGGTTTTGTTTAATACGGGTGCTACTCACTCGTTCATTTCCAAGCGGTTCGCTAGGCAGTTAGCCCTAGAGTCAGGTGTAGAGTTTGAGGATTTAGTGGTCCCTTTGTCTGTGCACACCCCTGTGGGTACGGTATCGACTAGGAAGTGCATTCCGTCGTTACCTGTGTGCATTGAGGATAGAATCCTAGATGGGTGTTTCTTCTTGCTAAAGATGAAGGACTATGATGCTATTCTTGGTCTGGATTGGCTAGAGGAGCACTATGCGTTAGTGGATTGTCGTCGGAAGAGGATTGTTTTCCGCATTCCTGGTGAGGACGAGTTTCTCATCCCTTGCCAAGGAACTTGGCGGGAAAGTTAGTCATCTCTGCCATGAAGGCGATGCGCATGGTAAACAAGGGTTGTGACGCTTTTCTTGCCAGCGTGGTGTTAGTGCCAGAGGCTGATGAGTCACCTACTCTTGCGGAGATTGAGGTAGTGCAGGATTTTCCAGATGTCTTTCCTGATGACTTGTCTGGATTGCCACCGGATAGAGAGATAGAGTTTACCATAGAGTTGCTTCCGGGCACCTCTCCTATCTCGAAGGCTCCATATCGGATGGCACCTGTGGAGTTAGCCGAGTTGAGGAGGCAGTTGCAAGAGTTGCTTGATAAGGGATTTATTCGCCCTAGTGTTTCCCCTTGGGGCGCACCTGTATTGTTCGTCAAGAAGAAAGACGGGTCACTTAGGTTATGCATTGATTACAGGAAGTTGAACCAAGTGACTGTGAAGAACAGGTATCCCTTACCTCGTATTGATGATTTGTTTGACCAGTTACGAGATGCATCAGTCTTTTCTAAGATTGATTTACGATCTGGTTATCATCAGTTGAGGATTCGGAGTGAGGATGTGTCCAAGACGGCGTTTAGAACCCGTTATGGACACTATGAGTTTTTGGTCCTTCTTTTCGGATTGACCAATGCCCCTGCAGCGTTCATGGATCTCATGAACAGGGTGTTTAGGCCTTATCTAGATAGCTTTGTCGTAGTGTTTATTGATGATGTGCTGGTCTACTCTCCGGACGAGGCCACACACCGTCAGCATTTGAGGGTAGTGTTAGAGGTTCTTCGTGAGCACAAGCTGTACGCTAAGTTCAGCAAGTGCATTTGGTTGCGCGAGGTTCATTTCCTCGGGCATGTTATCTCCGGTGCTGGTGTTGCAGTGGATCCAGCAAAGGTCCAGGCAGTTATGGATTGGGAGATTCCCAAGACCCCTTTGGAGATTCGTAGTTTTATTGGTTTAGCTGGTTACTATCGGCGATTTATTGAGGGATTTTCATCCATCGCCGCCCCTTTGACTCAGCTTACCAGAAGGGAGTGAAGTTTGTTTGGTCCGAGAAGTGTGAGAGTAGTTTTCAATTGTTGAAGACTAAGCTCACGACAGCCCCGGTGTTAGTCTTACCGAGCGGTTTAGAGGGTTTTGCTATCTACACGGATGCGTCTCGGATTGGTTTAGGCTGTGTGCTAATGCAGCAGGAAAGGGTAGTGGCTTATGCTTCTCGTCAGTTGAAGGAGCATGAGAAGAACTATCCGACTCATGACTTGGAGCTCGCAGCAGTGGTTCATGCACTAAAGATCTGGAGGCACTATCTTTATGGTGTCAGATTTGAGGTGTTTACCGACCACAAGAGCTTGAAGTATCTTTTCTCCCAAAAGGAACTAAACCTGAGGCAGAGAAGATGGATTGAGTTCTTGAAGGACTATGACTTCGACCTTCAGTATCACCCTGGAAAGGCGAATGTCGTAGCAGATGCTCTGAGTAGAAAGAGGCCATCTCTCCAGCAGGATTGGAAGATGTTGGAGGATGCGGCTTGCGCGTTGACTGAGTTAGAGCCATCGCTATGCCAGGCTTTTGTAGCTCAGTTATCTCTTAGGTCCTCGGTTTTGGATGAGGTGATCGAGCAACAGAAGGCCGACCCTAGACTCTTAGAGTTAGTGGGCAAGGCAGGCATTGCTCGTGATGAGGACGGTGTGATTAGATTTCAGCACCGTGTTTGTGTCCCTGATTTAGTAGATGTCCGTGAGCATGTGTTAGCGGAGGCTCATAGATCGCGATTCTCTATTCATCCGGGTAACACTAAGATGTACCAGGATTTGAAGAGATCCTTTTGGTGGTCTGGCATGAAGAGGGATGTAGCGGATTATGTATCTCGGTGTTTAGTATGCCAGCAAGTGAAGGCCGAGCGACAGCGACCATCCGGCCTTATGCAAAGGATGGACATCCCAGTGTGGAAGTGGGAAGCTGTCACTATGGACTTTGTTTCGGGTTTGCCTCGATCTAGAAGGGGCAATGACTCGATTTGGGTAGTTGTAGATAGATTCTCGAAGACTGCTCATTTCTTGCCTATGAAGAAGAAGCAGTCAGTAGAGAGTTTAGCTAGATTGTATGTTAGTGGTATCATTAGATTGCATGGTGTGCCGAAGTCGATCATTTCGGATCGAGATCCGAGATTCACTTCGAGGTTGTGGAAGGGTCTTCAGGATGCTTTAGGTTCGGAGCTGAAGCTCAGTTCGGCGTTTCATCCCCAGACTGATGGACAGTCCGAGAGGACTATCCAGACGCTCGAGGATATGTTGAGAGCATGTGTTCTGGATTGGAAGGATGATTGGGAGCGCCATTTACCTCTTGTGGAGTTCGCATACAACAATAGCTTTCATGCGAGTATTGGTATGGCTCCATTTGAGGCGTTGTATGGTAGGCCCTGTAGATCTCCTTTATGTTGGGAGGAGACTGGAGATAGGCAGTTGATTGGTCAGGAGTTAGTTTAGGAGACTTCGGATAAGATCCAGCTGATCAGAAAGAGGCTTGTTGCGGCGCAGGATAGGCAGAAGAGCTATGCCGACAACAGGAGGAAGGATCTTGAGTTCGAGGTGGGTGATCATGTCTTCTTGAAGATATCGCCTACTCGAGGTGTCGTCAGATTTGGCAGGCATAGTAAGTTGAGCCCTAGGTTCATTGGCCCATATGAGATTCTCAGACGTTTGGGCAGCGTGGCGTATGAGCTAGCCTTACCCCCAGCGTTGGCTAGTGTTCATCCCGTTTTCCACGTTTCGATGCTCAGGAAGTATGTCCGAGATCCGTCTCATGTGATTAGTCATGAGCCAGTGGAGATTCAGCCAGATCTGTCGTATGTCGAGCAACCAGTAGCTATTCTTGACCGGAAGGTTCAGCATCTCCGGAACAAGAGTATTGCGTCGGTGAAAGTTCTCTGGCGGAACTTCTCACGAGAGGAGGCTACTTGGGAGCTTGAGGATGCGATGAAGAAGAAGTATCCCCTTTTGTTTGAGTAGCGTCGTTCTAACTTCGAGGACGAAGTTTCTTTTAAGGGGAGAGGGTGTAAGGCCCTCGAATTTTGTTGCATTATTGTATTGCATGTAAATAATTCATGTTGTGTATGTACGTATGTAAATATCTACGTAAGTACTAGTTAGTATACTTATGTATGCATGTGTATAATTAGTTGTAAATAATGTATGAATGGTATGATGGTAGTGTGTACATGATAGTATACATAATGCATGTACATATATAGGTATAAGATGTGCATGGTTTCTGCATGTTTTAGAGTTCTGGCCGAAGGCCAGCTTGGCGTCAATATCAATAGACGTCGATGTTGTGTCGGCGTCAACCATATGGACGCCAACACTAACCCCAGCGTCCAGCGATGTGGACGCCAATTTCTCTGACCTGCATGCGTTGCAGAGCCCAGAATTTCCGGGAACAAGCTACCCCAACCATTGGGGAGCTGTCTCCAACGGTCTGAAAGCCTTCTTGTCCGACCTGCGTGAGAGGAGAGCTCCTCTCCTCTATATACAAACCCCTTTTTCAACCCTCAGCCCTCTCTTGGCTCTCCTTGCAAGAGGAGAGGAAGGAGAAGAAGACAAACCCTAGTTTCTGTGAGAAGAACCTGACTTTGCAAGCCTAGATCCGGGAATTTGGAGCTTCATCCGGCCATCTACAACGACTGGGAGATAGCTGGAGCATCTTCCCCGATCTCGCTTTGGTGTCTACATCAGTCAAGAACCCGGAGGAAGGTGTCTTTGGAGGCTTCTTGGGACTGCCCAAGGAGAGCTTCACCGCCATTTTAGATCCCTTTGGAGTATTTTTCAGAGGCAAGTAACCTCACCCTCCGTCCATGTAGATGTCAAGTAGGGTTTTATAATTTTTATGTATTTTTCCTCGTGTCCTAGATCCCCCTTTCACCTTTGCATTTGGAGTTCGGTCTGTGTTTCTGCACAGACAGGAACTTGGCGTCAATGCCCTTGACGCCGAGATCCCTGGTATGCGTCCAGCGATCTGGCCGTCCACTCCTGGAACGGCCAGAGACCGCCGTTAAGTTCTCCAAGACAGAACAGTGAGCTGTTCTTCCTGGCATATTTGATTAATTTCGACGTGTTTTGCGATGAGGATATAATGTAACTCTTATATGCTATGTATACTAGCTAATGTGATGAATGGGAGAATGAATGAACATTATTTTGTGGGTGGTTGAGTTTATTCGTCTATCTAATGTGTATGCGAAATGAATGGAAATGTATATTCACCATGATCCTAATGATCCGTGGCAAAGTTTTGTTGCCCAAATTTGTTAGACCATGTATGTATGATCCTGTCTGTGCTCTGAGTTTCTGACATTTTCCCCATGCTTGTATGGTTATTGAAATTTCTGTTTTGGGAAATAGAAATCATGCGTAGGTCATGTTAAATTTCCAGTAAATTGCGTGTTGCTCGGTAAATTTGGGAATAAATTCTGTGACCCTGTGCATGCTAGGGTGCAGACAGTGAGCTGTTAAATTTGTGATTATGTTCAACTCCATGTTAATTCGCATTATGAATAGTAATGTGAGATTGATGTTAAATTTTCTGTAACTTCATTTTGAGTCAGAAAAATCTGAAAATTTTCATGTGGAATCATAAACTGAGATCAGCATGTGGTTATATTTTCAAGTCGTTTGAGCAACTATATAGTGAAATATGAATTTTCCATGCGAGAAATGTGAAAAAAAAAAGCATGCTAATGTGGGAATAATGTGACGTGTGTGTGTCATCCGATTCATGCAAATTTTTGAACATGTAGTCCCTGTTAACTGTAGAATCATGTTAGAAAAACAGAGCCCTTGTGTGAGGGAGAAAATGAATGAGAGGCAAGTGACATGTGTAAAGATATGTGTTAAAAATCGGTAAATGTGTAAATTGTGCCAAGTGTGACACTGCTTCCATAGAGGGCAGTGGAACCGTATCAGGGAAAAGTCCCCTGAGAAGGTTCAATGTGTTGTGATCCTAAGGGCATTAGGATGAAATCCTGGAGGTGGACAAGTACCACTGGTTAGGGTGGAGACTTGTTCTCCCGGTCTGCGCAGTCCAAGAGTCGTCACTGTATTGCCTAGGTGACGTCTATGTGTATGTGATGTGATGTGTCCTTCTTATGGTGGTTTGGACTATGTGTCATGGCACTAAAGTGTAAAATGTGAATGTGATTGTGATCATGTGCAAATTGTGTAGTGTGAACAATGTGTAAATGTGAATGTGTAAATGTGCAATGTGTAAAAAGTGAAGTATGTGAATTAGAAATTTTGTAAAAATGTGAAACCAAAATGTGAGGATGTGAAATTGAAAACCCATGATATGATGATCTGAAATCATGTTAGAGAAGCAACATAAATGTGGTTATGATTTTGTGCTATATGTGTACAATGCGTAGAACCCATGCTAGGGACAATCCTTACGTATGTGTGAACCATTCCATGTGTGTATGCCCTCACATTGTGGTTTGAATGAGAACATAGCTTTCATGTGTTAGATTGTAAAGTGTTAAACCACATCAAACAGCAAGCTTAAAGCATGTGAAATGGTTATGTGTATGTGTACGAATGAGTAGTAACCATGTTAGTAATGTGTTCCTTCATGTATGTAAGCTAGTCATGCTAGATTGCTCTCATGTTTTAGTTTAAATGAAAGTAGAACTCTCATGTGTAGGAATGATTAGAGAGCATGTGATAGGAGTTTTGATTTAGCAAATCTGAAAGCATGAATCATGTGTTTAATAATTAGAATCACCATGATAGGTTGTTAATTTCAATCACAAGCATGCTATATGTTGTGTCTTGCAAATGTGTATGTGAAACCTGCTATGACATGTACATGTATGGTATGTGTAGAGTTATTTGCTGAGTCTTTTAGACTCATTACTTGCTTCGGCGTACAGGTGTAGTAGGTGACACACCTTTGGAGGAGACCGTGGAAAGCGACTCCGAGCGTGGGGAGTAGCTAGTTTGGTGGAGCTTAGTTGTGACTTTTGGCATTTTGATGTATGTAATTGCAACATTGTACTAGCATTATTATGGAAAACAATGTTTAAGTGTGGACAATTATGTAATTGATTTTCAACAATTTAATTATGTGGACTTTTAGTTCTTTAAATGTTATCAAATCATGTATGTTAAATGTGGATGATGAATGAAATGAAGACAGTGGTTCTTTTATTTCCGCTACTCTGTTCTTATATTCACATGTATCTCAGCTGAATGTTATTGTTGGGTAAATGTCCCACTGTGATGACGCTCGCTATACCGACGTGGGTTGGTATAACCATACCGGTATAATGAGGGTCGTTACATTCGTGGTGCTTGCAACAAACAGGTTCATGGAACACTTTTATATCAACTTTGTCAGAAACTCAAGTTTTTCAAAAGTGCTTTACGTGAATGGAACAAACAGGTTTTTGGTAATGTTCAGTCCAATTCCACTGCTGCTAGAGAGGAGCTTATTTACTACCAAAATATGCTTCAGAAGGACCCAGATAATACTCTTCTTCCAGACAAATAAAATATTACCCGTATAGAGTATCTTCAAGCCATCGAGAGAGAGGAGATGTTTGCTAAGCAAAAATCTAAGCAACAATGGTTATCCCTTGGAGACTCTAATACGAAATTATTTTATTCTGCTATCAAGGCCCGTAGAGTTTATAATCAGATCAAGAGTTGCAAAACTAGTGATGGCACTGTCTTATATGGGGAAGGTGAGATCCGGTCTCATGCTTTATCCTTCTACTATTCTCTTCTTAATCAGACTCATGATAAGAGATCTCCTAACTTTGAAGTTCGAGCATCAGTTACTGAGGTTCAAATCTCAGCTCTTATGCGTCCCTTCAGTAAGGAGGAAATCCGCAAAGTGGTCTTCACTTGTCCTATAGATAAAAGTCCAGGTCCTGATGGCTTTACTATGGAATTCTTCACTAGTTCGTGGGATATTGTTGGGGATCTTGTTACAAGTGCTATTCTCACTTTTTTTCACAATGGTTCTTGGGAAAGGCAGCTTAATTCTACCTTTATTGCATTGGTTCCAAAGAAGCCTAATGCTAACTCTCTTGATCAAATCCGCCCTATTTCTCTTTGCAACTTTATTTACAAGGTGATAACCAAATTAATGGCAAATCGGTTGCAGCTTGTCCTTCCAACTATCATCAGCCCGCATCAGACTGCCTTCATTCGTGGTAGGAGTATTCAAAGTAATATTCTTTTGCAAATGATCTGGCAAAGGATCTGCATACCAAGAACAAGGAACTCGCATTTGTTTAAAAGCGACTAGTAAGCTTTTGATTCAATCTCCTGGGAATTCATTTACATGTTGAGAAAGATGAAGTTCCCACCACCTTGGATTGATTGGATTCGATGTTGTCTTGAGTCTGCTTGCTTCTCCATTCTTGTTAATGGCAGTCCAGAAGGGTTTTTCAATAGTGCAAATGGCATTCGCCAAGGAGATCCTCTCTCTCCCTATCTTTTTACTATTGTCATGGAAGGGTTTACCTGTCTCATTGAGGCTGTTGTGCATGAGAATTCCATCAAAGTACCTAAGGTGGGTACTATCCCCATCTCTCACTTCATTTTTGCATATGACCTCATTATTTTCTTCAAGGATGATGTGCGTTCTGCCACTAATATAAATCAACTGCTGGAGGACTTCTATAGTTACTCTGGTCTTCAACTTAACACCAACAAGAGCAGGCTTTACATGGGCGGCCATGTTAGAAACAAAAAAGAGATTCAATCTATTCTGCATGTTCCCCAAGGGAAGCTTCCAACTTCTTACTTAGGACTTCCTCTTTTTAGCAGCTCTCTTAACAAGGTCCACTACCAACCGATAATTGACAAAATCAAAAGAAGAATTGAATCCTAGCGCACTTGTCTTCTCTCCCGGGCTGGTAGACTGGAGCAGATCAAATCTGTTCTTTCTTCCTATTCTCTTTACTGGTCTGTTTCTTTCATCCTGCCTGCTACTATTCTTAGAGAAATTGAAACTACTCTGTCCAACTTCTATTGGAATGGGCACTCCCACTAGCGCTCTCCTCATATGGTTAGTTGGAAGACTATCTGTACTCCTAAATCTGAAGGCGGGCTGGGCCTTAGGAGACTGAAAGACTGTAACTTAGCCTGTGCTAGCAAAAATCTTTGGGACATTCTGCAAAATTCTAACTCTCTTTGGACTACGTGGGTTCAGCAGAAATATTTGAAGAAGGAATCTATTTGGAGTCTCCAAAAGAAACCTTACCATTCTATGGCCTGGAAGGGTATTCTCAAGCAAAGTAACTGGATCATACATCACATCAGCTACAAGGTTGGTCATGACAGTAAATTCAGTTTTTTCTATGATCCTTGGTTGTAGGGGAAAAGTCTTTATATGTTGGTTGGTGATCGCGTAAGACAATATCTAGGTATTCAAAAGAACACCACTTGTTCTTTTTTCATTAGAGATGGCCAGTGAACTCTTCCGCCTTGTACCTCTATAGACATGTTTGACATTTGGCCGTTGATTCAAAGGACTACTATTCATACTTCGGATGAAATTACCTGGAAGCATGGCAGATTTAGTATTCAGAGTGCTTGGAATTTAATTCGGGATCAGAATCAAATGGTTGGTTGGGACAGTTGGATTTGGAAAGGGCCTATTATTCAGAAATGCTCTATTACTTCTTGGCAGGCTGTTATGCATAAGTTACTTACAACTAACAACCTCAAAAAGCGCGGGTATCAAATTCCAAACAGGTGTATTCTTTGTTGTGAGTCTGAGGAAAGTGAAGACCACATCTTCTTTAAGTGTCCTTATTCTATTTCTGTATGGAAAGAAATTCTGAAACGCATGAATATTACCAGACCTCCGAGGACGTCCATTTTGGAGGAGATGCATGCTTTGAGACTTAGTTTCAAAACTGATGGTTTCGCGACCTCATTAGCTCGCCTGCTTTTCAGAACTACTATTTGGTGGGTCTGGAAAAAAAGATGTGGTAGAACCTTTGAGGGCATGAAAGCTTCTTCCTTCTATATGGTTCTTTCTATTATCAATGATGTTCGGAGCTATATTGAGTCTACGCCGCAAGCCTGGGCGCTTACTGGTCGGTCAAAAACTATTGCTGAGAGATTCAACATTAGAATTAATAACGCAATGTAGTCCCAACTTGTGGTGTCACATTGTTTTGAGTGTTTAAGGGATGATGGCAGATCCCTTATTTCTCTTTTCTTGACTATAAGGTACTTGTACCTGCCTAGTCCTTTGTAATCTCTATTCCATTAATTCATTCTTTCTCTTGGTTGACCGACCAAAAAAAAATTTTCACTATTTGATCTGATATGATATTCGTTCCATTCAGCTATTTGACTTGTTAGTATTGCATGCATTGTCATCATGTTCATATGCATGTCCTGCTTATTTAAAACGTTAATCATGTATATTGGTGCCCACACAATATTGAGATGTAAATCCTACTGAGCTAGTTTGTTCACCCCTATCATCCTGTCCTTTTCAGGTAGTGATGAGGAACCAGAGGAGTCCGATGGGGCAGGGCAAGAGTGATGAGCATCCACCATATGAGGAGTTGACAGTTTAGGAATAGATATTTGAGTAGTCTATGTAATAGTGAATATTTTTCATGAAGTTTGTATTTGAATAAGGGACCCTTTAGTTGGTTCTTTTATGTAAGGTTGTAACTAGTGGTTTGAAATGGAATAAGGAGTATTTTGTGGACAATATTATGGTCTCAAATGTGTTGTTATGTTTAAATTATGACTCTGCGCTACTCAACTGTGATACGTCTATTTGTATCGTTCACGCAACCCGGTATTTATTCCGCTGCTAAATATCGAGGCGTGACAGTGGTGGTCTCGGCCATGCAGGCCATGCAGGCCACGCAGGTGTGCGCAAGGATGGTCCCATGCATGCAGGCATGGTGGTTCCCGAGGGTGAAGGCGTGGCGCTTCGCGGGCATGCTGGCTTGGCTGAATGCGGGGGTACTGGCAGACAAGGGCGTATGGGCATTGGTCCCCCCATGCACGTCCTTCTTGCAGGACAACTTCGTGGTGTCCGACATTCTGTACCCAGGCGCACCATTCTGGTGGAATAGGCCTGCATGCGAGTGTCAGCCCATCGGCGTCGTGATCTTGACCACCTTGCAAGACGTCGCACTAATGTGGTGTTGCCGAGCGAACCCCGTGGTCGAGCCCGACTTAGCCGCATTATTGGACGTGGACCGACAGGGAATGGTATCTCAGTCTCTCGTCGCCACAATAATGGCTATTTAGAGGTACAACTAGTCCGACATCACATGCGTCATGTTCCCCGGCGCCGTGCTGTGACTCCGGCCCGCCTCTAGATGATGGCTTTTGCTATTGTGATGTTATCGCCATTTTAAACATGATTTTATTGTTCCTTCGGATCATTATGAGTTTCATAATTATAAGATTGTCTTATTTAAGTCCATGCAATAAATTGTATTAATTAGTTTGATCTTATAAGTTTATTCATGCACTTTATATTCAAGCAATCTATATATGATCCGTTCATTTAAAAATCATGTGTTGAATCCTTTATTAAAAGGGAGTTTTGAACATGCATGATTAGTTGCTGTTCAAAAGTATTAGAATATTTTTGAACATGATTAGTTGTTGTTAATTCTTTATTTGAATATTCATGTTTAGTATATACATGCTTATTAATTGAGAGATGTTAGTTCCTCTCCCTTTAAATTATTTGATCGAAATTACTCTAATAATATTGAATATTCTTATATAATGGGAGATGACTGTTGGGCTCTAAGTCTACATTCGATCTTATTATATGGAGAATGTTTAATATTATAGTGTAGATTTCTAGATTAAATAGACTGATGTGTAGAATTGTCAACTTAGTCTTCTCATTATTATCTTAATGTAGTGATTCAACGATGGCCTCCAAGAATGTTATTACTGACTTAACGAAAGGGGATAAATTAGATGGCATTAACTATGACATTTGGCATCGAAAGTGTCACGTCCTAATAAAAGGCTATTTATCGGGAGTGACAGAAAAGCAGGCACAACAGGTAATATTTACTTATCCATTCATATCGTCATAACACGGAAGTTTAATTACATAGATACTCCTCATAACAACTAAGTGAGGAGTAGATCAAAACAAACTTAATTTACATATCTCTTTTTACACTACTAAATAGAAATAGAAACATATTGGCTTGCTCATCATGTCGGTCCACTCAGCACTCAATCCCTTAAGCATCACCCCCATCTGTGTTACCTGAAAATGGTAGGAAATAATGAGCTAACTAGCCCAGTAGAATTCAAATTCCATAGTTCAATTCATAGTTCAAAAATGTATACATGGTAGCCAAGACAAAGATAGAACGGAATATCAAAGAGTCACACCAGATTTCAGAACAGTAAGCTTGATACAATGATAGTAAAACTCAGATCATGCTCAGATATATAGCTCAAGAATTGATTCACATATCATTTATACAGTACTGGAAATATGATGACCATATTCAGAAAATAGATGATGCAATGCCAGACATCCAGACATCCTTATCATTCCACGTGGTCCGAAAATGAATTCGGGTGCTCCTCCCAAGACTGGACCAGCCCTATTTGCATAGGCATAAAAATCACAGGGGGTACAAAGACCCAATAATGTCATCTCCATTTATTCACATCTCATAAGGTGTTCAAGCATATGAACTCTCAGGTGTTCAGATTTTATAGACTCAATTACTGAATACCGAAGAAAAGACTCAATCGGAGTGCTATTCGTAATTGACAACTTTAGAAACAATTCAAGGAAAGTTAAGGTACTCAAAGTGGATGAACTTTGCAGTAACAGGACAGTAAATATCAAGGTAAATGAGAGGGTAACTTCCTTGGCTTTTAGGATGAAGTTTTGGCATGGATTCAGACATGAAAGAGTGCAGAAATTTGAATCAGCATTGTACCTGTCGACAGCCAAGAAGGGGCTATCGACAGATGAGAGCAGACAGAGTTCAGGTTGTCTGGCTATGTGTGTATCTGTCGACAGCAGCAAGGGATCTGTCGACAGATCCACACACTCCAGAAACCTGAAGTTCTATCAGACGTGCGCATTTCGACAGATTTGGGCCGGCTGTCGACAGATAGTTATAGAACTTCCAGAAAGGACTTTAAACCTATCTTAAACACCCTAACTATAGAGCTTATAAACCAAAACATGTTTGATATTAAATAGAAGAGTCTAATTAGAGTTCTCATAGGGATTTATAAACCGAACAAACAAGATAAAAGAAGGGGTTTACAATTCAAACTTGACTTGCTTGAAACTAAACATAGTTTAGTACTAGAAGTAGAACCTTGATAGCAATGGTTCATTGGGAGGATTCTTACAAGATAAACACTAAAACTCCAAGTGTTTCATAGATCTAAATCAAAGCTTGAGATACCTATTAGTTAAGTAAAAGTTCTCTCATAGTTCTATAGATATTAGAACTTCTACATGACTCCAGATCATGAGCAAAGATCAAAGGTAGAATAGGAATTGAATTCTAAATAGAATCAAGTTGTTCCTTCCCAAAAAAGAGTAATTCTACCATGAACAGAAGGGAAAACAGAGAATCACAAGTATGGTCACTTATTCGTTCATACGAATTCCTTGTGACATATGAACAAAACCCAAATTGAACCGTAGAGAGATGAATCCTACCTTGATGAACAGGTAATTCCTCACACGTTCTTAACGAAGGCACCTAAACCAGCAGGGGAAGAGTTTCTCCCCACAGTCGATGATGTGCCAACAATGCCCACGCCAATTAAGCAGCTACAGTGGCACACAAGAGCAGAGGTGGGTGCAGTTGCAGATGCACGGCAACAGCTCCCCAGCAACAGTTCAAGGAGCTCCTCCACAACCCTTCTAGCAGCCAAGAGTAGAGAAGAAAAAGAACATGGACAGAAACCAAAGAGTAGAAAGGATCGAACTCAGCAGAGGGAGTGGCTTTTATAGCCAAACTAGGTTCCCATGCAAGGGAACACGTAAACGCACAGGTGTAAACCGTAAAACCCATGGGTTTTTACTGTTTACACATGGCTTCTCACACCTACACCTCATCCACCATCATGTAAGAGTTTAAACCCAAGCTCTATCCTTATCCTAATGTGTGCTGGCCTCCTCAAGGCTTCACACGTAAACATCCGGTAATTCACCAAAATTAGTCACCGTAAATAATCCATAATTCAACTGATCCAATCTTCATTATGTAAACCCATCCAAATGGTGTCCATTTGTAATGAAATTTTAACCATAGATTAATATAATTGTTTTACAAATTATGGTAATTTTTATTCAATGTTTAGAATTTATTTTACAGTAGGTGAAAAATCACCCGAAAATGGTCGCGTCGACTTAATCTCGAAATCCGTACGTCAAAAATTCAGATAATTACATATTTGACTTCTCCATATTTTGATGGAAATTATGATATTCTCGGATTTTTATTTCGTTGTCGTTTTCCAGTGTCGCCCTGTGGGAGCGCGCACTTCGATGTACGACACTGGGGTAACGTACATTACCACAAATTAAACCTAACTTCTAGTTATCACAATTTAATAACAATCCTAATGTATTTTAACCACATTATTCCCATTTTCTTAACGCTTTGAATTTCTGGGGCGTTACAATTCTCCCCTACTAAAAGAAATTTGGTCCTCCAAATTTAATTACACAGGGATGTGGTTACTGACCTAAAAACAACTCTGGATACTTGTCCTTGATGGCCTCTTCCAATTCCCATGTTGCTTCTTCTTGTCCTTGCTTGTTCCTCTGAATCTTTAGTAAAGGAACTTCCTTGTTCCGAAGTTGCTTGACTTTTCGATCGAGGATCTGCACTGGTCTTTCTTCATATGCCAAATTTCCTTGTACATCCAGATCTTGGTATCCAATAATGTGTTCCGGATCATACACATATTTTCTTAACATTGACACATGAAAGATATCATGAACATTGGATAATTGTGGTGGAAGTGCCAGTTGGTATGTCACTTCACCAACTCTCTTTAATATTTCAAAAGGTCCAATGTATCTTGGACTCAATTTTCCCTTGATACCAAATCTTTTAATTCCTCTTCGGGGTGATACTTTAAGAAACACATGTTCTCCTTGCTAAAATTCTAACTCTCTTCTACGTCGATCGGCATAACTTTTCTGTCGGTCTTGAGCAGCTTTCATCTGATCTTGTACTAACTTAATAACTTCTGTCGTTTCTTGGATCATTTCTGGTCCAAGAATATGCATTTCTTTTAGTTCTACCCAACATAATGGTGATCTACATTGTCGACCATACAAAGCTTCAAAAGGTGCCATTTGAATGGTGGACTGGTAGCTATTGTTATATGCAAATTCCATAATAGCTAGATGAGTGTTCCAGTCATTTCCGAACTCTAATACACAAGCACGGCACATATCCTCAACAATTTGATTCACCCGTTCGGTCTGTCCATCTGTTTGAGGGTGAAATGCAGTACTAAATTTTAATTTTGTTCCCAAAGCATCCTGTAATTCTTTCCAAAAATGAGAAGTAAATCTTGCATCTCGGTCAGAAACTATGTTCTTTGGAATTCCTTGCAAACGCACAATTTCTTTCATATATAACGCTGCCAAAATATTAACAGACCATCTTGTCTTTATTGCTAAGAAATGAGCTGATTTGGTAAGTCTGTCAATGATTACCTAAATAGCATCAAATCCACTCCGTGTTTTAGGTAATTCCACAATAAAATCCATACCAATGCTATCCCATTTCCACTCTGGTATCTCAAGTAGTTTTAACTTTCCTGCAGGTTTCTGGTGTTCTGCCTTAATTTTCTGACATGTTAAACATTTTGCAATAAATTCCACAATATCCTTCTTCATGTTGCACCACCAGAAATACTTCTTCAAATCCTGATAAATTTTGACAGCTCCAGGATGAATAGTGTAATGTGATCGATGAGCTTCCTCCAAAATCTGCTTCTTGATTCCGGGATTATCCGGTATACACAATCTGTCCCGGAATCGAAGATTTCCATGAGAATCTTCATTAAAATCAGGTTTAGAAGCCAATTTTTCTCTGATTCCTACCAATATAGGATCATTGTCCTGTTGCTCATTAATTTGCTTCAGCAAATCTGACTACACTACTAAGTTGCTAATCACAATTCTTTCTTCTTGTTTTTCAACTTTCAAGCTCAATGTGGAAAATTCTTCTAACAATTTCCATTCACTTACTTGCAACCGAAACATCTTGGCTATAGGATTTCTGCTAAGTGCGTCAGCCACAGTGTTTCCTTTTCCCGGATGGTATTCAATCTTGAAATCATAGTCTTTGATATATTCCATCCATCTCCTTTGTCTCATGTTCAGTTCTTTTTGTGAAAACAAATACTTGAGACTCTTATGATCGGAGTACACTATGAATTGGTTATCATATAGGTAGTGTCTCCAAAGCTTAAGAACAAAGACCACAGCGGCCAATTCTAAATCATGTATTGGGTAGTTTTTCTCGTGAGTCTTCAACTGTCTTGATGCATAGGCAATAACTCTTCCATCTTGCATTAATACACAACCCAGTCCAATGTTGGAAGCATCGGTATAAACCTCAAATATTTTTCCTTCCACCGGCAAGGCTAGAATTGGTGCAGATGACAGACATTCTTTTAACAATTGGAATGCTTCCTCACAATTCTCATTCCAGATAAAAGTAGTTTCTTTTCTAGTCAACTGTGTAAGAGGTGAGGCAATTCTAGAAAAATCTTTGACAAATCGCCGATAGTAACTGGCCATGCCCAGAAAACTTCTTACTTTAGTGAGATTCTTAGGTTGCTTCCATTTATGTATGGTTTCAATCTTTGAAGAGTCTACTGATAGACCTTCTTTAGAAATAATGTGTCCTAAGAGCATTACTTCTTTCAACCAAAATTCACACTTGCTAAATTTTTCATATAACTTATTGTCTCGTAACAATTGCAAAGTGATCCGCATATGAGTTTCATGCTCCTTTATACTATTGGAGTAGATCAGTATATCATCAATGAATACAACCACAAACTGATCTAAATAAGACTTGAATACATCATTCATCAACCGCATAAATGCAGCTGGTGCATTGGTCAGTCCAAACGACATCACTACAAATTCATAATGTCCATATCTTGTTCGAAAAGCCGTTTTATAAATATCTGATTCTTGAATTTTAAGCTGATGATATCCAGATCTTAAATCAACCTTGGAAAAGAACTGAGCTCCAGACAATTGATCAAATAGATCATCAATTCTCGGTAGTGGGTACTTATTCTTTATAGTCAATTGATTTAACTGCCGATAATCTATACACAACCACATAGATCCATCTTTCTTTTTAACAAACAGTACCGGAGCACCCCAAGGTGAGGTACTGGGTCTAATGAATCCCTTCTCTATCAATTCCAACAATTGTCTTTTCAGTTCTTTCAGTTCTTCTATTGACATTCTGTAGGGTGTTCTAGAAATTGGTGTGGCTCCTGGTACCAACTCAATTGAAAAATTCACCTCTCTATTAGGTGGTATGCCAGGTAGCTCTTCAGGGAAAACATCAAGAAATTCTCTTACTACCGGAATATCTTCCAATCCCGCAATGCTCTGATTTAATAGGGTCACGGAAGCCAAATATCCTTGACAACCTTTCTGTACTAACTTACAAGCCTTCACTGCTGAAATTACGGTATTCTCTTGGTTTGGGGTTTATCAAAACTTATAGAATAATTTTCCTCTCCTAGAAAAGTCACTTGTCTCATCAAAACTTATAGAATAATTTTCCTCTCCTAGCACTTGTCTCAATTGGCAATCTAGATTTGCATGGTATTTCGATAGCCAATCAACCCCAAGGATTACATCATAATCCCACATTTCTAAACATATCAGATCACCAGGTAAATCATGTCCTTTGACAATAATCTGGCTAACAGGGTAATATTCTTTAAGCTTTTTACCCTCACTTAAAGGAGTTGCAACCTCAAGTTGTGTGGTTAATGGAACGGACTTTATATCCAACAATTTAGCAAACTCATAACTAATGAAAGAGTGCGTAGCTCCAGAATCAAACAACACAAATGCAGGTTTTGAGTTTACTAATAAAGTACCTTCAATCAATCCGCCTTCCTGCGGGGATTCAGGTTCCACACCCTGAATGGCTTGTAGTCTTCCTTGCTTTACTTGGGGGTTCTTATTTGTTGGTGCTGTCTTAGCCATCGGGCAGTCCGGAATTCGGTGTTGAGTGCTACCACACCGGAAACATGCACCCAATTTACGCCAGCAATTCTCAATCTTATGCCCGATACGATGGCAATGCTTACAAACCTCCTTACTTCCTACCGGAGCTTTGCCTGCCTTCTTAGCAGCTTGCTGAATCTTCGGGGCATTCCCCGACTCATACTTCCTTTTTCGATCTGAAGACCCTTCTCCAGATTTCCCTCTAATCTTATCCACAGTTTCGTTCGCAGCTTCAAATGCCAAGGCTCTTTTACCATTTCTGAATAGGTAGTAATCAGATGAGGAGTTAACTGCGTAATAAAATTAGGACGCAGTCCATTCATAAACCTCTTAGCCTTTAGCTTTTCCGTGGATATAAGATGAGGAGCATATTTTGACAACCGGGCAAATTGAGCCTCATACTCGGATACCGACATTCTTAGCTGCTTTAACCGAGCAAATTCATTCTCTTTCTTCTCCTGAACCACCTCAGAGAAATATTGCTCATTGAACAGTTCCACAAACTCTTCCCAACTAACTTGATTTAAATCTTCCAGGATAGCTTCCACAGTTTCCCACCAAGCACGGGCATCCCGATCCAACTGGAATGTAGTCAGACGAACCTTTTCTTTTTCCGTACACTTAATCATTCTGAATATCCTTTCAATGTCTTTTAACCAATTCTCAGCTTCATCCGGATCCGTACTTCCTGCGAATCTCGGAGGGTCCAGGCTTCGGAAATCCTTGTACAAGCTTGTTCCATTATGACTATTATTTTTGGCTACCACCTTCATTACTCGGGTTAGATCATGCATAGAACTCTCCATCTTCTTCCAGTTAGCATCACCACCATCCATGATTAAGTCAAAAGGAATCTGAAACATTCAATAATACATTCATTAATTTCACAAGCATCCCAATCTTGCATTCATCACATACACAATTCAAATTCACAGAACACACCATCTATATTATCAAGTTAGATATTTACATTGTAATACATTCCCATGTATCCACAAAATATCACAGCCTTCTCCTACCAAGTTTACCATATATACAAAACTCCAACCTCCATAACCTCTCACTCCACATACATATGGGAGTTACATATATACAATCAGTGTTTACACAAAAAGAGAGGTATACAAAAGATGAGTAGTCTAAGTCTTCTTCTAGTTTCGGGTCAGATCTATAACGGTTTCCATTGGCGGTACTTGCTTCTCTACTCCGGCCCCATGGTACAGCTCTCTAGCAGCATCAATCAATGCCTCCCAATGACCTTCAACTTGGTGGAACAACAGATCCTGTCCCAACTTTAAGTTATCCAGATTGATCATAACTTGGCTCATAATTTCTAAGGAAGCACATGGATTGCCTGCCATGAAAGCACCTGCAGTCAAGTTGAGCACCTCTTCCTCAATTTGCAGGTGGGCTTCTCGCTGTGCTTGAGCATATAATTCTATATCCTGACGTAACATTTCCATGGCAGCAACCAACCTTTCTTGGGCATTCATGTCCATTCTGAAATAATTAACAGGTTAAGCATTTACATGATTACAAAAATCATGCTAACTAATCCCATGTTTCTACCCCAACTCACTGGTTTCCCTAGGTTTATCGAACTAATGCTCTGATACCAAATTTATCTGTCACGTCCTAATAAAAGGCTATTTATCGGGAGTGACAGAAAAACAGGCACAACAGGTAATATTTACTTATCCATTCATATCGTCATAACGCGGAAGTTTAATTACATAGATACTCCTCATAACAACTAAATGAGGAGTAGATCAAAACAAACTTAATTTACATATCTCTTTTTACACTACTAAATAGAAATAGAAACATATTGGCTTGCTCATCATGTCGGTCCACTCAGCACTCAATCCCTTAAGCATCACCCCCATCTGTGTTACCTGAAAATGGTAGGAAATAATGAGCTAACTAGCCCAGTAGAATTCAAATTCCATAGTTCAGTTGATAGTTCAAGAATGTATACATGGTAGCCAAGACAAAGATAGAACGGAATATCAAAGAGTCACACCAGATTTCAGAACAGTAAGCTTGATACAATGATAGTAAAACTCAGATCATGCTCAGATATATAGCTCAAGAATTGATTCACGTATCATTTACACAGTACTGGAATTATGATGACCATATTCAGAAAATAGATGATGCAATGCCAGACATCCAGACATCCTTATCATTCCACGTGGTCCAAAAATGAATTCGGGTGCTCCTCCCAAGATTGGACCAGCCCTATTTGCACATGCATAAAAATCACAGGGGGTACAAAGACCCAATAATGTCATCTCCATTTATTCACATCTCATAAGGTGTTCAAGCATATGAACTCTCAGGTGTTCAGATTTTATAGACCCAATTACCGAATACCGAAGAATAGACTCAATCGGAGTGCTATTCGTAATTGACAACTTTAGAAACAATTCAAGGAAAGTTAAGGTACTCAAAGTGGATGAACTTTTCAGTAACATGACAGTAAATATCAAGGTAAATGAGAGGGTAACTTCCTTGGCTTTTAGGATGAAGTTTTGGCATGGATTCGGACATGAAATAGTGCAGAAATTTGAATCAGCATTGTACCTGTCGACAGCCAAGAAGGGGCTGTCGACAGATGAGAGCAAACAGAGTTCAGGTTGTCTGGCTCTGTGTGTATCTGTCGACAACAGCAAGGGATCTGTCGACAATCCACACAGTCCAGAAACCTGAAGTTCATCAGACGTGCGCCTGTCGACAGATTTGGGCCAGCTGTCGACAGATAGTTATAGAACTTCCAGAAAGGACTTTAAACCTATCTTAAACACCCTAAATATAGAGCTTATAAACCAAACATGTTTGATATTAAATAGCAGAGTCTAATTAGAGTTCTCATAGGGATTTATAAACCGAACAAACAAGATAAAAGAAGGGGTTTACAATTCAAACTTGACTTGCTTGAAACTAAACATAGTTTAGTACTAGAAGTAGAACCTTGATAGCAATGGTTCATTGGGAGGATTCTTACAAGATAAACACTAAAACTCCAAGTGTTTCATAGATCTAAATCAAAGCTTGAGATACCTATTAGTTAAGTAAAAGTTCTCTCATAGTTCTATAGATATTAGAACTTCTACATGACTCCAGATCATGAGCAAAGATCAAAGGTAGAATAGGAATTGAATTCTAAATAGAATCAAGTTGTTCCTTCCCCAAAAAGAGTAATTCTACCATGAATAGAAGGGAAAATAGAGAATCACAACATACGAATTCCTTGTGACATATGAACAAAACCCGAATTGAACCATAGAGAGATGAATCCTACCTTGATGAACAGGTAATTCCTCACACGTTCTTAACGAAGGCACCTAAACCAGCAGGGGAAGAGTTTCTCCCCATAGTCGATGATGTGCCAGCAATGCCCACGCCAATTAAGCAGCTACAGTGGCACACAAGAGCAGAGGTGGGTGCAGTTGCAGATGCACGGCAACAGCTCCCCAGCAACAGTTCAAGGAGCTCCTCCACAACCCTTCTAGCAGCCAAGAGTAGAGAAGAGCAAGAACAGGGACAGAAACCAAAGAGTAGAAAGGATCGAACTCAGCAGAGGGAGTGGCTTTTATATCCAAACTAGGTTCCCATGCAAGGGAACACGAAAACGTACAGGTGTAAACCGTAAAACCCATGGGTTTTTACTGTTTACACATGGCCCATGCTTCCAATCTCACACCTACACCTCATCCACCATCATGTAAGAGTTTAAACCCAAGCTCTATCCTTATCCTAATGTGTGCTGGCCTCCTCAAGGCTTCACACGTAAACATCCGGTAATTCACCAAAATTAGTCACCGTAAATAATCCATAATTCAACTGATCCAATCTTCATTATGTAAACCCATCCAAATGGTGTCCATTTGTAATGAAATTTTAACCATAGACTAATATAATGGTTTTACAAATTATGGTAATTTTTATTCAATTTTTAGAATTTATTTTACAGTAGGTGAAAAATCAGCCGAAAAATGGTCGCGTTGACTTAATCTCAAAATCCGTACGTCAAAAAATTCAGATAATTACATATTTGGCTTCTCCATATTTTTCTGGAAATTATGATATTCTCGGATTTTTATTTCGTTGTCATTTTCCAGTGTCGCCTTGTGGGAGCGCGCACTTCGATGTACGACACTGGGGTAACGTACATTACCACAAATTAAACCTAACTTCTAGTTATCACAATTTAATAACAATCCTAATGTATTTTAACCACATTATTCCCATTTTCTTAACACTTTGAATTTCTGGGGCGTTACAGAAAGATCCAATATCTCTTAAATGAACAAGAGTTACTTGATCACATACTTCTTCCATGACCCCGCCCAAAGAAGGCAACACTGCTCAACACAGCAGAGATTAAGAGGCCTACAAGTCATGGTTCAACAAAGATCATAGCACGCGCTTTACACTGTTAAGCAGCATGCAGGATGATCTGATTGGCGAGTTTGATAAGTGTAAGACTGCCAAGGATATGTGGGATAAGTTGAAGATTACTTTTGGAGGAACCTCTACCACGAGGTTAAGGGCTCTTGTTTTAAAAATTGAGACCTTCCGAAAGGATCCCCGTCAGAATTTGACTAAGCATCTAAGGGTGATGTCAAGCATGATCCGCGACTTGAAGTCTGCAGGTCACGATCTCACTGATGAGCAACAGGTGGAGGTAGTAATAAGATCATTGCCAGACTCTTGGACTCACATGAAACAAATCCTCACTCACAATGAGAGTATTAAGAATTTTTCTGACATCTCTCGCCATGTGGAGTTAGAGGCTGAGTGCGAGGAAGCTATGCGCGCTACTGCCCTTGTCGCCCAGGGAGGCAGACAACAGGGCAAGAAGGGTCCAAAGAAGAACTTCAAGAGGAAGAGGCAGAATGTTGCATTCACTTCAAAGGTGGGGCAAACACCGAAGCGCCAAAGAGGCAAGCGCGGTGGAAAGAGAGATAAGTCGAAGGCCAAATGCTATAATTGTGGACAACCGGGACATTTCGCTTGTGAATACACTGAGCCGAAAAAGGTATTCCAATTTATTTACTCTCCAACTGTGCATGTTTGTTCGCATATGTTTCTTGAACAAATCCTGAATGGATAGTGGATTCAGGAGCGACCAAGCACATAACAAGGGATCGAGTAGGGTTCGTGGATTATCGCCGAATCTTAGTAGGATCGCAAAGAGTATATATGGGAAATGGTTCCAGTGAGGAAGTCCTTGGAGTTGGTGTGTATCAACTCAAGTTAAAGACTAGACGAGTCTTAACTCTCCATGAAGTGCTCTATGCGCCTAGAGTTCAGCATAATCTATTATCGGTCTCGTCATTATTAGCATTAGGCTTCTCTTTTTCTTTTGCTTGCAACCAAGTTGACATTTGTTTGAACAATGTTATTTATGGTCATGCTTTATTCATAGATGGTTTGTTTAAATTATATTTAGATAATCATGATTTTCATGTGTCTTATGTGGTAAATACTGATAATAACCTTGATTCGAAAATTTGGCATGCTCAGCTGGGACACATAGGACAAGGTTAGCTCGAGAAGGCTTACTAGGGTCACTCGCTAGAGTCAATCTTCCTATGTGTGAATCATGCTTGGCCGGTAAGGCATGTCGCAAGCCTTTCGGAAAGGCTAAAAGAGCCACTGAACTCTTACAATTGATCCACTCCGACATTTGCGGACCCGTGAGTGTGAAGACCCGTCAAAGGGCTTCCTATTTCCCCACATTTATAAATGATTATTCGCGATATGGATATGTCTATCTGATCGCTCACCGCTATGAAGTGTTAGATTGTTTCAAACACTTCTTGGCAGAGGTTGAGAATCAATTAGGCAAAACCATAAAAGTGATGACCAAACTATCCCCATAATAAATAATTCATTTATTTATATATTAATTTTGATGATTAACAAAATAGTACTAATGGATTACTTGAGCCTTGAGAACAGGAAATAAAAGAAAAATGAAAGTTCAAGACAATCAGGTAAGTCTCATCTCTCATTCTGTCCAAGTCTTTGTATCGACTTCTTTGATAAGCAGAACGATTTCCTCTTTGACTGGAAAACTCAAAACAAATCGATATCGCAACGATTCCTTAAGACCTCGTAACGATTTCTTTAGAACTCGCAACGACTCTCTAGCCGTAACGATTTCTTTAGACCTCGTAACGATTTCTTTAGAACTCGCAACGACTCTCTAGCCGTAATGATTTCTTTAGACCTTGTAACGATTTCTTTAGAACTCGCAACGACTCTCTAGCCGTAACGATTTCTTTAGACCTCGTAATGATTTCTTTAGAACTCGTAACGACTTCTTTGATTCTCATAACGATTTGCTTTGTGCAATGATTTGTTAAGACTTTTCATAACGATTTCTTTATCATTCATAACGACTTGATTGCTGTAACGATTTCTTTAGAGATCATAACGATTTCTTTTCATAACTATTTGATAGTCATAACGATTTCTTTATAGTTCATAACGACTTGATAAGTGTTCATAACGACTTGCTATAATTCATAATGATTTCTTTACAGTTCATAACTACTTGATAGTCATAACGATTTCTTTACAGTTCATAACGACTTGATAAGTGTTCATAACGACTTTCTATAACTCATAACGATTTCATAAGTCATGAAAGCATCGGGATTATTTATATCGAATTTCTTGCTGTATCAGTATAATGCTTTTTAATAGCGTTGAAAAGTCAAAGTCATATCTTGTCTGTTGACTGCTACGCATTAAATGCTCTCTGATCGTATCTCCCATGCATGCAGACAATATCTTCAATTTCCATGCTACTCTGTCTACGTACTTTTTAGACAGAACGGAGCCTTGCTATATATTGCAATATATGTTCCATCTGTAACTAACAATCGACGGCAGTCCTAGCTGTCCTCTATTTATTGTTGATATGATGACTTGTACAAGATACAAGATCTTTCTCTGGCGTGTACTAAGGATAAAAGACTGAAGATCAGAAGCTTCCTGGTGACCAAACGTACACCAGGATAAGAGACAACGGACACTTCAACGTTCAAATTTGAATCAGAAGTATAAATAAAAGACTCAAGACGGAGAAGATCAGATAGATCAGATAGACTTGCATTTTCGAAAAGAAAGAATACCATTTCTTCGAGTCTTCAGAAGATTGAAAAGAAGAGCGAAGCTTCCACTCCAACCTTGTTCTTAGCTCTTAGCTCTCAGTGATAAAAGGAGATTTTATTTGTGAGAGCTTGTGTAGTCCTTGGAGAGAAAACCTTGTTAAATCTCTTTCTCTCTCGGGCCTTGGTAGCTTCAGCTCAGAGCATTGGCATTACACTCAAGTGCTATCTATCTCGACTATCTAATGACAATCAAAGTGCTACACTATACTCGACTCGTTGTGCTATGTGCTATCATGTACTATGTTGTGCTATTTGTGCTATGGCCATCCTGCTCTTTATGCTATACTTGGTACTTGTGCTATTTGAATCATGTCATTTGTGCTATCACTTGCTCGACATTACTTGACACTCTCTCTATGTCATTAGTTACTCTACTATTTAATACATTAACTATTTAAAGCATGTCTGACCATGAGATTTAAGTTCTACTAGGTGTTATCGCTCACCCTGCGTTATTTGATATGTGTTCTCAGGTGAGTTTGAGGAGGATGCCTACACACATGAGGAAGGGGATGACCAGGAGTGATGCAAGTGTGCCCTGGCGTATTAGCGTTATATTAGAAATCTTAGTTTAGTATTTTACTTTTTCTTCCATGTAATGATGTTAGTTGGGCCCTAAGTAATGGCTCTTAATTAGTGTTTGTAATAGACATTAGTTGAATTATCAATACAATTGATTTAGTGTTATTCAATTGTTCAATGGATTGATGTCTATTATACGCTTTATACTCGCTTACTTGCCAACTACCTCACGTTCCGATATTTTGTGTCGGGGCGTGACAAGATGAATAAACTAAGATAACGAATGCAATAGGACTTTTAATGACTTTGAACGATAGCGCACACACAGACGTGCAGCGCACACACAGACGTGCACACGTGCACACACTCACATGCACACACACATTAATTGATTATTGAGAAAATAACAACAAAATATTTGACTAATTCACTGTGGTACTAGTGAACTTAATCAAACAACAAGAAAGATACTTAGCCACTGATAGCCCATATATATAATATATTTAATCGATTATCAAAGAAAACTTAATTGATTAACATAGCACCCTATACAATACTTAGTCCCAGAAACCAAAACCTCTCAATGAGACATACTTGATTATTGTGAATACATTATTGATTATCTTCACATAGTATGTTACTTAGCCGTAGAATCAGATCAAAGTGTCAGTAGAACATAATCGATTATCAAGATTAACTAGTATGCCTACTAGAATTTAGTCGCAGAAGTGAAACAAAACTTCAGTAGGGCCATAATTCATTATCGAGATCTACGAATTGATTATGTGCCTATTGTTTTAGTCGAAGAGACCAAAACAAAATGACATGTTATATATAATTGATTATTAGACACATATAATCCCTAGGTTAAACATGTAATCTAGGTTCCTTGCATCTAGATATTAATTTCAGTAAGAAATCCCTAGGATTAACATGCATAGGTCCTACTATAGGTATTATTCTTGGCAGAAAATTAAATCCCAAAATCCTGTCCCTCTATGTAAAACGAAGAGCAACATGTCCTTCAATGCTAGATGATTACTGTTTACTCATGAAAATCCCTGTTACACATCGTTCATGTTGGAAAGAACCATGTTCATATGCTTATCATGCTATTTAGTTCAAAGTCGCCTTGAAATCTCAGAATCTACAATTATTTTCCTTCCTGGATTCTTCACCTTCAATCCTTATCATGTTTAAAGATTTATTCAACCCAGATTTTTCTAGGTTTTGGTTCACTGTTGATTTGCCCTATTTGAGTTTAGTTGTTATAGAAGACCCAAATCCCAATTTATAGAAAATACCAAGTTTTATAATATTAATCTTGTTAAATCCAGTCCCTAATTGATTAACAAATTAGATTCCATATTTCTATAATAAGTCAAGTCCTAGTAAAGGACAAAATAAGCCTTCGAAACCTAGATAAAAATGAGTCTTAAGACATATTAAATGAGTCCCAGTAAAACAAGTCTTAAGACAAAATGAGTCCTAAGACAAGTTCAAATGAGTCTTAAGACACAAGTTTAAAAAGAATCTTAAGACATAAGATAAAATGAGTCTTAAAACACAAACCCTATTGAGTCTCACAATCATATCTCAAGACACATATCCAATAGAGCCTTAGAAATCGAGTCTTTAGACATGTTAAAAATTGAGTTTTAGGACTTATGCCCAATCGAGTCTCAGGAGCGAGTCCCAATAAAAGATAAAAGAATAAAGTCAAAATTGAGCTTTTAATCTATATAGAGTCTCGGGCACACTAGGCAATCAAATCTCCGACAAAAGAATTGACTCCTTGACTATTTAAAGAATTGACTCCCAGACTAGTCAAAGAATCGATCCCCAAACATTTAAAAATTGACTCCCAAGTTTAATAAATCGACTCCCAGACCCATCACTATCCATCAATGGACCTAAATTGACTCCTTATTTTCTATGCTAATTTCAATTGTTCTTGTTCCTTAGTTAACCAGACATGCTTCCTGTAAGGCCCTCGAATTTTGTTGCATTATTTTAATTTCGTGTAAATAATTCATGTTGTGTATGCATAGATGTACATATCTATGTATGTATTAACTAATTATACTTATGTATGCATGTGTATAATTAGTTGTAAATAATGTATGAAATGCATGGTGGTAGTGTGTACATGATAATACATATGCATGGCACGTATATAGGTATAAGTTGTGCATGGTTTCTGCATGTTTTTAGTTCTGGCCGAAGGCCAACTTGGCGTCAAGATCAATAGACGTTTGTGTTGTGTCGGCGTCAACCATATAGATGCCAACACCCAGCGTCCAGCGATGTGGACGCTAATTTCTCTGATCTGCATGCGTTGCAGAGCCGGATTTCCGAGAGCAAGCTAGCTCACCCATTGGGGAGCTATCCCCAACGGTCTGAAAGGGTTCACATCAACCCTGCGGGATAGGAGAGGCCTCTCTCCTATATCTGAACCCGAGTGCAGCCCTAAACCCCCTCTCTTGACCTCTTTTGGGAGATAGAGAAAAGCCCTAACTGTTGTGAGCAAAACCCCACCTTTGCAACCTTTAATCCGGCGATCTGAAGCTTGTTCCTGCCATCTACCACGACAAGGAGGTAGCTGGAACATCGAGGAAGGCATCCCCGACCTCGATCTGCTGTGGAGATTGCTCAAGAACCCGGAGGAAGGCAATCTTGGGAGCTTCTTGGGACTGCCCAAGGAGAGCATCACCAACCCATTTAATCCCTTTGGAGAGTTTTTGGAAGGCAAGTAACCTACCCCTATCGTCCATGTAGATGTCAAGTAGGGTTTTATCATTTTTATGTATTTTTCCTCGTGTCCTAGATCCCCCATTCTCTTTGAATTTGGAGCTCGGGTCCTGCATTCTGCAGAGACCTGAACTTGACGGCAACATAAATTGCCGTGAAGATCTTCATTGATGGCCAGCGATTTTTCCGTCAATCTCCATTAACGGCCATGGCTTGCCGTTAAGTTCGTCTGGACAGAACAGTGAATTGTTCTCTCCTTATATATGATTACTTTCGATGTGTTTTGCGATGAGGATATATTGTAAACCTATTATGCTACGTAATGTGAATGTTGGAATGTGTGGGAGAATGGTTGTGAATTTATTTTGTGGATGGTTGAGTTATTGTTTATTTTAAAATGCATGTGGAAGAATGGCCATGTAAGTTCACCCATGATCCCAATAATCCGTGGGAAATTATGATGCCCTAATCTCGTTGAACCATGTTTATATACGTCAGTCTCTACTCTGAATTTTCTGAAATTTCCCATGTCAATGTGATTTACTAAAAATTTATACTTGGGAAATAGAAAACATGTGTAGGATTTGTTAAATTTCCAGTAAATCGTGTGTTGTGAAATAAATCCGGGGAAATTTCTTGTGGTATTGTGTATATTGGGTTCAGGGTTATGATCTGTTAAACTGAACTTTTATGTTATACACCATGATAAATTGAATTTTGAATAATACGAGACTTTATGTTAAATTTTCTGCAATCGCATTTTGGATCAGAAAAATGTGAAAATTTTCATGTGGGGTCCTAAACCCGAAATCAGCATGTGGTTAAATTCTCAGGTCATTTGAACAACTATACCATGCAATATGAATTTTCCATGCAAAAAAAATGGGTAATTAATGCATGCCATTGTGAAATGATTTAATTTCTGGAAATCCAACCTGATTGGTGAAACTTCCTGAATGATAAATTCTGTCATCTGTAGTGGCATGATTAGGAAAACAGAGTCATGTTGTGAATGAGAGAATGAATGAGATATGAGCGTCATGTGTAAAAATATGTGTTAAAAATCGGTAAACGTGATATGTGTAGAATTGTGCCAAGTGTGGCACTGCTTCCATAGAGGGCAGTGGAACCGTATCATGGAAAAGTCCCCATGAGAAGGTTCAATGTGTTGTGATCCTAAGGGCATTAGGATGAAATCCTGGAGGTGGACAAGTACCACTGGTTAGGGTGGAGACTTGTTCTCCCGGTCTGCGCAGTCCAAGAGTCGTCACTGTGTTGCCTAAGTGACGTCTATGTGTATGTGATGTGATGTGTCCTTCTTATGGTGGTTTGGACTATGTCACGGCACTAAAGTGTAAGATGTGAAAATGTGAAATGTGAATGTGTTCATGTGAAAAGTGAGAATGTGAACATGTGAAATTGTGAATGAGTAAAGTGTGAACTATGTGAATAAGAAATTGTGTAAAAATGTGAGACCAAAATGTGAGGATGTGAGATTGAAATCCATGATATGATGATCTGAAATCATGTTAGAACAGCAACATAAATGTGGTTATGATCATGTCCTATATGGGTACAATGCGTAGAATCCATGCTAGGGACAATCCTTACTTATGTGTAAACCATTTCATGTGTGTTTACTCTCACGTTGTGGTTTGAATGAGAACATAGCTTTCATGTGTTAGATTGTAAAGTGTTAAACCGTGTCAAAACAGCAAGCTTAAAGCATGTAAAATGGTTATGTGCATGTGTAAGAACGAGAAGTAACCATGTTAGCAATGTTTTCTTTCATGTATGTAAGCTAGTCATGCTAAATTGCTTTCATGTTCTAGCTTAATTGAAAGTAGAACTTTCATGTGTTGGAATGATTAGAGAGCATGTGATAGGAGATTTTAATTTAGGAAATCTGAAAGCATGAATCATGTATCTCATTAATAGAATTACCATGATAGGTTGTTAATTTCAATGTCACGCATGCTACATGTTGTGTCTTGTAAATGGTATGTAAAAACCTGCTATGATATGTGCATGTGTGATAGATGTAGTGTTATTTGCTGAGTCTTTTAGACTCATTACTTGCTTCGGCGTACAGGTGTAGTAGGTGACACACCTTTGGAGGAGACCGTGGAGAGCGACTCCGAGCGCGGGGAGTAGCTAGCTTGGTGGAGCTTGGTTGTGACATTTTGACATTTGATGTATGTAATTGAGGCATTGTATTAGGACTATCATGTAAACTTGGACAAACTATGTATTTTATCTTAGCACTTCTTCTATGGATTATGTGGACTTTAGCTCTTTAAATTCAATCGAATCATGTATGTTAAATGTGGATGATGAATGAAATGAAGACAGTAGTTCTTTTACTTCCGCTACTCTGTTCTTATATTCACGTGTATCTCAGCTGAATGTTATCGTTTGGGTAAATGTCCCACTGTGGCAACGTTCACTATATCGACGTGGGTTGGTATAACCGTACGATATAATGAGGGTCGCTACAGAGATTGGTATCAGAGCGACCGGTTGAGATTGCACATGAATATATATAAGTCATCATCTTCATTACATGCTAAGTCTACATAGGAATGTCCACATGTGTAGAATTGATTAATAATGAATGAAAAATAGATAAGAAAGCGGTTAGGAAATAAATTAAAGTAGCTCTAATGGTGGCTGAAATTTATTACAGCCATGGCTTCGAGAGGTAGGCGTGGCGGAGCGCCGGCCCGTGAGGACGAGCCGAGACGTGAGGAGCGGGCGGAGCAGCAGGCCCCGGCACCGCAGGGTCCTGTACTTCCCCCACCGCCGCCTGTGGATTATGGAGTATTCATGCAAGGTCTGGTGCAAGCCATGCAGACGCAGGCTCATACTCAGGCAGCACTCCAGGCACAGTTGGAGGCTCAGGTTAGATTAATAAAATGATTAATAGTCTGTTTTATTTAATTATGTGATATTATGTTATTGTGTATTGCTTGCTGTGTACTGTAGCAGGCTCAAGTACCAGCTCAGGACCATGGTGGACCTTCTACCATGGAAAGATTCAAGAGGATGCTGCCACCCTCTTTTAAGGGGGAGAGCGACCCATTGTTGGCAGAAAGCTGGATGAGGGAGATAGAAAAGATCTTCCGAGCCATCAGGTGTGCAGATGAGGATAAGGTCACATTAGCCACCTACATGCTACAGGTATGCTTTAGTTTATATGCTTGTATGTTCTGTTAAGCTAGATTTGTTAGATGGTGCTTATGAGCGGTGTACTGCAGGAAAGAGCTGATGTATGGTGGGCTTCATTGCTGCGTACCCGATTTGAGGACGGAGCTATTGATGTTGCTTGGGACGAGTTCGTGAGGCTCTTTCGGGCCAAGTTCGTCCCCGAGCATATTCAAGACCGGATGGAGCAGGAGTTCCTCTCCTTGGCTCAAGGCTCCATGACCGTGCTAGAATATGAGGCAAGATTTTCTGAACTCTCTAAATATGCACCTCATATCGTGGCAGATGAGCGCAGGAAGACAAAGAAATTCGTGATGGGCCTGAAACCATCACTGAGGACGAGGCTCGTGGCGTTTGACCACCGCACTTTGGACGAGGCCCTCAGTGCTGCGTGTAGGCAGGAGGGTGAGATGGAGCAATACCTTGAAGAGAAGAAGGCTTCGCAGAAGAGACCTGCAGCTACGTTCCAGCGACAGGATAAGAAGAAAGCGGTGTACCAGACACAACAGCGATCAGTGGCAGTCGGCAGTTCTTAGGTACCTTCTGTACGTTCCCCTGGTGTGAAGAAAGAGTGTCCCCACTGCGGGAAGACACATGGTGGTACCGAATGTTGGATGATTACGGGAAAATGCTTGAAGTGCGGAAGCAGCGACCACAAGATCAAGGATTGTCCGAGACTTCAGCAGGGAGTCCAATGCGGAGTGCTAGCCCCAGCAGCAGTAGCGGCAGCAGCGCCAGCTACAGGAAGACCAGGAAGGCCTCGAGCCCCAGCTCGAGTGTTTGCTTTAGCGCGCGAGGACGCCGAGCAGGCGGAGCATGTCACCGAAGGTACGGTTTTGCTTCTAGGAGTGCACGCTCGGGTTTTGTTTGACACGGGTGCTACTCACTCGTTCATTTCCGAGCGGTTCGCTAGGCAGTTAGCCCTAGAGTCCGGCATAGAGTCTGAGGATTTAGAGGTCCCTTTGTCTGTGCACACCCCTGCGGGTACGGTATCGACTAGGAAGTGCATTCCGTCGTTACCTGTGTGCATTGAGGATAGAGTCCTAGATGGGTGTTTCTTCTTGCTAAAGATGAAGGACTATGATGCTATTCTTGGTCTGGATTGGCTAGAGGAGCACTATGCGTTAGTGGATTGTCGTCGGAAGAGGATTGATTTTCGCATTCCTAGTGAGGACAAGTTCTCTCATCCCTTGCCAAGGAACTTGGCGGGAAAGATGGTCATCTCTGCCATGAAGGCGATGCGCATGGTAAACAAGGGTTGTGACGCTTTTCTTGCCAGCGTGGTATTAGTGCCAGAGGCTGATGAGTCACCTACTCTTGCAGAGATTGAGGTAGTGCAGGATTTTCCAGATGTCTTTCCTGATGACTTGTCTGGATTGCCACTGGATAGAGAGATAGAGTTTACCATAGAGTTACTTCTGGGCACCTCTCCTATCTCGAAGGCTCCATATCGGATGGCACCTGCGGAGTTAGCCGAGTTAAGGAGGTAGTTGCAAGAGTTGCTTGATAAGGGATTTATTCGCCCTAGCGTTTCCCCTTGGGGCGCACCTGTATTATTCGTCAAGAAGAAAGACGGGTCACTTAGGTTATGCATTGATTACAGAAAGCTGAACCAAGTGACTGTGAAGAACAGGTATCCCTTACCTCGTATTGATGATTTGTTTGACCAGTTGCAAGATGCATCAGTCTTTTCTAAGATTGATTTGTGATCTGGTTATCATCAGTTGAGGATTCGGAGTGAGGATGTGTCCAAGACGGCATTCAGATCCCGTTATGGACATTATGAGTTTTTGGTCCTTCCTTTCGGATTGACCAATGCCCCTGCAGCGTTCATGGATCTCATGAACAGGGTGTTTAGGCCTTATTTAGATAGCTTTGTCGTAGTGTTTATTGATGATGTGTTGGTCTACTCTCCGGACGAGGCCACACACCGTCAGCATTTGAGGGTAGTGTTAGAGGTTCTTTGTGAGCACAAGCTGTACGCTAAGTTCAGCAAGTGCGATTTTTGGTTGCGTGAGGTTCATTTCCTCGGGCATGTTATCTCCGGTGCTGGTGTAGCAGTGGATCCAGCAAAGGTCCAGGCAATTATGGATTGGGAGGTTCCCAAGACCCCTTCAGAGATTCGTAGTTTTCTTGGTTTAACTGGTTACTATCGACGATTTATTGAGGGATTTTCATCCATCGCCGCCCCATTGACTCAGCTCACCAGAAAGGGAGTGAAGTTTGTTTGGTCCGAGAAGTGTGAGAGTAGTTTTCAATTGTTGAAGACTAAGCTCACGTCAGCTCCGGTGTTAGTCTTACCGAGCGGTGTAGAGGGTTTTGCTATCTACACAGATGCGTCTCGGATTGGTTTAGGCTGTGTGCTAATGCAGCAGGAAAGGGTAGTGGCTTATGCTTCTCGTCAGTTGAAGGAGCATAAGAAGAACTATCCGACTCATGATTTGGAGCTCGCAGCAGTGGTTCATGCACTAAAGATCTGGAGGCACTATCTTTATGGTGTCAGATTTGAGGTGTTTACCGACCACAAGAGCTTGAAGTATCTTTTCTCCCAAAAGGAATTAAACCTGAGGCAGAGAAGATGGATTGAGTTCTTGAAGGACTATGACTTCGACCTTCAGTATCATCCTGGAAAGGCAAATGTCGTAGCGGATGCTCTGAGTAGAAAGAGGCCATTTCTCCAGCAGGATTGGAAGATGTTGGAGGATGCGACTTGCGCGTTGACTGAGTTAGAGCCATCACTATGCCAGGCTTTTGTAGCTCAGTTATATCTTAGGTCCTCGGTTTTGGATGAGGTGATCGAGCAACAGAAAGCCGACCCTAGACTCTTAGAGCTAGTGGGCAAGGCAGGCATTGCTCGTGATGAGGACGGTGTGATTAGATTCCATCACCGTGTTTGTGTCCCTGATTTGGTAGATGTCCGTGAGCATGTGTTAGCGGAGGCTCACAGATCGCGATTCTCTATTCATCCGGGTAACACGAAGATGTACTAGGATTTGAAGAGATCCTTCTGGTGGTCCGGCATGAAGAAGGATGTAGCGGATTATGTATCCCGATGTTTGGTATGGCAGCAAGTGAAGGCCGAGCGACAGCGACCATCCGGCCTTATGCAAAGGATGGAGATCCCAGTTTGGAAGTGGGAAGCTGTCACTATGGACTTTGTTTCAAGATTGCCTCGATCTAGAAGGGGCAATGACTCGATTTGGGTGATCGTAGATAGATTCTCAAAGA
Source organism: Colocasia esculenta (assembly GCA_014218235.1). Classification (NCBI taxonomy): domain Eukaryota; kingdom Viridiplantae; phylum Streptophyta; class Magnoliopsida; order Alismatales; family Araceae; genus Colocasia; species Colocasia esculenta. The sequence continues at coordinate 89,468,683 of CM024757.1, forward strand.
CTGCGCATTTCTTGCCTATGAAGAAGAAGCAGTCGGTTGAGAGCTTAGCTAGATTGTATGTTAGTAGTGTGGTTAGATTGCATGGTGTGCCGAAGTCGATCATTTCGGATCGAGATCCGAGATTTACTTCGAGGTTGTGGAAGGGTCTTCAGCATGCGTTAGGTTCGGAGCTGAAGCCCAGTTCGGCGTTTCATCCCCAGACTGATGGACAGTCCGAGAGGACTATCCAGACGCTCGAGGATATGTTGAGAGCATGTGTATTGGATTGGAAGGATGATTGGGAGCGTCATTTACCTCTTATGGAGTTCGCATACAACAACAGCTTTCATGCGAGTATTGGTATGGCTCCATTTGAGGCGTTGTATGGTAGGCCTTGCAGATCTCCTTTGTGTTGGGAGGAGACCGGTGATAGGCAGCTGATCGGTCCGGAGTTAGTTCAGGAGACTTCGGATAAGATCCAGCTTATCAGGAGGAGGCTTGTTGCGGCTTAGGATAGGCAGAAGAGCTATGCCGACAACAGGAGGAAGGATCTTGAGTTCGAGGTGGGTGATCATGTCTTCTTAAAGATATCACCTACTCAAGGTGTCGTCAGGTTTGGCAGGCATGGTAAGCTGAGCCCTAGATTCATTGGCCCGTATGAGATTCTCAGACGATTGGGCAGCGTGGCATATTGGCTAGCTTTACCCCCAGCTTTAGCTAGTGTTCATCCTGTTTTCCACGTTTCTATGCTCAGGAAGTATGTCCGAGATCCATCTCATGTTATTAGTCATGAGCCAGTGGACATTCAGCCAGATTTGTCGTATGTGGAGCAACCAGTAGCTATTCTTGACCGGAAGGTTCAGCACCTCCGGAACAAGAGTATCGCGTCGGTGAAAGTTCTATGGCGGAACTTCTCACGAGAGGAGGCTACTTGGGAGCTTGAGGATGCGATGAAGAAGAAGTATCCCCTTTTGTTTGAGTAGTGTCGTTCTAACTTCGAGGACGAAGTTTCTTTAAGGGGGAGAGGGTGTAAGGCCCTCGAATTTTGTTGCATTATTTTAATTTCGTGTAAATAATTCATGTTGTGTATGCATAGATGTACATATCTACGTATGTATTAACTAATTATACTTATGTATGCATGTGTATAATTAGTTGTAAATAATGTATGAAATGCATGGTGGTAGTGTGTACATGATAATACATATGCATGGCACGTATATAGGTATAAGTTGTGCATGGTTTCTGCATGTTTTTGAGTTCTGGCCGAAGGCCAACTTGGCGTCATGATCAATAGACGTTTGTGTTGTGTCGGTGTCAACCATATAGATGCCAACACTAAGTCCAGCGTCCAGCGATGTGGACGCTAATTTCTCTGATCTGCATGCGTTGCAGAGCCGGATTTCCGGGAGCAAGCTAGCTCACCCATTGGGGAGCTGTCCCCAACGGTCTGAAAGGGTTCACATTAACCCTGCGGGACAGGAGAGGCCTCTCTCCTATATCTGAACCCGAGTGCAGCCCTAAACCCCTCTCTTGACCTCTTTTGGGAGATAGAGAAAAGCCCTAACTGCTGTGAGCAAAACCCCACCTTTACAACCTTTAATCCGGCGATCTGAAGCTTGTTCCGGCCATCTACCACGACAAGGAGGTAGCTGGAACATCGAGGAAGGCATCCCCGACCTCGATCTGCTGTGGAGATTGCTCAAGAACCCGGAGGAAGGCAATCTTGGGAGCTTCTTGGGACTGCCCAAGGAGAGCATCACCAACCCATTTAATCCCTTTGGAGAGTTTTTGGAAGGCAAGTAACCTACCCCAATCGTCCATGTAGATGTCAAGTAGGGTTTTATCATTTTTATGTATTTTTCCTCGTGTCCTAGATCCCCCATTCTCTTTGAATTTGGAGCTCGGGTCCTGCATTCTGCAGAGACCTGAACTTGACGGCAACATAAATTGCCGTGAAGATCTTCATTGACGGCCAGCGATTTTGCCGTCAATCTCCATTAACGGCCATGGCTTGCCGTTAAGTTCGTCTGGACAGAACAGTGAACTGTTCTCTCCTTATATATGATTACTTTCGATGTGTTTTGCAATGAGGATATATTGTAAACCTATTATGCTACGTAATGTGAATGTTAGAATGTGTGGGAGAATGGTTGTGCATTTATTTTGTGGATGGTTGAGTTATTGTTTATTTTAAAATGCATGTGGAAGAATGGCCATGTAAGTTCACCCATGATCCTAATAATCCGTGGGAAATTATGATGCCCTAATCTCGTTGAACCATGTTTATATACGTCAGTCTCTACTCTGAATTTTCTGGAATTTCCCATGTCAATGTGATTTACTGAAAATTTATACTTGGGAAATAGAAAACATGTGTAGAATTTGTTAAATTTCCAGTAAATCGTGTGTTGTGAAATAAATCCGGGGAAATTTCTTGTGGTATTGGGTATATTGGGTTCAGGGTTATGATCTATTAAACTGAACTTTTATGTTATACACCATGATAAATTGAATTTTGAATAATACGAGACTTTATGTTAAATTTTCTGCAATCGCATTTTGGATCAGAAAAATGTGAAAATTTTCATGTGGGGTCCTAAACCCGAAATCAGCATGTGGTTAAATTCTCAGGTCATTTGGACAACTATACCATGCAATATGAATTTTCCATGCAAAACAAATGGGTAATTAATGCATGCCATTGTGAAATGATTTAATTTTTGGAAATCCAACCTGATTTGTGAGACTTCCTGAATGATAAATTCTGTCATCTGTAGTGGCATGATTAGGAAAACAGAGTCATGTTGTGAATGAGAGAATGAATGAGATATGAGCGTCATGTGTAAAAATATGTGTTAAAAATTGGTAAACGTGATATGTGTAGAATTGTGCCAAGTGTGACACTGCTTCCATAGAGGGCAGTGGAACCGTATCATGGAAAAGTCCCCATGAGAAGGTTCAATGTGTTGTGATCCTAAGGGCATTAGGATGAAATCCTAGAGGTGGACAAGTACCACTGGTTAGGGTGGAGACTTGTTCTCCCGGTCTGCGCAGTCCAAGAGTCGTCACTGTATTGCCTAGGTGACGTCTATGTGTATGTGATGTGATGTGTCCTTCTTATGGTGGTTTGGACTATGTGTCACGGCACTAAAGTGTAAGATGTGAAAATGTGAAATGTGAATGTGTTCATGTGAAAAGTGAGAATGTGAACATGTGAAATTGTGAATGAGTAAAGTGTGAACTATGTGAATAAGAAATTGTGTAAAAATGTGAGACCAAAATGTGAGGATGTGAGATTGAAATCCATGATATGATGATCTGAAATCATGTTAGAACAGCAACATAAATGTGGTTATGATCATGTCCTATATGGGTACAATGCGTAGAATCCATGCTAGGGACAATCCTTACTTATGTGTAAACCATTTCATGTGTGTTTACTCTCACGTTGTGGTTTGAATGAGAACATAGCTTTCATGTGTTAGCTTGTAAAGTGTTAAACCGTGTCAAAACAGCAAGCTTAAAGCATGTAAAATGGTTATGTGCATGTGTAAGAACGAGAAGTAACCATGTTAGCAATGTTTTCTTTCATGTATGTAAGCTAGTCATGCTAAAATGCTTTCATGTTCTAGCTTAATTGAAAGTAGAACTTTCATGTGTTGGAATGATTAGAGAGCATGTGATAGGAGATTTTAATTTAGGAAATCTGAAAGCATGAATCATGTATCTCATTAATAGAATTACCATGATAGGTTGTTAATTTCAATGTCACGCATGCTACATGTTGTGTCTTGTAAATGGCATGTAAAAACCTGCTATGATATGTGCATGTGTGATAGATGTAGCGTTATTTGCTGAGTCTTTTAGACTCATTACTTGCTTCGGCGTACAGGTGTAGTAGGTGACACACCTTTGGAGGAGACCGTGGAGAGCGACTCCGAGCGCGGGGAGTAGCTAGCTTGGTGGAGCTTGGTTGTGACATTTTGACATTTGATGTATGTAATTGAGGCATTGTATTAGGACTATCATGTAAACTTGGACAAACTATGTATTTTATCTTAGCACTTCTTCTATGGATTATGTGGACTTTAGCTCTTTAAATTCAATCGAATCATGTATGTTAAATGTGGATGATGAATGAAATGAAGATAGTAGTTCTTTTACTTCCGCTACTCTGTTCTTATATTCACGTGTATCTCAGCTGAATGTTATCGTTTGGGTAAATGTCCCACTGTGGTAACGTTCACTATATCGGCGTGGGTTGGTATAACCGTACCGATATAATGAGGGTCGCTACAGAGATTGGTATTAGAGCAACCGGTTGAGATTGCACATGAATATATATAAGTCATCATCTTCATTACATGCTAAGTCTACATAGGAATGTCCACATGTGCAGAATTGATTAAGAATGAATGAAAAATAGATAAGAAAGCGGTTAGGAAATAAATTAAAGTAGCTCTAATGGTGGCTGAAATTTATTACAGCCATGGCTTCGAGAGGTAGGCGTGGCGGAGCGCCGGCCCGTGAGGACGAGCCGAGACGTGAGGAGCGGGTGGAGCAGCAGGCCCTGGCACCGCAGGGTCCTGTACTTCCCCCACCGCCACCTGTGGATTATGGAGTATTCATGCAAGGTCTGGTGCAAGCCATGCAGATGCAGGCTCATACTCAGGCAGCACTCCAGGCACAGTTGGAGGCTCATGTTAGATTAATAAAATGATTAATAGTCTGTTTTATTTAATTATGTGATATTATGTTAATTGTGCATTGCTTGCCGTGTACTGTAGCAGTCTCAAGTACCAGCTCAGGACCATGGTTGACCTTCTACCATGGAAAGATTCAAGAGGATGCTGCCACCCTCTTTTAAGGGGGAGAGCGACCCATTGTTGGCAGAAAGCTGGATAAGGGAGATAGAAAAGATCTTCCGAGCCATCAGGTGTGCAGATGAGGATAAGGTCACATTAGCCACCTACATGCTACAGGTATGCTTCAGTTTATATGCTTGTATGTTCTGTTAAGCTAGATTTGTTAGATGGTGCTTATGAGCGGTGTACTGCAGGAAAGAGCTGATGTATGGTGGGCTTATTGCTGCGTACCCGGTTTGAGGACGGAGCTATTGATGTTGCTTGAGACGAGTTCGTGAGGCTCTTTCGGGCCAAGTTCGTCCCCGAGCATATTCAAGACCGGATGGAGCAGGAGTTCCTCTCCTTGGCTCAAGGCTCCATGACCGTGCTAGAATATGAGGCAAGATTTTCTGAACTCTCTAAATATGCACCTCATATCGTGGCAGATGAGCGCAGGAAGACAAAGAAATTCGTGATGGGCCTGAAACCATCACTGAGGACGAGGCTCGTGGCGTTTGACCACCGCACTTTGGACGAGGCCCTCAGCACTGCGTGTAGGCAGGAGGGTGAGATGGAGCAATACCTTGAAGAGAAGAAGGCTTCGCAGAAGAGACTTGCAGCTACGTTCCAGCGACAGGATAAGAAGAAAGCGGTGTACCAGACACAACAGCGATCAGTGGCAGTCGGCAGTTCTTAGGTACCTTCTGTACGTTCCAGTTGTTTAATGGCCTGATTCTTGTTTTGAAGCTGTTTGACTAGTCTTTGAACTTTTTTGAACGTGTTGAACTTATAATGTAACTTTGAACTAAATTTTCTTAAAACTCATGGCCAACAAACATTGTCTATATATTTTATATGGGATCATGGATCCACAACTAATATATGACAATGGGCTCGGTCTGGTCCTAGGAGGACGCCCAAAAAGTGTATGTGTGCGTAAGAGTTAAATTGACCATGGTATTTTGGCATTATAACGAAGTACTTGACTTGTTTGATTAATTTATTATAATCATTTTATGATACTTGCTTGACTTGTTACATGCTTGACTCGAATTTGTGACCCTAGTAGATTTTGTGAGAATATAAGAAAATAGATCTCAACATATTATGCATTTAAAGTTCACAAGCAGAATAAATACATAACACATTAAATTATATTGTCTCAAATATAATATAGATGCAAGTTTTATAATTACATCATCTTGTAAGTTGTTAATGTTTACATATTTTTCTTGCATTCCCTAAATACTTGAGAGAGTCACACTACTCCTAAATATGATAAAAATATTTTTGGCTTAATAAACTTACATAAAATTAACAAAATTCTTATGCAGAACATTTTTAAACATCATTTTTGCTTTGTTCTCTTTCCTAAGTTTCCGTGTTCCTGACCAACTACAAAGGAGTGTAAGATTGCGGAAATAGCTATGAAGAAATCTAGAAGGGGGGGTTGAATAGATTTCTACCAGATTTAAACCAAACACTTAACAGATTTAAAATCTACTTAAATTATGGAATTCTAAAGTGAGTATAGATCAGAATTAAGATGAATTGAGTGTGTGAAATGAAAATTTAAAAGATAACTAGATGATAGCAAACTTGATTAACGAACGTGCCTATCAATCATCTAATGTTAAGAGAATTCAAACCACAATCACATAGAGATTTAAGGTGGTTTGGACTACACAACTTGTGTATCCTACATCCACCGTCCACACACACACACACAATTTGCTTATCTAGCAAGTCTGAAGTGCACACACACAATTTGAGATGATCGAGATCTCAGATTAAAACACACACACACACGAAATTGAGCACAAGGATTGCTCAATTCTCACAACACACAACAAATGAGATGAAGTTTAAGTACATAACCAGTTTGAGATCTGAAGAATGGTAGAATAGAAACAACTGGTTCGAATTCCCCTTTTAAAGTCTGATTGCGAACTCTCTGGTCTTCAACTTCACGAAATAGATGAAGTCCACCATTCTTGGAGTTGAATTTGATCTGCAACTTCTGCAATTGCAACTGGATCTCGAAGACTTCAATTCTGGAACTTGAGTAGAACTCTGTGAAGCTTCTCTCTGGCCACTACAGGTTTTTCTTTCTGGGAATTGTGTATTGAGGTGTGTTATTTCAATAGTGCAAGGATGATGGGTATTTATAGTCCCATATATCCATGTGGTGACTTGGAGTGTGTTGGATTATGGGGTCCAACAACTCCCTTAGGGATTCACTGTTACTACATATTGGCCCAGGATCAGGTGTGTGTAGTCGCATCGGTGCTTAACAGCCCACCCCGCCGCAGGGACTAACCACCCTATGCGAAGTCCCTCAAGCCGACCACAACGTTGACGTGGGGTTCTATGCTGGCAAAAAGGAAATATGGTCCTCCTTCACTATCAGCTCGAGCTTTTGGTGCAACGGTGGAACAAGTGGTATCAGAGCGAGGTTGCAAGTTTGAATCCCCCAGGTGTCGCTGGGGGGGGAGGGGGGGGAGTTTGTTGGATTTTTGGGTCCAACAACTCCCTTAAGGATTCACTATTACTACATGCTGGCCCGGGATCGGGTGTGTGTAATGGCATCGGTGCTTGACAGCCCAGCCTGCCGCAGGGACTAACCGCCCTGTGCGAAGCCCCTCAGGCCGACCACAGCGTTGATGTGGGGTTCTACACTGCCATAAAGGAAATACGGTCCGTCTTCACTATCAGCTCGAGCATTTGGTGCAACTGTTAGGGCTTGATCCAACAAGTGGTATCAAAGCGAGGTTGCGGGTTCGAATCCCCCGGGTGTCGCTGGAGGGGAGTTTGTTGGATTATGGAGTCCAACAACTTCCTTAGGGATTTGCTATTACTACATGCTGGCCCGGGATCGGGTGTGTGTAGTGGCATTGGTGCTTGACAGCCCAGCCCTCCACAGGGACTAACTGCCTTGTGCGAAGCCCCTCAGGCTGACCACAACGTTGACGTGGGGTTCTGCACTGCCATAAAGGAAATACGGTCCACCTTCACCATCAACTCAAGCTTTTGGTGCAAGGGTTGGGGTTTGATCCAACAGAGTGTGTGGGCACAGAATTTCTGCTCAATTCAATTGATCCACAAGCTGACACGTGTTCAGGATATTTTAGGTTTTGATCTACTTACTGGAAATAGAAGGTGTGTCAACACATTGAAGGGACTGTGTCGACACCACTGGCTTTTCTTCAAGAATTGCTCACAAAAACTACATGTTGTGCCAACACCCTAATAGGTCTGTGTCGACACCACTGACTGCATGTCATTTTCTTCTGAGTTAAACAAGAGAAAGAATGCTAGACATTAATTGAACTATGTATTTTGACTTATATGGATCATAGTTAGGCATCATCAAAATAAGAGATACAACAATCTCCCCTTTTTTTATGATGACAACTATGATTCATAAAACATTTTGGCATGGATAAACAAAAGACACCAGTCAGTCATGCTTGTCATTTTACAAGTGAAGTGTGAGCAAAGAGCAATCAACAAACACTTCATTTAATCAAAAAATTGAGAGTACAAGAGTACAAGATGCATATGAATTGCATGAATGGCATGAATGACTCTCATGCTCTCTCTCCCTTAACATATGATTCTCAAAATAGTTACACTAACTTTCTCCCCCTTTGACATCATCAAAAAGGTTACTGAGGTGGAGGAGGGGGTAGGAGTCTTCTTTCAATCCTTGTCATTTTGTCTTCCAACTCTTCTAAGTTGTCTCTCATCAGTATGTGAACTGCTGTCAATCTTGTATTCAATGTATCTTCCATTTTCTTAAGATTTTCTGAAATGTGAACTGTCATTTGATCAAGGCCATGTGGCATAGGAGGTGCAGCAGTGGAAGAGGTGGCATATCTACTGTCTCTCGTACTTGTTTCATCATGCAGCTTCCACACACTGGTAAAGTCTTCCTTAAGCTGTTCAGTTGAGAAATCTGTCCATTGAAGTCCTTCATTCGTTCCATGTCATTGACAAGATGAGCAAAAGATAATTGCCATTTTGATATTTGAGTCACTGCTTCTTGTCCATTGAGGTTTGCTTGTTGTGTGTCATTGAATATCCTTGTTAGCAAGTCATGAAGTCTAGACTGTAAAAAGGACAGCTGAGTTAAAAGCATTACCAAGAGTTCCAACCAATCGATTAAATCTTCTTGTTGCATGTTCTGCAAGTTCTTGTTGTTTCAAGAATTGATGGGTGATAGTGTTTTCTAGCCTTTGTATCCTAAACTCAAAATTGTTTGACATTTCTCTCATAGAAGAATTCAGGTTGTCAAACTGAACTTGAAGGAAGTTGTAAAGTTCAGGTGGTACTGCAGATCCACCTGAGGATGTTGAGGTTGTACATTCATGTTGGAAGAGAGGTTTGTGCATAACTATATCCTGAGTTGGCACACTAGGAGTTGGAGGAAATGACTATGGAACTTCTTGAGGAATGGATTGCTCAGGCATATCTGGAGCTAAGTCTTGCTCCATTGGTGGTTGGTCCACCTGTGGTTCTTCAGCAGGAGGTGGCTGGTCCACTGAATGATCTTCAGTTGGAGGTGACTGGTCTGCTAGAAGTTCCTGCTCTTGTGGAAGAGGTGGAGGTGACTGGCCTCTGGTAACTTGTGCTCCATAAATCTTGAGTTTCATATACCTCATAACATTGTTCAGGCAATAAATATTATATTGAGGTATTCTCTGAACTTTTTCTTGAGAGAAAGAAACACCTGCCCTCTAAAAATGGTAGTCAAGTGTGTAGCATAAAGAAGTGATCTCTTGAGTTCTTTCCTTGTAGTTTCAGATATGATTTGAAACATGATTTCTGTAAGATCAACCTTGATCTTTCTCAACATGCAAAACAACAAAAATCTCTGAATATCTGTCAGTCTATTCCTACCTGCACCTTGGGGTGTGAGAATGGTGGTGAACATATGATGCAGTAATCTATGGAGTGGTGGAAAGGTATTTGCATTTAGACTCGTGACATGTGTTTGTTTAGAGTTCTGCTTATCATGTGGTAAACCAGTAAGTAATGAGTATGCATCATGTAGATCAAATTCAAAGGTATAGAAATCTTCACCATAATTTGGAATGTCAAAATTGTGGTGTGCTGATTCATGGGTGAGTTGAATTTTCACACCTTTTACTTTTGATGTAAACCCTTCTTTTGTATCAACAAGATTTTGTAGAACTCCTAAACCAATCTTGGATAAAAATTCCGATGTTCACTGATGAACAAATCCATCCTTGAAATTCAAACAGGGGTAGAAGTTCTGGAAAAGCATTTTTCAAATCTTCATCATTGATATTAACTGACTTGGGCTTTAAAATCTAACGGATTTATGTCACTGTAGACTGTTGGATGCCCTCTGAATGAGATACAGAAACATCAGATGAAGAGGACTCTTGCAGTTCTATGTTAGGGTTTTGGCTTTCTGTGCTTTCATCTGTAGAGGAACTGGTTTCCTCTGAAGAGATGGAATCCCTTATTACTGTGCGTCTGGGATGCTTGGGTTTCATAACTGACTTGCCTTTGCTGGTTTGTGTTGAAGCCTTAGCACGTTTGGGGGATGTACCAGAAGAGATGGCAGCACCTTTTCTCTTGGTAGGATCATGCTTGTGTTTTGACCTTCTTTCTACTGGCTCATCACGAATGACCACACCTTTCGCTGCTGCCGGTGCCTTTCCTCCACGCCTAGGAGCTTGCTTAGGAGCCATGGAGACTGGAGAAGGAAGAAAGGAGGCGAGATGAAAGGCTAGAAGTGGTAGGGTTGCTTTCCTATGGAGATGGAAGAGAAGAGGGAAGTTCAAACGAAGGAGGTTTGAAGGTGTAGCGTCAACCTAGGGTTGGGGTTGTTTGAAATAGAGTCGGCACGTACACACTGATGGTAAGATGAACCGACGGTTCATCCGACCTAAACCAGAAACAGGTTCTTGATGAGAGTGTGTCAACATAGGATGAGAGTGTGTCGACCTGAGATTCAAAGTGTGTCGACACAGGATAAGAGTGTGTCGACCTGTTAAAATAAGAAATCAAGATTTTGTTGAAAGAGAAGAGAGAAAATCTTTAACATGATAAAATTGACTTTATTATGAGTTTTTCAGGGATTTTTAATATGTTAAGAGATCACTTTCAACTTCTTATCATCTTCCCCTTTTCATGTTTAATGGTTTGAAAATTATAAGTTAATGTTTAACCATTATGAGATCTGAAATGCCTGAGGCAAATTTAATAGAATTAAAATACTCTTTTCTGTATCAAACCATTCTCTTAATCCTTACTCAGCAATTGCATAATAATTCCTCTAGGATAAACTCTAACCAGTATTGAAATTAAACATTCTAGAGGATCTGAGTTAGGCTAGGTGTTAACCATTTTTTTTTTTTTGTAATTTTCTTGTATAGAAATTTTAAAGAGCAGGCAGATATAGTACATCTTTTTCACATAAGTACACATGTTTGAAGGTTAAACAATTCCATCCTTCTTAGTTGCCATAAGACTCATTTCAAATTCACTGGGCATGTGTTTAGAAAATTCTTCACACAGTGAAGGATTAGTGGAGCAAAAAATAATATCATCCACATATACTTGAACTACAATGATATGATTGTGGACATATTTTGTGAAAAGAGTTTGATCCATTTTACCTTTGGAATAGTTTTTACTAACCAAGAAGTTGCTCGGTCTGTCATATCATGCTCTTGGTGCCTACTTCAAACCATAAAGAGCTTTGTGCAATTTATATACATGGTTAGGCTTATCAGGAATTTCAAAGCTTGGTGGTTATTCAACAAAGACCTCTTCCTTGATGTAACCATTCAGAAAGGCAGTTTTAACATTCATTTGAAACAATTTAAATTTGTTTGAGCAAGCATATGCTAACAAGATTCTCACAGCTTCTAGCCTAGCTACTGGTGCAAAGGATTCTTCAAAATCAACTATAAATTCTTGATTGTACCATTTTGCAACCAAACAAGCTTTATTCCTAACCACTTTACCATCTTCATTAAGTTTGTTTCTAAAAACCCATCTTGTCCCAATTATGGAGTTTTCAGTAGACTTGGGAACTAGGCTTCAAACATTATTCCTATCAAATTTAGAAGATCTATTCACCCTACTTGTTCGATCCTACAATTGGTATCAGAGCATTGTGAATTGAAGATGGCCTCCATCAAATCTTCTCAAGAGTCTTCAATTCAAGCTTCAAGTAGATCATCTTCAACGAGGAACATCCAATTCATCTCTCTAGTACTTGTTTCTATTGGAGTGTTCATCTTAATTTGTTTTTGAGTGTTAATGAAATATGTACACGTGTTTTGTGCAGATTTCAGTGTGTATGTGTTTGAGTGGATCTGATCTATGCTAGAGAATCTGATCTTATAGGAACTTGATCTAGCTTGTGTGTGTGTGGTTGAGCCATCGAGCTCTTGTGTGTGTGTGGTTTGAGTCGTCGAGCTCTTGTGTGTGTTGTACTCAGGTTTTTGAGTAGTGTGGCCTCACTATGTGAGGGGTGGATGTAGGAATCACTGGTGTGATTTTCAAACCACCTAAAAAATCTCTTGTGTAGTGGTTGGATCTGTTATCTGCGCTAGATGAATGTATAGGGATTTCGCTTACACACTCTTGTCAATTTTCTCACACACTATTCTACAATTTAATCAAATAAGCATATCAGATCAGTGTGGTTTTCGTTGAATTGATTTAGAGTCTGAAGTAATGTTTAAATTGCTTAAGCTTCCACTGTGATTGGTAATAGATCTATTCAACCCCCCCCCCTTTCTAGATCTATTCACCCTACTTGTTAGATCCTATAATTGGTATCAGAGCAGGTTCTCATTACGCCTGCTAGGTGTTTGATTTAACAATCAAGAGTGATCAACTATGTGTTGGGTATGGAATGAATATCTAGAGGGGGGGTGAATAGATATTGACCTCTTAAAAATTTAAGAACCTGAACCAGACCTTAAGATATGAAAGAGCTATTTATAACAAACCAGACAGAGCAATTGAGCAAATGCACAACACACCACACAATGCAAGCAGGATTTTTAAGGTGGTTCGTCTCTAGTGTGGACACCTACATCCACCCCTCACTAAACTAAGTGAGGCTTCACTCAACAACCCAAAAGTGTGAAACACTCACACAACTGTTGATTCACATCTTCATACAACCTGCTGATTCACAGCTTCGAGATTATATCAATCTCACAATCCTCACACACAAAGTGTAGGATCAGTCCTTCTGCTCCAACTGGAGCAGACAACCAAGCAGTTTGGTATTCAGAAGAAATAAGAAAAATCATACAAGAGAAATCGCTAAAAGCATGCAAAAATTTAGCAAACACTCTTTGTGATGTTTCACTAGAGTTGAGATCTAATCTGATTTCTGTTTAAACTCCCAATTGCGTCTTCTCCAGGCTTGAATTCATCAGGCTCTACTTCTGGCCATAGCTTAAGGATCAATTGTCTCTGAATTGAATGGAATTCTGATGCTCTACTTCAATTGATCAGCATCAGGTCTTCACACAGGATGAAGAAGTGATCCAGCATCTTTTCTCCTTGATGAGCAAGCTATACCGAAGCCTGTTCTTCTCAGCTCTCAACCTCTCTGCGCTTTTTCTCTTCTCAGCTCTCAGACTCTCTACTCTATCTATGTGTGTGTTCTCTCGAAGAGGACGCCATGCCCCTTTTTGATCAGCATATCGGAATCTTCTTGGTGGGCCCCAACAAAATCCTTAATTCGTTGGGAGGTGCTTTGCCGCCAAAAAGGGTATCTTCCATAACCTTGTAAAGTGTGCCTAGAATCCCAATCATTGGGCCTTGGGTCACGTGCTTGGAACAAACACACTAGAAATCTCTTTTCCTCACTGGAATAAGAAGGTTGGAGTGTCGACACATCTTGAGCATAGTGTCGACGCATACAGAACTTGACTTAGACCAATGCAGATGCTTCAGTAAAGTCGACTCCATGCCTTCATGAGTCGACCTTATCTATTAGGCTGTTGTAGAGACTGGCTGTTCATAAGTATAGAGTTGACCTTATATCATCTGAGTGTCGACCTCTTATAATGGTAGAGTTGACATGATCTTCATCTGGAGTCGGCCTCATAGACTGGTAGAGTCGACCTATTCTTCATCTGGAGTTGACCTCATGCATTTCTTTCCTTTCAGCGCTAATAGGAAAAACAACTAGTGTCGACCTGATTCTCATCTGGAGTCGACCTTATGCGATTCTTTTCCTTCAGCGCTAACAAGAAAACCAACTAGTGTCGACCTGATCTTCAACTAGAGTCGACCTTATGCGATTCTTTAGACTTCTGCGCTACTGGAAAACTATCAAGTGTCGGCCTATCCTTTGGGTAGTGTCGACTCAAGTGGTTCACTAAACTCCAGTAATTCACCCACTAAGACATGTGTGTCGACCTATGAAGCAACCAGTGTCAACACACATGAGATCTTTTGACTTTGTGAATTTTCCTGTCATATAAAAACTTGTGTTAAAAGAATTCTTAGATATTTATGACAATTTTGCTTGGCTCATGGCATCATCAAAACCAGGGACACAACACTAAGAATATGAACATGGGCTTCGTGGCTGAGGGACACTCAATCACTAGACCACCATATTTTGATGGATCTGATTACACTTATTGGAAAAATCACATGCAACCCATTTTACTTACCGAAAAAAAAAAAAAAAAATCACATGCAAGTATTTCTAAGGGCTCAAAATTATGAAATCTGGAAAATAGTTGAAAAGGGTCCTTATGAAAACAATGAGAATGAAGAGAATTGGACTAGAGAGCAAATTAGGAGAGCAACTCTTAACTATAGTGCCATGAATATGCTTCAGTGTGTTGTTCACCCTAAGGAGTATTCAAGAATATCCATGTGCAAATCCGCTAAGGAAATGTGGGATAAACTTGAATTAATGTATGAAGGAACATCTCAAGTTAGGGAAACCAAAGCAAACATACTTGTTTCTGAATATGATCTATTTATGATGAAAACTGAAGATCAATTTCTAAAATGTTTGCTAGGTTTATGATAATTGTCAATGGACTGAGGGCATTAGGTAAGGAGTATATTGATGTTGATTTGGTAAGAAAACTTTTGCGCTCTTTATCATCAATTTGGCACACAAAAGCTACTATGATTGAAGACTCGAAGGATTTATCTAAAATGTCTTTGGATGAACTCATAGGATCTTTAATGACATACAAAATAAACTTGAAAAAAACTGAAGAACATATGCTTAAAGCTAAACCATTAGCACTTAAGGCTTCATCAAGTCACAAAGAGAAAATCCAAGAGAAATCTGATTCTGAAGAGTCTGAATCTGATGAGGATGAGATTGCCCTCATGACCAGACGTTTCAGAAAATTCTTAAAATCAAGAAGAGGAAAATTCAATGGAAAGAATAAATACTTTTCTGACAAAAAGAATTCTTCTTCTTCAAATAATAAAATTGGTAAAAATGAAAAGACTGATGAGTTTGTTATTTGTTACAGATGCAACAAGCCAAGACATATGAAAGATGAGTGTCCTGAGCTCAAGAGGGAAATGCACAAGAAATACAAAAAGAATATCAAAATGAAGAAGCCAAAAGCAATGCTAGCAACTTGGTCAGATGAAGACCAAAGTGAAGAAGAAGGAGAAAACTCTTCAAGCTCTGAAGATGAAGAATTGTGCTTTATGGCAAACAACAATGATAGTAAGGTAAGCTCATCTTTTGAGCAATATACTGTTGATGATTGGAAAGATGCATATGCTACATTGGTTAAGAAATACTCTGAAATAAGAAAAGAAAATAAATGTCTGAAGAAGAAAATTGATAATGTCATGCATGATACTTCACTAACTAGAAGAATATTTGAATTGGAAAAAGAAATTTCTGAACTCAGTAATGAAAAGGAAGAACTTCTGAATGAATTGGATGAGTTCAAGATTACATCTCAAAAGGCTAACAGTGAGTTGATAAAGTTCACTGAGAAAATGGAAATGTAACAAAAAGAAAAACAACAAGCAATTGATGAAATTCAAAAACTTAATAAATTGCTGACTGAAAAGGATCAAGTGATAAAAAATTTCACAAATAGAAAAGAAAATCTTGATACCTTATTAGGACTAAGAATGAATGCTGAAAAGCATGGACTGAGATTTAACAAAGAAGGAACAATGAAAAATAAAATTGCTGAAAAGAAAGAAAAATCTTAAAAAATTACTTTGATAAAATTTGTCAAAAGTAATAATTCATAAAACAAAAATAAACAATTGTCAAAGAAAACATCTAAAATTATCAAAAACTAGAATAAAAATGATTTGTCCAATCAAAAGAAACCAATTAGGTCAACACATGCTGCAGAGAGGTCGACACAGGTTAACCATAGGTTAAAAGCTGTGGACACTGTGTCGACACATGCTCAACATAGGTCGACCTATCACAAAAGGATGTTACACAAAAATTCAAACAAAAATTTAAAAATATATAAAAATGTAAAAACACATTTTCATGATGTTGATTGGAGGTCCAGGACATCATATCAATCCAATTGGATCAATTCTTGGAATCAATGGTACCACAGCCCTCATTGGTATAACTCACACTCTTTTGAACCAAAATTTTCAAGACCTCAACGCTTGTTAACCTAGAGGGGGGGTGAATAGAAAATCTGAAAACTGAAACAAAAACCACCACTTGAAAATGTTTGGTTAGTATAAATAAACGTGTGCAATGGAAGTTAAGAGCGCGGAAGTAAGCACACAAGGGACACAGAGATTTATCCTAGTTCGGCCCTTCCAAATGGAAGTCTCACGTCTAGTCCCCAAGCAAACTCTTGGGATTTCACTAACCACCAAGTAACCTTGGTCTTCCCTTAAACAAGGGGCATACAACACCTAACACCCTAGCTAGTCTTCTTCTCTTTCTGGGTAAGAAGGCAACCCACTGTTTCACCTCAGCCAAGTGCTTCTTTTACGAGCTCAGAAGTAACTCACTAGTACACACCCCAACAGGTCTTCCCTTCAAACAAGGGAACACTGGTACAGACCCCAGATGGTCACCACTAGGCATAAGCTGGTCTTCCCTTCTAATAAAGTATAAGGCATTCGATGTTTATGGAACAATCGATGTTTAAGTATAAGGCATTCGATGTTTATGCAAGACAATCGATGTTCATGTGAAAAGAAATTGATGTTTCAATACAATCGATGTTCTAAGGTAATCGATGTTTCAGACATAACAACAATCGATGTTAGTGAAGACAATCGATGTGAACTTCGACTGGCCACTTCGACTACCAACATCGACTCATGAAGAAACTTCGAATAAAACATGTTATTTCTTATGCATAAATAATCTTGAAAATGATAATAAATATATTCATGTTATTTAAATTAAGCATGGATTTTGTTATCACCAAAATAAAAGGATGAAAAATATAAGAGTGGTTCAACAACGCCAAAATACATACTTTCCCTATTTCTGAAAGAAAAAGTACTAGTATTTACATTTCAAATCATGATGTTAAACTACCAAAAAGGGAAGTTATTTCAGAAATAAAGTACAAACCAAAAATGACTCAAATGTGGGTTAGAAAAGATTTACTGTTTCTGCTCAATCAAACTAATGGTCCCAACAATGTTTGGGTACCAAAATCTTTTCTTCTCTAATTTGAATTGTGCAGGAAGGTCGTGCACCCAGCTCCAATGTGTGGTATCTTGATAATGAGTGTTCGCGGCACATGACTGAAGACAGAAGTAAGTTTTCTTGCCTGATTAAAAAGGAGGGATGATCAGTCACTTTTGGAGGTAAAAATAAAGGCAAAATAATTGGATCTGGAAATGTTGATAAATCATCTTCAAACTCAATTGACAATGTTTTACTTGTTGATAGTTTAGACTATAATTTACTGAGTATAAGTCAATTGTGTGACAAGGGTCACAAGGTTGTTTTTGAATCAAACTTCTATAAAATAATTGACTCTTCATCTGAGAAAATAATCTTCTTTGAAAAAAGAGATAATAATGTTTACTTGATAAATCTTGACAAAATTTTTGATGAAAACATCTGTTTGGTTGCTAATAAAAATGAAATTGCATGGATAAGAGACTTGGTCATGCAAGTTTCAACACTTTGAATAAACTCTTAAGGCTAAATTTAGTTAGAGGACTTCATGAATCTTTTCCAAATGTTGATAATCAAGTTTATGGGATATGTGTTCAAGGAAAATAAATCATAAAATCTTTTAAAATTTTCAATGATGTACTTACTTCTAAGCCACTAGAATTACTTCATATGAACCTTTTTGGGTCAACACGAATTCTTAGTCTTAGTGCCAAACGATATGAATTTGTCATCATTGATGATTTTACTAGATATACTTGGGTTATCTTTCTATCCCACAAAAGTGATACTTGTCAAGAATTCAGAAAATTCTGTAACACTGTCTTAATGAAATTTTCACACAAAATAAAGTCCATTTTGACTTATCATAGGGGAGAATTTGAGAATAAGACTTTTTCTGATGTATGTGCTGAGTTGAATATTTTCTATAGATTCTCTTCTCCAAGAACTCCAGAACAAAATAGAGTTGTGGAAAGAAAGAATAGAACTCTTGTAGAAATGGCAATGTCTATGCTCTTGGAAAGTAAATTGCCCAAATCCTTCTGGGGCTGAAGGTGTGAATACAACAAATCACATTTTGAATAGAGCATTGGTCAGACAAAAAATCAAAAAAAAACCCCTTATGAACTTTTGAAAAACAAAAAACTCATTATATCTTACTTTAAAGTTTTTGGTTGCAAATGCTCTGTACACAACAACAATAAAGAAAATCTTGACAAACTTGATGCTGAGTCTTGAAGCTATTTTTCTTGGTTATTCTAAAATTTCTAGAGCATATAGAGTTTACATTTTTAAGAATAAAATTGTGGAAGAATCTCCACATGTAGTCTTTGATGAAAATTCTTATAAATCTGATGACTCTACATCTTGCAGGACTCTACAAAATGCACAAGAAATGACTTCATTGTTCAGTCTTCACCAACCATTGAAGAGCATGAAGGAACATCCGAAAATCTGAATAATCCAGTACCTACTACAAATGGATAAGGTAATATTGCTCCAGAACTGCATGAAACTGATGAGGTAACATCTGAACCAAGAATGTCAAAAGATCATCCTGCAGAGAATGTAATTGGCAATTTGCATGATAGAGTTAGAACTAGATCTTCTTTTCTGAATGTAATAAATGAAGACCTCTTGGCACTAATTTGCCAGATTGAACCTAAGTCTATTGATGAAGCTCTAGCCAGTGAAGATTGGATCAATGCAATCCATAATGAACTTCATCAATTTGACAGAAATAAAGTATGAGAATTAGTACCTAGACTTAGTGACCAATATGTGATTGGCACTAGATGGGTGTTCAGAAATAAACTGAATGAAAATAGACAGGCCGTAAGGAATAAAGCTAGACTAGTTGCCAAGGGGTACAATCAAGAGTTTGGTATTGACTTTGAAGAATCATATGCCCCTACAGCTAGACTAGAAGCTGTGAGAATCTTTCTTACTTTTGCATCATCCTTGAAATTTAAAGTTTATCAAATGGAGGTAAAAAGTGTCTTCTTGAATGGTTATATCAAAGAAAATATTTTTGTGGAACAACCTCCTAGATTTGAAAATGAAAAATATTCTGATCATGTTTTTAAACTTAATAAGACTCTTTACGGTTGTAAGCAAGCTCCAAGAGCTTGGTATGATCGCTTAAGTTTTTTAAATAAAGGATACACAAGAGATAATGTAGACCAAACCTTATTTACAAAAATTGTCAATAATTAAATCATTTCTATTCAAATGTATGTTGATGACATAATTTTTTGGTCTACAAATAAAGAGTTGTGTATTGAATTTGCTAATCATATGCAAACTGAATTTGAAATGAGTTTGATGGGTGACTTACAATTTTTTTGGGATTGCAGGTACATCAAACCAATGAAGGGATATTCATAAGTCAAACAAAGTATGTGAAAGAGCTCATAAAGAAATTTGATTTTCAGCACCTCAAACATTCAAGCACACCAATGACAATAAATGTAAGATTAGAGGAAGATTCATCTAGTAAGTCAGTAGATCCAAAGACCTATAGAGGTATCATTGACTCTCTACTTTACCTCACAACCTCTAGACCAGATATTCAATTTAGTGTGTGCATGTGTGCTAGATTTCAAGTCAATCCTAAGAAAGTCACATGTTAGTTGTCAATTGAATTTTTAAATATCTTGTTGGAACATGTGAACTTGGCATTTGGTATCCTAGTAGTTGCAAATTAGATTTAACTGCTTACTGTGATGCTGGTTATGCTAGTTGCAAGCTTAATAGACAAAGTACTAGTGGTTTGTGCTTATATCTAGGTGGATGTCTAATCTCTTGGGCTTCTAAAAAGTAACATTCAGTAGCTCTATCCACTACAGCGATTAAATACGTTGCAGCTGGTTGTTGTGGCAGTCAAGTTCTTTGGGTGAAACACCAATTCCTAGACTATAATCACAAATTGGGTTGTATTCCTATTCTATGTGATAACGCTAATGCAATCAAATTCTCTAAAAACCCAATTCAGCATTCATGAACAAAACTCATTGAAGTAAGACACCATTTTTTAAGAGATGAGGTTGCTAAGAAATCATTTGAGCTTCAATTTATTGAAACCAAAAAGTAAATTGCAAATATTTTCACTAAACCTCTTTCAGAAAATATATTTTCATCGAAGAGAGCTTGGTTTATGCAAAATTTTACATCCTTGATATCTTCCATCTCCTTTTATTCTTACTAATAAATTCTTGCTTCTCGCATTGCATTGGCCAATTGTTAAGGGGGAGTATGATGGTTTTTCTTTCAAATCATTCATCAATAATATTCATATTCACCTTGTGAGGGGGAGCTACATGAAAGTGGGAGTCATTTGTTAATTCTTCACTCACTTTCCTTGACAGTGCTTGTCTATCTTGTATCCTAACAATCAGAATTTTTGAGTCCTTGTGCTATTTTTATATGAGAGACTTAAGACATTCAAACTAAACTAATTGTGCATTTAGTTTAATCTCGAAGATTCATTTTAACATCAAGATTGTACAAGTTTAATATTGACTGTCTTTAACATGACTTTCAAAACACTTGTAGGTATATGAGTGACTTTATTGTTTAACACATGCATGTTTAAGCTTCATTTTTATCACATGTTAAGAATAATATTTCTACATTTATAGCCATGATTTTTCTGGTCAAAGCAAATATATTCCTACACAACATCAAAAGAAAAATGATCAACAATCTGGAAATATATAAACAGAGCAATGCAAATTCTTGTACCACTGAGTAATTGGGTCATCTCACCTAACCAAGTGGTTTGTCTCGCGTCAAAAAGTGGAAAGCAAGTCTTTCATCTCTGTGTAAGATAATGAAAGCTAAACCACTAAATAATTAGGTGGTCTTGCATCTAGTAAATATGATCTCCTATACTGAAAAATGAGATTTAACTAATATATTCTTGCATTTATTTTCCAGTAAAAATGAAAGGAATTCCAAATAAACAAGACAGAAGAGCACAAGACCTACATAAAGTTCATGAATACCGAGTTTAGACCTATTATTCTACATTGTGTTAAACACACAGGTAATAACCTCCTTGTTAAACACTTTTGCTAACTCATATAGGTCACTTTGACTCACATTTGCATCTTTATTTTAACTACATTCAGATCATTATATCTTGCTATATTTTGTGTTGAGTGTGTCTTTGTGATTAAACTTCGATGCACAATAGTAAAATACTATAATTTCTCTCATATGTCAATATCACTTTGACTCACTCATTTTGATCATTCCTGAACATTATTTTCCACCACTTCATTCATCGATCTCCTACCATTTATATTTCACTTATATCTTTTTGATGTTGTCAACAAGGGGGAGAAAAAGCATGAGCTTATGGGCTTATGGGGGAGTAAAAGAATGAGTTTTGGGGAGAAAAAAAATGAGAAGAAAAAGTATGTGCACTTATTTTGTCATCATCAAAAAAGGGGAGAATGT
This sequence comes from Colocasia esculenta, assembly GCA_014218235.1. NCBI lineage: Eukaryota > Viridiplantae > Streptophyta > Magnoliopsida > Alismatales > Araceae > Colocasia > Colocasia esculenta. The sequence continues at coordinate 89,490,604 of CM024757.1, forward strand.
TGTGTTGAGTGTGTATTTAATATTTTGATGATGATTTTAATGATGACTCAAATATTTAGTTGTAGATGATATCTAAACACTCATACTTTGATTTTGATAATGACATATTGTACATATTATAATGATGACTAAACAATATATTTTTGACGCTTCATATTTCATATTTTGATGATAATGACATGTTTTGATGGTTCATACTATATATATACAGGTTTACATAATTTTTGTCACATTTGTGTCGACACATTGTAAATCAGGTCGATACATAAGAGTCTATCCAGTGAGCTTATGAAGAACAAAGTCATAGTTGTGTTGATACAAGTTGTCCACCAAGTCGACATACATAGTCTATCCAATGAGCTATATCTGAAGAAAAACACAAGAGGGCGACACAAGTTGTCAATCAAGTCGACACACAATACTCATCCAGTGAACTATATCTAAAGAAAAACACAGGAGGTCGACACAAATTGTCAATCAGGTCGACACATATGTCCTCCCAGTAAGCTGAAACTGATACTTAGCCCATTGCGTCGATCCTACAAGGAGTAGCTCCCTCCCTTCCTCCCTCGTGAGCCCTCTCTCCTCTTATCCTTTCTACGTACTCGTGTGCTTTCTCTCGATTTCCTACTTCTTCTTCGCTACTGCTGCGGCTATGCTTACTCTCTTTCTCTCTCTCTCTCTCTCTCCCAAGTGCGAGAGGCAATACGGAGAGCCGATAGTACATGGAGGGGCACCCTCTCCTGCATGCATGTTTTTTTATCTAACCCTTTTACGTTTTAAAGCATTGCATTATGCATGAACGTTTATAATAATTGTATCTGTGTCCTCAAACTTTATCTTACCTTCCTTCATTCAATAATTAATAATATGCATATTACTTCTATACCATTTCACTACTAATAAATATTATCTATACTACTGAATATCAAAATTAAACATAAATAATGCACAAATGTTCGAAGAAGCAGTTACATACCCCACCTATCATAATTTTATTCTAAAAAATTAATTTCTTAAACAACTGAATCGCGAAGTGGCTGCCAGCATCCCATGTACAATTTTACATAAACATTTTTATTGCTAAATGTTTATATTTATATTTGTATTATGGTCTACCAAAAGAATAATGGTGACTAAATGAATTTTAGCAACTTGTGTATCCTAAGCGAATCTTATTGTCTTATATTTTCTCATATTAAACAACATGGTTTCATAAGGTGTCAAAGTTTACTAATTTGTCACTTATTGAATAACAAATTCCACAAAGTTTTAAACACAAGATTCTAGAGAATTTAAAGCGCTTTTCTAATGGGCCAAGTTCAGTTAATTTGAACCATTCTACGTAAAATTATACGAGTTTCAAATGTGTTATTTACCTAACTTAACTGATATACCCTAACGCTCTTTTCATTATCTTACTAATTAAACGGATATAGTTATTGGGCTCGATCAAAGTTATTCAATGTACTAATGGACTTTGAAATTTGAGAGGTGTCACCTACCTCTCCTCTAGTCTCCCTTATTTTCCAAGGAGATCTTAATTAGAGACCAGATGATGTAGGGGGTGTTTTTTTTTTTTTTTATCTGCATGAAGCGGGGGGTGAAAAGGAAATACCCATCAAGTACATGACGGCAGCACCAAATCCAGTGCAGCGGCCCCCAATTCCCAACATGACCTTTGGCGTGCTCATGCTGGCTGTATGATGCTGGTGCAAGGTGTCATCACCCTTGCGCGAAAAGCATTGGTTACGCCGGAAGAAGATGACGTAGAAGAAGCAGCAGCAGCAATCATCCCACACAAAGGGGAGGGGAGGGGAACGGCTGACAGCAGCTAGTGAGCCCCAACATAAACTTTCGAGATCTTCTCGGAGGATCGGATCGGGAGTAGTAACAAGTATGGTTTGCTGGAGCGGTGATTCGGACCGAAATAGATTCGTCCTAATTTGATTCGATTCGTATGGAATCGGTTCAATTCACATAGAATATATATATATATATATATATATATATATATATACACAATATATGTATATATATATGTGTATATTACTCATGGGAAACACGATTTCTTATTCATATTTATATTCTTGAATATATAGATATATATAATTTTATTTACTTAAAATATTACATATAAATAAAGAAACAACCACATTTAAATCTAATAAAAATATCAAAAAATTATATCTCATATCAATAAAAAGTCAATTCTCTCATCAAAGAAGAAAATCGTGATTTCAATGATTTTAACAAAATGTTAATTTTCTAATATCTCATAATTTAGCATATCTAAAAATTTAATAATTCAAATAAATCACATAGAACATTAAAAATCTAAAATCCGATAAATCAAACTTTAAATTTTAGTATTTCATGTAATTTATTTGAATTATCAAATTTTTAAATAAGTTAAATTATGAGAGATTAAAAATTTAACATTTCATTAAAATTACCGAAATTGCAATTTTCTTCTTCGATACGAGAATTTGACTTTTTATTAGTAAGAGATATAATTTTTTAATATTTTTATTAAATTCAAATAAAAAATACTTCCTTATTTACATATAATATCTTAAGTAAATAAAATTATAAATATTAATATTTACTTAAATGATATTCAGATAAATAAATATGAAGAAGAAAAGGAAGAAAGGATATGTATGTACATACCCATGCGAATCGGATCGAGTCCACCGTGAAACAATTGACAATTCAAGAAAGAATGTCAACCAGACCGGACTTATTATATTAAGAACTGCTGAATTGTGAAGTCATATTAAGAATCATGTACAACTTTTCACAAAGCTATCAAACCAGTTGAAAATGAGATCGAGCGAGACCCCCCCCCCCCCCCCAAAAAACAAAAAACAAAAACAAAAAATATGACAAAAATTGGACGAAAAATAAACAATGCATGGGAAAGAGCAGCACCTCCTTTAACTTCACATGAGGATGCGAGGGCCAAGATTGCAGCACTCAACAAAACCACGACAAACGGAAGAACCACAAGGAAAATGTTGGAAAAAGAACGAACGGGAGGTTGAAGAAATGTCGGGAAAAGGGGGAAAGCAACAGCTCCCCTTCAAGGATTTGCCAGTCTCTTCACTACTCCTGCCATGTACTTGCCCTGATGCTCTGCAAGGGCCAGCTCCGCTTCACTAGGTGCCCTCGTGCCGTCAGCAGAGAAGGTCCCCGCACCATATGGAGAGCCACCCCTGATAGATTCCATCTTGAACATACCAGCTCCAAAAGTGTATCCAATGGGAACGAAGAGCATACCATGGTGGGCGAGCTGCGTAATTGCTGTCCAACTGCATGAGTTAAAAATAACGCTAGTGAAGTTAAACTTCCCTTAATACTCCACTTTATCTACTCCCTAATGAGTGTGTATGATATGTTCCCCAGCTTGGGATAGCCATCATGAAGACAATTATAGAGTTTCAGACTGATCATATACCCAAGAGTCAGCAATAAGGTTTGGCAATGCTATAGGTAATTTCTCATCAATTACCTACATCGACAACATCCGAAACTTGCATAATGTTTACATACAGGTTCAGCATTCAAGCACATGACTTAATAATGACAAACAAAACATTTTGTCAATTAATGTTCAAGAAACAATAGTACAATTGTTTGCATCATTTCAACAAAGTTACACCCATTAAATATAATTAATTGCAATGGAAAGAGAAAAGTTGTAAATGCCTTCCTAAAGATGGAATCAGCTGTATACTCCTGCCCAGTTCAGCAGTAACCATAACTGGTTGACTTCCCTTTTGGAAAGAGGGGGGAGGGGGGAAGGTAAGGTGGGGGGCACGTACCTCTCGGGCAGGTGAATCCCATCTTGGACAGGTTACTACCCATCTAGGACGACTAGTAAGCATTTCTCATAGTTAATACATTCTAATGATGAGCCTTTGACTTTCGACTTTATCCAATATCCTCTCCACAGTAAGGATAGACTATAAGCAAATGATATCGTCTACAATATCCAACAAATTTTAGCATACTCTACTAAACATGATGTCTGGACTTTCAATATGTATAGCTAATTCCAAAGACTTAAAACCCCAGAAAAGTTATTGCAGAAAAAATTTTCTAGTGTGCATGAATCAAGATGTGTAAAAACAGACGCCTAGAAACACTTAGAACATCTCCAGAATATCCAGACATGGCAAATAAATTGTCTATCAGATATTTTGAACATATTTTAATGCCCTAGAAAAGCCAACAATCTAAAGTGGAGCAGAATATAAAATTCCAGCCTCAACAGGACAAAAGTGTCGAACCTGAAACGACTAAAGCCCCTAAGGGAAAGACCAGACAAACTCTTATGACAGGAGGTCAACACTAGGGGAGTCCCAGGATGGTAATCACGACCAGAAGAAGTGAAGAAGGGACCTCTGGCATGAAGACTTAGTCAAATTAGTCAAATTCTCTTCAACATGGCCAAGTCAAATTCTTTTCAGCGTCTTCTTCTCTTCTCCATATGGAAGCAAGTAGAGCCCTGGAACAAAGAAAATACCAAGAGAGAAAGGGTGGTAGCCTTTTACAGAAGAAGAGACAATAAAGGGAGGAAGGAGGGACCATTGCAGTTAGGGGTGTTCACGGTTCGGTTCGGTTCGGTTTGGACCACTTTTTTGAAAAAAACCGAACCGAACCGAAGTTGAAATCAAACCGAACCCGGTTCGGTTCGGTTTGAACCGAAATAGGCAAAAAAGGTGAAAAACGCGCTTAATGGGGAGGTTGTGAGCATCGAACTCACAACCTCCCCTATGGTAATGGCGCCTCCAACCACTGCGCTGTTGTTTTGTTTGTAATATAATATATTATTTATATTATATATACATATGTTCGGTTCATTTCAGTTCTCCAGTCCCAAACCGAACTGTGATGCTCTCCAAACCGAACCGAACCGAACCGGTCGGTTCGGTTCGGTTTTTCGGTTTGAACCGATTTTTGAACACCCCTAATTGCAGTTCCAACTCCCAACCCCCACCACTTGATGTTGCTAGTGGGGAAGGAAGGAGGAGCATTCATCCCATCGGTTGGGCCGACAGTGGGGTCGTAGACCCAAAAAAAAAAAAAACAAAAAAAACAAAACAAAAAATCCTCCACCAGTTCAATAAACCAGTGGGGACGGGGGTCAGCCTTCCTCTCCCAAGTCTCCCCACCTGCTGACCCAGCTGGTGTTGGCTCTGCCAATCGGGATTAAAGGAGGGGGGAAGAGGGAGCCTACAAGCCTCTCTCTCTCAAGCCCCACCAGTTAGGCTGGCCAGTGGAAGCAAAAGAAAGAGGTCGTGAACCCCACCCCAAGCTCCTCCAGCTATTATCTTAGCACACCCAGCCGGTAGGGTGTGACGGGTGGTTGCCACCTGCTGAACCCGGGAAAAATACCGGGATTTAAACAAAGCTCAGGCAATAAATACGCCCGGAACAATGCAGAGACGTGGAAAGAACTCCAATCGCCCCCACTCGAACACTTGAGACAAACGGGTTCGAGTCCATTTTTTAATCCGATTTAATTCGGATAATATATATTAAAAAGGGACGTTCGAAGAGCCGTTAGGGCGGAACATACACCTTCTAGTGGGCAAAAGTCGACGTCTTGGAGTGCGTTTAAAGCTGCGCACGACGTGCACGTGTTCAGGCGAGCAAAACGGCCTCGACGTCCGAAGACGGAGACAAACGCACGTCAAATGCGCAACAAACGGCCTCAAACGGGCGTCGAACGCACAGGCGCAGCAGTCAAATGGCTGAAGAAAACCTCGGGGTTGGCCCGGCGCGGCCGCCCCCGCCGGGGCCTGCGCGCGCGTGCCCACCCCGCCGAGCGGTCTGGCGGCCCTGAAGTACCTTTCTCCAAGCTCCGTTCGTTGTCCGCACGTGCGTTGGGCCCCTCTGTGCTCCGCCCGTGCTTTGTGACGTGAAGAGACGAAGACACCGCAGGTCAATATATATAAGACCCGATATTTTGTAAATAAGTCCTTCCGTGTTTTAAAATAACACGTGTGAAGGCATGTTTGTGTAAACGTCCAATGGAGGCATAAACACCCCATTGAGGACATATATGTAAATGTCTTGAATATAAAAATTTGAAGACATTTGTGGAAATCTAATTGTCGTCTAATTTCCCTAAATTTCGGCAAAAGGTCTTTTAACAAACGTATCGCATCGAAGGTATTTGGGTTTTTACCCAATGTAAATGAAACACCGACTTCGGTCGGTGGGGAATGGTCCAGTACACGACCACCCCAATCGCCTGAAAATACGGACGCGCGCGGAAAAAAAAATATAAGATATTCGAGGGCTCAGGGTTTATACCTAATGCACCTCACAAATAAAAAATTATGTGTCTGTTTATTGTAAACAGTCTGGCACGCCCAAAAACGCATTCAACAAAGACGTACATACGTCCGCAGTATGTCAAAATCTCAATCCAAAAGAAAAATTCCACGTTCCACAGTCTGGCACGTCCGGTGGGACTATTCCTGCCTTCCATGCATACGTAAAAAGACCTTATGCCGATATAGGATATAAGATGACTAATATCCACTCCGCAGGTACAAGAGGAGCTGAAGTCGGCGCGAAAAGCCCACCTCCACCTGCAACCTTAAATCAAGCAAATGGCCGCAGTCACCTACAGTTCGTTGGTCGTCCCGAGCCACGCCAAATGTGGCTACCTCACCACCCCGTTGGTGTTCGGCGACTTCCCCGCCGTGGTCGGATCCCCCTACTTCCTAGGGGTGGTCCCCGCCGTTCAAGCAGCACCGGCGGCAGCACCGAAGGCAGTTGTCAGAGGCAGCAAGCCCCGCCCAAATCAAGGCCGAGTAATCTCGGTAAACACCATCTCTTGCGTCGCAGTCCCTAGAAAATGGGGACAGCGCCAAGGACACAGGGGCAGCAAGCCCCGAGCAATTGTCTCCAACTCCGGCAAGACCGTGCTCGTCGGAGATGAGCGCATCAGGCTCGATGAAGGCGAGCCGATCATGCCGTAGGACAGAAGCGTCCCCACTGTGGCAACCTCTAACAAATTCGCTCCCCTCCAGGGGATGCGGCAAGACAAACGGGACTCCCCAAAAGGATCCCGACTGGGGCAGGCGTCCAGCTCGGCACCCCAGCAGCCTCGCAAAATGAGGTAGATGTGGGTCACCAAGCAGGAGGCCCGCCAAATTAAGCAGGGAAGAGCGGACCAACCCGCTAAAGACCTGAAGAAATCAACCTCCGAGCAAGAAAAAGCTTGGTACCCCGAACCTCCTCGTCCTCGCAGACAGAAAAGGAGGGGCGTTTACCGGAAGCCCAACTTCGTCTCCACCCAGGCAGAACCTGTTCCAGGGAAGGATGCAAGTGGCACCGAAGCTTCAGCACCTCGAGTCTCAGTCTTTAAAAGACTGAGCACCTCGGTCTTCAGCAGGCTGGGGGCAGCACTTCGCCCAGGCGCACAAAAGGCTAAGAAGCGAAGAGTGTTGCGGACTCCGGAAGAAGGTGGAGGGATGAAGATCTTCACCTGCTACGCTTCCAGAAGGGACATGGCCGAGCCATCCGGCGTCCCCGCCGACGGGGCCAGGGTAGATGAGCCCGCCCGAGGAAGCGAAGCGATCATCCAGTATACCCGGAATACTGCCAGAAGACCCCTTCAAGGACAACAAAGCGGTCAGGCTGGACCCTCGAACCAGGGGCAAGTCATCGAGCCGCCACTCGAGCATGATCAAAGGTTGCTCCCGGGCCAAATCCAAGAAGACCTTGAAGGAGGGGAAGAAGACGAGGTTGCAAGCCTTCATCTCGAGGATCAACGACCCCCGATTGACGGAGGACAACCCGAAGTATTCCTCATGCCGCCAACCAGAGCTACTTTCCAAGCGATGACAGACGATGCCAAGTATGAAATCATACAGCACTGGCAGACTGAAATGGCCAACCTCATGATAGAGAGGGGGCAGCAGGCAGGGGCAAACGCGTCGTGTCGCATGGTGCCGATGGCAAACCAAAATGCTCGGAGAAGACATCAACAAGGCGACCTGCCCGATGTCAACCCGCTAGCAGCCGCGGCCAACGACTATACCGTCGATCTGGCCCAACAGCCGCGCAGGGGCATAAACTCTCAGGCCTCCGCAGCTGAAGATATTGTGGCCTAGCGGCGAATGATCGAAAAGATCGTGGATGACCGGTTCGCCCAGCGAGGTGAGGGAGCCACCATTGTGGATCTATACAGTGTGTCGTATCCGTCCACCATCAGTTCAAGAAACTGCCACCGGATTGCCCCAAGGCGCCAAAATTGCAGAAGTTTGATGGGCAGGGCTCGCCAAATGAGCACCTGGCCTATTACGGCTATGGGAGATTTGGCATTCGATGAATCCTATCTCCTCCGTTACTTTGCAACTTCCTTGACAGGTACCGCCTTCCAGTGGTACTCCAGGTTGAGACCCAACTCCATTGTTGATTGGGCCGACCTCCAAAAGAAGTTCATCGACCGTTTCCAAACGGCCGAAAGAAAGGTGTCGCTAGCAGAGCTATGCTCCCTCAAGCAAAGGAAAGGGGAACAGGCACTCGACTTTATTAAGCGGTGGCGTGACTTCAGCATGAGGTGCGACAATCTCCCGACGCAAGAAGATGCCATAACCATCTATCGGCGGGGCCTGGCAGCTAAAGTAAGTGAAAAGCTACTGGGTACAAATATCAAGGGCTTCGACCAGCTCAACTCGGTTGTCGCGAAGATTGAAATGTTCTTCGCCGACAACTCGGTGCATGCTCCCTCCAAAAACAAGCCAAATAAGGAGCATGCCTCTGGCAAAGAAGTCAATGTTGTGGACTTCACCTCGAAGAGCTAGGGAAAAAAAGTCGTGGTCGCCGACACTCCAAGCAAGAAGGCGGAAGGAAGGCCGCCTCCGACGTCATTGCCCGAGCGTATGAGCACGCCCTACTCCTTCAAAAAGGAGCATAAAAGGAAGCTCTTCAAACTTTGCCTGGAGAATGAACTAATCACTCCCGGGGCCGAAAAGACCGGGCGAAGTGGATAGGGTGAATGAGCCAAATTACTGCCTCTATCACCGCATACTGGGGCACTCCATTGAAAACTGCTATGTCTTCAAAAATGAAGTGCAGAAGCTGATCCAGAGCCACCTCATTGCAATGCAAGACAACTTGGTCGACCCTTCACAGCCCCATGCTTGGGACCAATCAAAGCAATCGGCCAACGTATTCATGTCACCGCGTCGATCCCCGGTCCGGAGGACCCCGAGGCAAATCCACGGGACTCTCAGTCCACAAATGGGCGCGAGAATCATCATTTCTCGACCCCTGGACAGAGAACGTTGTAGGAAGCAGTGCAAAACCTCGAAAGGCAGGTTCAATCGCTGCGGCATGGTCAGCGCCAAGCACTGACATACTTGAGGAGCATGGACGAGAGCCTGAGTGCCCTCTAGCAAGGACTCCGGCGCCTGCAACCACGTCTGCGCCCCCGACTCGTCCCCCGTGCGGGGGATGACTCTCAGAGGGATCTTCAAGCCCATCCGATGATGAAGCCGCTAAAGATTATATTCTTTCCCGCGCCATCGGACGCTGGCGCTCTACCGCACCTGCTTACGAGCCGAGCTGCTAGGTTGCCAGCCGCCAACAAGCATCCCGGCGAACTATTGCATATACCATCAAATCGTAGGACATGACCTGGAGGACTGCTACGTCTTCAAAGACAAGGTTGAAGCCTGGGTCAACCAAGCGGTCATCGACCTGGGCAACACCCGCGTCGATCCGCCGCAGCCTCATGTTCGTGAATGGGTGAACCACTCGGCTAACGTTGTCACCCACTCGGTCAACGTCATTCATCCACCCGAAATCTATGCATCGGCGACATTCATATTCCCGGAGCCAGGAATGATGGAACCAGGCTCCTCCACCGGAGCCCCCACCCTATGGTATCCAGATATTGGGAAGATATTCGATAAGCTCCTACGGCAAGGCTGCGTAATGGCGCATGACCCGCCATCGACATACACTGAGGAGGAGATAAACCACCCCATGTATTGCCGATATCATGCCATGCTGCTGCATCCCACGGACAGATGTCCGATTGTCCGAGACTGGATCGGAGTCCTCATACAAAGGGGACAGATCGACTTGGAAGGCAATTCCATGGTCGTGAAAAAGACCGGGGAAGCAGCCCAGCAGGAACTTGAGCAAAGTGACTTTATGTAGCAAATCTTAAAGCCCCTGAAGTTGATGAACAGGGGCGGCTCATACCGCCGACGCGGTCTTCAACCAACACCGAAGGCCCGGCAGAGGAAGCTCCGCGGCAACCTCCTCGACGAAAGAAGGGGTCTCGACGACATCAAGTCGCACCGCCTCATAAGCAAACTTCAAGAGGTGGGAGCTTGGGGCAGCACCCCGAAGATCCATCTCCACATGAGGAGCCGAGCCCAGCGCATAACCAAGAGGGCCGAGTCCGACATGGACGTTCTCGACCCGCCTCCAAGCAAAGCAGCGGGGTCGGGACCCAGCTAGAGTCCTCACAACCGCCCAGGCGGCAAGATGAAGACCGCAGGGGCAAGAAGCCGGTGACTGAGCCAGCTGTCCAAGAGCCAGGCCCCTATACGGCCGAATTCCAAGAACTGCTGCCCGAAATAATTGAGCAGGCAATCAACTCCACCTTTCAGCATCAGCTGGATGAAGCCAGCTGAACCACAGTGGCCCCCAGGATGCGCTTTCCTCTGACATTCCCTAAAAGAGGAGGGTCGCATAGCCACCCCAACCGAGAGAATACCTCTCGATCAGCTGTGCATGGAAAGGAATTGTCGCCGCTCGAAATGGCACAAGCAAAGAAGCAAGAAAAGAACAGGCATAAGAACATGAAGAGATGCCTGAAGAAACAAGCCGAACAAGCAGCGGCGATGATGGCCCCACTGGAGTTGACTCCGCTCTAGAAATTGCAAAAACTCATTGATGAGCTGGAGGAATATGTCCCCTCCAAATCTACCAGGGGAGTCCCTTTGGACAAATACATCCCTTGGGAAGAAATGGAGCGTAAATGAGGCTCAAAAGCTGGCTCCACCAAATGCTTCAATGGGCGCAAGAAGGCGAGAAGCTGCCTTTGCCCGAAGAACTGGTCATCTTCTATAAGGAGGATGAAATCACCATCGAGAAGTTAGAAGAAATACTAAAGGACTTCTCTTGCAATATGGTGTCAATACCGCCGCCTGCAAGCCTGTACCGCCGGCCGACAAAACCACCGTGGCGACATATCAACGCCGCAACCAAGGCAGAGGAAAAGGCCGTGGACGAAGAAAGAAGTCTACCTTGCCCCCCGGCGAGAAGCCAAGCTCGCCCAGCCTCGACAAAATCATAGTTCTCCGGAACGAAAATCCCCAACTCGTCCCCGAAATAGAGGTACGAGTGAATTCTTTCGTCTTCGACCCCTCTGATGACGAAGAAGAAAAAGAGCAGGAGGAAATCACAAGCGAGCTCCCCTGCAGAAGGGCTGTCGAGCAGGCCGACCAGCCCACTCCACCCAGAAAGGACAAAGGTGAAACTTTCGCCCCAGAGGAGGGCCTCTTGGCCCCCTTATTCAAGGAAAGACCAGATGAACGGTCAGGGGCAGGGCGAAGCGATAAATCCGGGCAGACATTGGAATCTTTGGCAGACATGGTCTTGCCATTAGATCAAGTTCGTGCTCGGGATGACCGCAAAATCATACAACACATGAAGCGGTTTCCCGCCCACGTCACCATATGGGACGCCATCGCTTGGAGCAAGGAGTTGAGAGCGGCTCTCATCAAAATACTGCAAGAGCCCGAGGTCTATGAAGCCCATGTGACCGAACTTCAAGCTCAAGCCCTGGAGGTACTAGCAGCAGAGGTGACATTCTCCGAGAAAGATATGTTGCTGCCTTCGCTATACCACAACCGCCCTTTGTACATGCAAGGAAAGGTCAATGGGCACGAGCTCAACCGGATTCTGGTTGACCCTGGGGCATCTGTCAATATCATGCCCCTCAAGACTTTCAAGTCTTTATATCTCATGCCCTACTTGCAAAGGGTGAATGATGTCAGAATTGCGGGTTCAATCAGAACTTCGAAAACGCCTTGGGAAAGGTGGAAGTGCAGCTGGTCATGGACGGCTTCACCACCAAGGTCGTGTTCTGCATCATCAATGCAAACACGTCCTACAAGGCTCTCCTGGGAAGACCCTGGCTGCATGAAAATTGGGTCATCCCCTCAACTCTCTACTAATGCATAAAATATGTCAAGGAAGGAGAGCAACGTACAGTCTTTGCCGACTGGGCCCCTTTCCACCCAAATGAATGCAACTTGGCGGATGCCCAGCTATATTTCGGCGAGCCCCTTGGCGAGTCTTTAACTGCACCAAAAGGCAAAGGAAAGCATATTGCCGGTGCAAGCCAAGAAAAACAAGACAAGGCCGAGGAGGAGCTTTTCACTGTCAATAAAGATCTCCTCGAAATCCACCGACTTGGTCGCCTCGTCGACTCCACTGAGCCTGGGCCCAACTGCCCGGAAAGGCGGGAAATCAATTATGAAGCAAACGCCATCGGCGAGGCTATCGATCAAAGCATCTCCTTGCCTCCGTCATACATGCAGCTACCCTTACATAAGGACGAGCACATGGTGGAACGGCTGAAAACATTTATTGTCACCCACTACAAAAGGGATAGTCTCAAGAAAGGCGAGACGCCGAAGCCAATCATCTTCTATAAGGGGGACCCGCTCCCATATGAGCCCCTCAAAGATGACTTCGGCTGGAGTCAAATAACTCAAATCGCTCTTGAGCCCGTTCAAGAAATGGACGATATGTCCGGGCGCACCAAGAAATTATGCCAAAAGCAGAAAATCGTGCAAATGCAGGATCCTATCGGCAGGACTACTTCCACTAGCTGTGGTACCCGAAGCAACTCCGAGGGCAACCCCCTAATTGCACAAAAGACACAAAAGGGTTGGGCTATGGTCAGGGGACGGACACCGAGCCCTACTACACGGTTAACACCGTTGGGCTTGTGCCCTCGCCCGATCACTGCCGTGCTAGCGGACAGTCTCCTGCCTCCATGACAAAGCCACAAGAAGGAGAAGCCATGCCCGTCCTCACAAATGAGACACCGCGCCAAGAAGCACCTCAAAATGAGGAACAACAATTTTGGCCGATTGCCGAGGAAAGCTTCAAATATTATGATGTCCACGTCGCCGACTCCGATGAAGAAAAAGATTTCATCGATCTACAGCCGGCGCCCCGCGAGCTTGAAGATGGCGGGCAAGCTACCGTGGATGAACTTGTCGAGCTCAATCTCGGGGGACCAGAGGAGCCCGGCCAATCTTTATCAGTGCCCTCCTTAATGAAGAGGAGAGACAGTCATATCAACAACTCTTGCTGGAGTTCAAAGACTGTTTCGCGTGGACATACAATGAACTGCCAGGCCTAGATCCCTCGGTGGCCGAGCACGAGCTGTCAATACTCCCCACAACGAAGTCGGTCAAATAGACCCAAAGGCGTATGCGCCACGAGATGGAGCTGAAAGTAAATGCCGAGGTGGACAAACTTCTCGAAGTTAACTTCACCGAGCCTTGCATCTACCCGACTTCACTTGGCTGGCTAACATAGTGCCGGTGAAAAAGAAGAATGGCCAAGTCTGGATCTACATCGATTATAGGGACTTGAATAAAGCATGCCCGAAGGACGACTTCTCGGTCCCGATCACCAAAACAATGGTCAATATGACCACCGGGCACAAAGCACTATCCTTCATAGATGGGTCGTCCGGCTACAATCAAATCTGTATGGCTCCCAAAGATAAGGACCATACTGCCTTCAGGTCCCCCAAAGGGATCTACAATTACAAAAGGATGCCCTTTGGCCTGAAAAATGCTAGGAGCCACCTATCAGAGGGCCATGACCAAGATCTTTGGCGAAATGCTCCATAACTCAGTCGAATGCTATGTTGATGACTTGGTCGTCAAGACCAAAAGGCGGGGAGACCATCTGGGCGATTTGCGCCAGGTCTTCGAAAGACTTCGCTAGCACCAACTGAAGATGAACCCAATGAAGTGCGCCTTCGGCATTTCGAGCGGCAAATTTCTCGGCTTCATTGTCAAATACCGCGGGATAGAGATTGATCCCGTCAAAATCAAGGCGATCAGGGAATTGCCGCCGCCAAAAACCTTGACGGAGTTGAAATCGCTCCAAGGAAGGCTGGCCTATATACGGCGGTTCATCTCCAATCTCTCGGGCAGATGCGCTCCCTTCAGCAAATTGATGAAGAAAGGAGCCCCGTTCATATGGGACCAAGAGTGCCAAGATACCTTTGAAGAAATCAAAGAGTGTCTCCTTACTCCTCCCGTGTTGGGAGCCCCGGTGAAAGGAAAGCCGATCATCCTCTATATTGCGGCCATGGAAACGTCGCTGGGAGCACTCTTGGCACAAACAAATGAGGAAGGCAAAGAGCAGCCGCTATATTACCTCAGCAGAATGTTGGTGGGCCCGGAGCACCGCTACTCCCCCGTGGAGAAGGTATGTCTGGCGTTGATATTTGCCGTCAAGAAATTACGGCATTGTCTATTGGCCCACCAAGTCAGCCTCATCTTAAGGATGGACCCGCTAAAAGCACTCCTCACTCAACCTGTGTTGTCAGGGAGGATGGGAAAGTGGGCCCTACTCCTTATGAAGTTTGATATCACCTTCGTCCCAAGAAAAGCAATCAAAGGACAAGGCATGGCTGACTTTCTGGCGGCGCACCCGCTCCCAGCAGGCTCTCCCCTCGAGTTCAAACTTCCCGAGGAGGAAACGCTCTCGCCCCCTCAAGAGGAGGGGAGCCAACAAGAAGAATCCCCTGTTCAAGAGAGCGGAAATACTCTTGCCATAGAGCTACCACATTGGGAGCTCTACTTTGATGGAGCTTCCCGGGTGCTCAAACAAACTGACGGCACTACAACTTTCACCTCCGGAGCAGGTATCGTCCTGGTGGCTCCACAAGGGAGAATACTCCACAATTCCTGTGCCCTTATGAAGCCGTTGACCAACAACCAAGTTGAATATGAAGCGTTGATTGTCGGACTTCAACTGGCCGTTGAAATGGGCATCAAATGCATAAAAGTCTATGGAGACTCACAGCTGGTCATCCGTCAAGTGCTGGGGGATTATGATGTTCGAAAACAAGAACTGATTCCCTATCATGCCAAAGTGATGAAGCTCCGTGAGAGATTCTATCTGTTCGAAATTGGGCATGTCGCCAGAAGCCAAAACTCTCAAACTGATGCTCTAGCCAAATTAGCGTCTGCTTTAAAGCTTTCCCCTGAAGGAGAATTGGGTATAACCGTCCGGCATAGGAGGCTGATGCCCAGCGTCCTCGAGGACGAATTCGACCCGGAAATTGCAGAGGTCGACACCCTTGAAGAAGAGGCCAGCCAAGAAGCAGACCGGCGCCAGCCGATCATCCAAATAAAGAACAGTTGGCTGCCTACAAATCGGGTTGAAAAGATTCAACTCTAAGGCGAGCCATGTCATATCAAATGATCGGGGACCGATTGTACTGACTTGTCCATGAAAAAGACAAATCCGTCCTCCTAAGATGTCTCTCCTCCAGAGAAGCCAAAGTCATCATGCACGAAGTCCACTCCGGACTGTGCGGGGCCCATCAAGCGGAGGATAAAATGAAAATTAATATCAAGCTAAAAGACTTCTTCTGGCCAACTATGTACACGGATTGCGTCCAGTACGCCCGCGCGTGTCATCACTGCCAGGTCTTCAATTCGGTGCCAAAAAAACCACTGAACAAATTACATCCAACCACCCCCACATGGCCCTTTGCGGAATGGGGAATGGATATCGTGGGACCTTTCCCACCATCCTCCGGCGGCCACAAATTCATCCTGGCGGCCACCGATTACTTCTCTCGGTGGGCAGAAGCAATCCCCCTACAGGAGGTGACCGAGGTAGCTGTCGCCAAATTTGTCAAGCAACACCTAATTTATAGGTTGGCACCCCTCATCGGATCGTATCAGATAACGGTACGCCGTTCATAAACAAGACAATATATGCGTTGGCGGCCAAATTCCATATAGACTGGAGGACATCAACGGTTTATAATCCTCAAGCCAACGGTCTGGCGGAAGCCTTCAATAAGACCCTCTGCAAATTGCTCGCCAAGATAGTCGGCAACTGCAAACGTGACGGGGGGGGGGAGGGGAGAAAATACATGAAGCACTCTAGGTGTATCGGACGGTCTATAGGACCCCCACTGGGTGCTCCCCTTTCTCTTTAGTGTACAGAGCTGAAGCCATGCTCCCCATTGAAGTTGAAATGTCATCCTACAGGGTAGCCGTCCATACCGGCTTCCAGCCTGAGGAGCGACAAAAAATAGAAAGAAGGTTGGAGGAATTGTCCGACCTAGAAGACAAAA
Source organism: Colocasia esculenta (assembly GCA_014218235.1). Taxonomy (NCBI): domain Eukaryota; kingdom Viridiplantae; phylum Streptophyta; class Magnoliopsida; order Alismatales; family Araceae; genus Colocasia; species Colocasia esculenta. Next base: position 89,507,000 of record CM024757.1, read on the forward strand.
GGCTGGAAGCTTACAAACGCCTCCAATCTTACCAGGCCCGCACGACTCGAGCTTATGATAAGCTAGTCAGGCCCCGTGCCTTTAAGAAATGTGACATCGTCATGGTCAAGCAAAGAGAAGTCATGGCAAGCAAATCAAGTGGTAAACTCTAGCCGAACTGGCGCGGGCCATATGTGGTCACCGGAGTCTATGAAGGTGGAGGATACATGCTGGCGACGCATACTGGCGGCCGCCCCTTCCCGCCGCTAAATGGCAGGCATTTGAAAACTTACTATGCCCCTGAACATGAATTCCAGGGGCAACTGCCCTCTGATAGCGCCATGCCCTTTCCCAGTCAGCAAACCGCAATGGTCGACCAAGTCAAATCCTTAGCCAGCAAACCAAAATGGTAGGCTAAACCCTTTCCCAGTCAACAAACCGCAATGGTCGACCGAGTCAAATCTTTAGCCAGCAAACCAAAATAGTAGGCTAACCCATAATCCTTTGGCCAACAAAACACAATGGTCGTCCAAATCATATTCTTCTTAACCCACAAACCAAAAAGGTCGGCTAAGCCATGCCCCTCTTCAGCCAGTAAACCTCAATGGTAGGTTGTACCTTTCTTAGCCAACAAACCAAAATGGTAGGCTAAACCCTTCCTTGGCCAACAAACAACCATGGTAGGTTGAGTCATATCCTTTAGCCAGCAAACCAAAATGGTAGGCTAACCTAAATCCCCTTAGCCAGCAAACCACCAAGGTAGGCTAAGTCAAATCTTTCCTTGGCCAACAAACCGCAATGGTAGACCAAGGCCAAATCCTTAGCCAACAAACTAAAATGGTAGGCTAACTTAAATCCTTTAGCCAGCAAACCATAATGGTAGGCTAACCCAAATTCCTTAGCCAACAAACCCCAATGGTAGGCTAAGTCCAAATGGCAAATCCCATAGCCCAAAGTTCCGTAGCCCCGCTCCGAATCCCGAGCTTCAAAAAAAAAAAAAAGGGGACTAAAAATAGAGAGGTCCCAACAGACTTGGTCACTCCCCAAAAGGGAGTGCCCAAGGGCAAAAAGGCCTCGAATCCGGCTGAGGTGAAAACCCGAAAGGGCGCCTCAGGCAAAAATGGATAACCCCTCAACGTGAAAACCCAAAAGGGCACGTTGGAAAAAGCTAGAGAGGGCCAACTTCCGTGAAAACCCGAAAGGGAGCGGGAGTCGGTAATGTGAAAAAAAAAATCATCACTTATCGAGTCATGTCTTTCTCAACCAGCAAACGAAACGGTAGGTTGAGCCTTATTCCTCTTGGTCGCCAAACCAAAATGGTAGATCGAGTCGTGCCTTTTTAGCCAACAAACCGAAATGGTAGGCTAAACCCATATTTCCCTTAGCCAGCAAACCAAAATGTAGGCTAAGCCCCATATTTGCCCCTCTCGGCCAATAAACCACAATGGTAGTCCGAATTAAACCTTTAGTCAGTAAACCGAAAAGGTAGGCTATACCCTTCCTTGGTCAATAAACCACCATGATCGATCGAGTCAAAACCTTAGCCACCAAACCAAAATGGTAGGCCAATCTATGCCCCCTTGGCCGACAAACCACAATGGTAGGCCAAGGCTTCCTTAGCCAGCAAACCAAATGGTAGGCTAACCGAAATCCCCTTAGCCAGCAAACCACGATAGTAGGCTAAGTCCAAATTACAAAACCCACAACCAAATGACCCGGAGTCTAGCCTTGGACCCCAAACACAAAAAAAAAAAAAGAGAAAGAAAACAAAAAAGGGACTAAAAATAGGGATGTCCCGGCGGACTTGTTCATTCCCCAAAAAGGAATGTTCAAGGGTAAAAAGGCCCTACACCCGGCTGAGGTAAAAACCCGAAAGGGCGCCTCAGGCAAAAATGGGTAACCCCTCAATGTGAAAACTCAAAAGGGCACACCGAAAAAAGCTAGAGGAGGCCATCTCCGGCGAAAACCCGAAAGGGCGCTTGAGATGGTAATGTGAAAAAAAATGAAAAAATGAAATGAACTTCTCTAAAGGGGAAGGAAATGCTGCTCAAACTCACGAGTCAAGCAAGCAGGAAAGAAGCAAGACAAGCCAGGCCAGAAAAAGGCGCCGACAACAAATGACAAAGCAAAGAGATGCAGACGGAGACTGCGCTGGTGCCAAAAAGAAATATGGCCGATGATCCAAAATCTGTCATTTCCCAAATGTACAGGAGCCCGAGACAAGCCCTCGGGATAGCTGATATAATAAAGATATCGACAGAAAGTACAAAGAAACCGTGAGGCCGCCCCCTCAAAAAGGGACGCGAGGTCCTCTCCGTAAGTCCGCCAAAGTGGCCTGGAGAGCCGAGAGCCTAGCCTGGGAATCTAAGCGCCCTCGCTCTAAATCGGCCCTCTCCGCCTCGACCTCGGTCACTCCTCTGTCGAAAACAGCAAGGGCCACCTCACATTCGGCGAGGCACTTTGAGGCTTCTTCGATTGTACGCCGTAACGCAACAATCTCATCAATGAAGTGAGCCCTGCCGGCCATCAAAGTCTCGGCGCGTCTATCCAGGTCACCATGCTGCAAGTAAAAAGCCTCAGTCTCCTGCTCCAGTGAGGCGATCTCCTCAGTGAGCTTCTGCATTTTGAGGCAATTGGCCGCCAAGGCTGCCTCCCGGTGCAGCTGCCTCACCTCGCCCCAAAGAGAATCCACCACAGCCATCCAGGGGTCCCTTGGACAGCCCATCAAATGATAAGCAAAGGTGCTCCGCTGGAGGAAGTCCCGCACGACCTCAATGGAAGGAGGGCTACTTGCCTCCACGGCAGCCCGCGCAGGTCTTAACAAGGACTCGAGCATCCAGCTGACCTCAGACATCTGGGCACCCTGGGGGGTGCTTGGCCAAGAAACGCCATGGTCCGGAAAGGCGCTGGGCTCCTCGAACAAGGCCTCGCTGGAAGAAGGCTGGAGCGGGTCACTGCCAACAGCTGCCGGAAGCAAATAAAAGTCAGCACAAGGCAAAAATAATATACTTACAAAACAAGGCTGGGGGAGAAACTAAAGCTGTGAAGGTTCGGCAAGAGAGCCACTAACCCTGCACACACGATGGCGTGGGAGCATCCTTGCTGCCCTCCTCGGAGCACGCCGTCTCGCCGACCTCCCCAATGGTCGCCCCCAGACCCAGAGTCTCCGGAGGGTGCAAACACTCCCCGGCTAAGGCATCCACTGACCCGCCTGCCAAAATAAATCAAGCGAGGTAAGCATATGTGGGCAGAAATAAGAGAAGCACAAATGGAGTTTCTCAGCCGTTCAAAATACCCGGCAAAGGCTCGCTGGTTCCTGGAAGGGAAGAGGCGACCGCAGCGTCGCAAGAAGTGGTCTCCGCGCCAACCACGCCCGCGGAGGAAGGAGGGCTAGCAGCTGCTGGGCTCGCCTCCATCAGTTCCTCTATAAGGCGGACAGTATCTACAAAAGAAAAAAGATCAAACGCCGGTTATGGAGAGCCTAGTATTCTTCGTCCTGAGAAGCCAAAAATCTGAAAAGACGAATGTAAAAGCTTGCTCTTGATGGCGGAAATTCTTACCATTGCTTTCCCCGCTTGTTCTTCTGGGGATCTCACCCTCCTCAGGCGGAGACGCATTGGGAAGCTCGGCCGTGGAGGAAATCGCCATTGAAATAAAGAGGCGAGATCATTTACCACCAAAAAGAAAAGGAAAGAGCGGTACAATGACGAAGCAAGAAGGCTAGAAGGCACTTACTGGCGCTGTGAAGGACCTGCGGCCAGGCCCCCTCATCGGACTCAGCAAAATTGAAGTCCGAGCAGTCAGGCAGCTCCGTATCCGGCCCTGAAGTCAGTAGGTCGTGGATCGCCTGCAGCGCGGCTGACCCATCGACGATGGGTATGGTCACGTCTGAGCACCCCACACCCTCGCCAGCAACGATGTTTGCTGATGCATGCCCTGAAAGGAGAAAAGGAAGATAAAGGGCAAGAAATTGTCAAACCCCAGACTTTAATAATAAAGCTGGGAGATGACGCGAAAAAGGCGGATGTTCGCCTTACCCTGCTCAGTCGGGGACGCCCGAGGAAGATCCGCTACATCTAGAGACGGCGTCCCATCGAAAGTGGGGTTGTAGTCATCGTCAGCCCCTGTTCACATCCTCATGCTGTGCGGCAACAGCCGGGTCCTCACCCCCGGGGGAGCGCAAAGCTGCAAGCAAAAAGGGAGAGAAAGGGAGAAGACCATAAATGACCACTCTAAAGTTGGGGTGTCCCCATTAAGGACAAAAAGGGGTACTGAAATATTAAAAGAGTAGGAGAAAAAGATTAAAGTCACATGCCCCACCCGAAGGGGAAGGTCTAGAAGCCCTCCCGCATGTAGCCGGCTGCAGAGGACCAGCCTCCTTGCTTGTGCGGCGCTTCCGGTTATAAGAGGCGTTCTATTTCTACCTCGCCGTCAAATGAATAAAGCTTGCTGCTCAAATAAAAAAAAAACAGAGGGGGTTCTAATCAGTATGGCGGAAGCAAGAAAAATACAAAGCAATCATATAAGAAAGATTGCATACCACTCGGCGCAGGGGAAAATGTTGGTGGAAGGACCACCTTCTCGGGAGGAATTTTTACAACATTCCCGGCCCCAACTACGGCACTCCAGAAGTCCAACAGCCTCATGCCGCTCTCGACTTGGCTGATAAACTCAACCGGTCCAACACGGGTGATTGAGTGGCGGATGTGCCTCTCCCATTCCCGCCACAAATCATTGTTGAAACTGCCCAGGAGAATAGGGCTCGAAAGTGTTGCGTCCAGAGGGTACCCGCAGTCCAGCAAAAAGTGGCGCCACCACGAGTAGACACTGGACGACGTGCTGCTGTCCCTCGAGCCCGTCAAACTGCTGTCCGGTCGTACCAAGGGCTTCAAGGCCCCTACATAAGCCTTCCGATCGGCCTGCCCAGAAGTCTGCCCCTTCATGCTGCGGCGCCTTAGGGCAAGTGCTGTCCCAGCAAGGGTAGAAAACTCCCGGTGAAGAAAGGACGACAAAATCAGCGGCGCAGGCACATCTGTCCGGGTCAATCAGGCGCTCTTAGCCTCCTTAATCCGGTTGGCGTACTCCCGAAACACCAGGTTGTACCGAAACCACCACCGGGCATAGAAGATGTCCATTTGCCCCTCTCTGAGATCTCTCTGTTGCTCGGGTATGAAGCACTCGGGCGAAGGGTCGTGCCTAGCAAAATAACACCACCAGCTGGAGGCCACTAGGTGTCGATCCTGACTCTTGTACAATCTGGCAGTCAGAGCAAAGTCGGCATTTGGAGGAATAGCCTGGTCGTACCCGAAGTTGCAAGCAAAACGGCATGGGTAGTATGGCTCTAGGAATAAGGACGCCCCTTGCGGAAAAGAAGAATGCTGGGGCGAATGCAGCAAAGCCAGTCCTTGCGAAAGGGACCCACTGGAAGCGGCACTGTAAGATAGGCAGTAAATCCGCCCCTCGTTGCCCTTTGGGCCGAAAGCCTCGCGAACAGCAGGCAAAGTCAAGTCCTGCTTGTCCCGCTGACGGCACAATGGAAAGCCGTCGTTGCGCCCCAGTCAACTGCTGATATGAATCCTGGCTCGGATGGTTCCGGAACATAAGGAGCAGTGGTGCTGAGGGGTCGTCGATGCCGACACTCTAGCATAGCTCGGGCAATAGAAGACCGACCCAAGCACTCAAATAGTGGGTCGCCAGAGTAATGCTCCTGTCACGGGCGGGGAGAAGGACTAGCTGTCAAGTCCCCCAAACCATGAAAAATGTTGGCCAAAGCTGCCGGGCCAGGGCCAGCTGCACGCCGTCGGCAAGAAGACACGCCGAGTAGATGAGCTCCGGTCTGACCAACCCCTCCTCCCCGAACGAAAGGACAAATGTGCCCAGTAGACGAGATAGGCCGCTAAATAGATCCTGTCTAGAAGCTGCCTCGGGTTCCAACCGTCGTCCCGAGGTGCACACAGATATCTAGTGTTGTCCTCAAAGTCCACGGGCAACTGCTTGTACTCGGCTGGATCACAGGTGTCTGAAGCAAACCCGTCATGGAAGCAGTAGGGGCCGTTGTAGAAGAAACGGACCCAGGCGTGGGAGCTCACCCGTACAGTCCCCTTTGAAGCACTGGGGCACTACTCTCTTCTGCATCTGGCCAAATCTCGCCAGACCTCATCAGATACCTGAAGCTATGCGGCATGATATAAACGCCGGCCCCGGAGGAGTGGTCGCGGTGGAGGTCGTCTAGGCACACCTCCTCGTAGAAATGGCCAGAAATGGGTAGGCCGGAAATCCTATGGAAGGCCCACAGATCAAGGCAAATCTCCCCCTCTGCTGTGCCGAAGGTGTTGAACCTCCGGTTGAATCTCTCCGCCAAGGCTTGCAAAAGCCCTGAGTGGCACGGGTAGTTGTGAAGGGCAGCTGAGACTGCATGCAGAAGGCCGACCTGGTCCAGTAGCTCGCGGTAGTGGTGTAGAACTCCCATCAGCCACTCCGTCGCACCAAAGCGAAAACGGTGCGAAGAAATCACAGACCACCGGTCGTACCAACTGGCGGCCTCCCCGCTCAAGATCCGATCGAGGAAGCAGAGTCTGTCATAGCCCTCTGGAGCAAACTGGGTACCCGAAGGCAGCAAGACATGTCCGGCAAAAGAGGCTCCGGTCTTGTGCTGCTCGTGAACCTCCCAAGCGGCCGGTACAACTGAAGTCCCCTTGACAGGGTAAGCTGACTCGAAGCCAAAAAGCCCCAACTGGCCCGCATCCGGAAACTGCACCTGGATGGGGTAGCCGAGATGAAAGATGGGGTAATGGAAGTCACATGTCCCCAGCATGTTGTCGCGGCCGACCAGAACGGCCCTCTCCAACTGGACCTGTTCAGTCGCCAAGAGACCAACAGGACCATCCCATCCGTCAGGGACATAACTCTGAATGAAGGGAAACAGGTGCTCATCCAAGGGAAAATGCTTGGGGTAGTCGTCTCCCAGCAAATAGCAGTACACCCTATCAAATCAGGTAGCTGAACATAAATCCACCATGCCCTCGGACGGTGAAGGTTCCTCCAAAGGTCCCCGGGCGCACACCCTAACGCCCCGATCAAGCCTAGGTAAGTCCTCCCTCGTGATGGCACAAGGAGCAAATGGAGGCATCGGGTCATTTGTGCGCTAGACAATGCCCTCCGGCCGGCATGACGCCCGCTACTCTCCCCGCAGTGGCTCGATGAACAAGGCATCATCAATACCGCCAAACAAAAAGTCCAACTGTCAAAAATAATGACGGCGTGACAAGGCAAACAATTGAATGCAGAAGAAGAAATGTATTCAAGAAGACGGCCATGGGATACCCGCCGTCGTCCCCGTCTCCGACGGATATCCCGTGGGGGGCATTTGTTGAACCCGGGAAAAATATCGGGATTTAAACAAAGCTCGGGCAATAAATACGCCCGGAACAATACAGAGACGTGGAAAGAACTCCAATCTCCCCCACTCGAACACCTGAGACAAATGGGTTCGAGTCTATTTTTTAATCCGATTTAATTCGGATAATATATATTAAAAAGGGACGTTCGAAGAGCCGTTAGGGCGGAACATACACCCTTTGGCAGGCAAAAGTCGACGTCTCGAAGTGCGTTTAAAGCAGCGCACGACGTGCACGTGTCCGGGCGAGCGAAACGGCCTCGACGTCCGAAGACGGAGACAAACGCACGTCAAATGCGCGACAAACAGCCTCAAACGGGCGTCGAACGCACGGGCGCAGCAGTCAAATGGCTGAAGAAAACCTCGGGGACCCACCCTTTTATAGCATGTACCCCTGTCGGGGCCTGCGTGCGCGGGGCCACCCCCGCCGGGCGGCTCGGCGGCCCTGGGGGGGGGGGGTCTGTGCGCCAGGACCCAAAAGGGGCCGCAGCCCACCTCTGCCGGCCCTCCAAACCCCTATAAATAGGGGGGTAGGGGCCATGTTAAGGGCATCGCATCCAAGCTGAGAAAAAACCTCTCCTTCAAAGGCTTGGAAGAGGACTCCTGTTTGTACTTGGGGGGAAGAGAAGTACCTTTCTCCAAGCTCCGTTCGTTGTCCGCACGTGCGCTGGGCCCCTCCGTGCTCCGCCTGTGCTTAGTGACGTGAAGAGACGAAGACACCGCAGGTCAATATATATAAGACCTGGTATTTTGTAAATAAGTCCTTTCGTGTTTTAAAATAACACGTGTGAAGGCATGTTTGTGTAAACACCCAATGGAGGCATAAACACCCCATTGAGGACATATATATAAATATCTTGAATATAAAAATTTGAGGACATTTGTGGAAATCTAATTGTCGTCTAATTTCCCTAAATTTCGGCAAAAGGTCTTTTAACAAACGTATCGCATCGAAAGTATTCGGGTTTTTACCCGATGTAAATGAAACACCGACTCCGGTCGGTGGGGAATGGTCCAGTATATGACCACCCCAATCGCCTGAAAATACGGACGCGTGCGGAAAAAAGATATAAGATATTCAAGGGCTCAGGGTTTATACCCAATGCACCTCACAAATAAAAAATTCTTTGTCTGTTTATTGTAAACAGTCTGGCACACCCAAAAACGCATTCAACAAAGACGTACGTGCGTCCGCAGTACGTCGAAATCTCAATCCAAAAGAAAAATTTTGCGTTCCACACCACCCTACCCCCACATCCAGCCAATGGGGTCGAGCACCACCCTCACCCCCTGCTGCTCCAAGTCCCAATGCCAGGGACCCTTAGAAGCCAATGAAAGGGGGATTCTCCCCCTCATTTGGAAGAAGGCAACAAGAACAAGAAATAAGCAGAAGAGGCTGCAGCAAGTGACGAAGAGAAGGCTTGAAGGCAAGTTCTAAATAGGGAAGGCAAAGAAAAGTGCAAGATTTGCAAAAAAAAACCCTGACGTTTGATTTATTGTCCATATGTCCCTCTAAGTTGGGAACTCCGCCATTGCCGGTCCCAAGCCCAGGTGAGAAAGGAGGAGGGTTTGCGTTAAGCTGATAGCCAGCAGTAAAAATAATGTCAAATCCTTACATGAATTCTGATCTAAATATTTGCGCTAATGCTAGAACATTCTTCGGAAGCGACGCGTTACATCAGAACCCGGATAGAATGATAAGTGAGCAAGGGTTGGCTAGGACGTTCCACAGAAACGACGTGCCGCAATGGCGCCCGATTGCGGTGTCAAGTAGGCAAGGGTTCCCGTGTGGGGTTGGGTGAACACGGGTAAAGAAGTTAGTCTAAAAACATAGGATCTGTCTAGCTACTTGGAATATAGGAACCTTAACGGGCAAGAGTTTAGAGTTGGTTAAGTTAATGAAGGATAGGAGGGTTAGCATAACATGTCTATAAGAAACTAGGTGGAAAGGATCTAGAGTTAAAGATATTGATGGTTATAAAATTTGGTATACAGGAACTAGTAACTCTAGTAATGGTGTGGCTATAATAATAGACAAAGACTTAAAAGAGAAAGTGGTAGAAGTTAATAGACTAGGGGATAGACTTATTTTGATAAAACTTATTGTAGGTGAGGTTACTATGAATGTAGTTAGTACATATGCATCACAAGTTGGTTTAGAAGAGGGCATTAAGAAGCAAATTTGGGAGGCTATTGATAGATTGATCCAAAATATCCCTAGTGAAGAGAAAAATTTTATCGGTGAGGATCTTAATGGCCATGTGGATAAAAATAATAGAAGATACGAGATGATTTATGGAGGATTTGGCTTTGGCGAGAGAAATGACATGAGTACTAGTATTCTTGACTTTATTATGGCTTATGATCTAGTAATTGCTAATACCTTCTTTAAGAAGATTAGAAGAGAGACAAACACCTAATAACATATAAGAGTGGTACACCTAAGAGTCAAATTGATTATTTTCTTATTAGAAAGACTGATAGAGTTGTGTAAAGATTGCAAAGTTATCCCTTGAGAGAGTTTAGCCCCACAACATAGATTACTAGTAATAGATGTCCTTATCCTAAAATTTAAAAGAAAAATCATCATAAATAATTGCTCAAATTAAGTGGTGGAATTTGAAAAGTAAAAATTTGGAAACATTTAAAAATTATCTAGTAAAAGAAAATATTTAGAATTTAGACCAAAAAGTTAATGTAAATCAGAGTAATGTTGCAAATTGTATAAAGAATGTAACAAAACAACTCTTAGGTGAATCTAAAGGCAAAAAGAATGTAGAAAGAGAGACTTGGTGGTGGCGTGAGAAAATTCAAAATATTATAAGAGTTAAAAGAGATTGTTTTAAGACTTGGTAAAATAAAAAAAACTAGTCAAACTTTAGAAGTTTATAAAACAACTTAAAAGAGAGCAAAAAGAATAGTTAGTGAAGCTAAATCAAAAGCGTTTGAAGAATTATATAATAAGCTAGGAACCCGAGTGATGCGGGACAGAAGGCGTGGAGGGAGGAGAAGATAGAAAACAAGAATGGTGAGGCGTGGTGGAGGAAGAAGGAGCATGGGGTTGGGCTTCCACCCTGGGGACTCCACCCCGCTGAAGAGAGACAAACGGCTGCGCACCAAACAAGGCTATTCAAATCTTTATTAATCCCTCAAACAAATTATTACACATTATTTATAATGAGGGAACCCTAATGGTCCTCACTAATACACCCAAAGACTGAAATACCCTCAAACCTAAAAAATAGGTCCAAATTCGAACCCAAAAATACACAGAAAATAAAAAGAGCTCTAATGGGCCTCATATGGGCCTTATTACATCACTAAATGCTCAAACTCATAAAAGAAACATGCTAGTGGCCCGACGGCAAGTCGCCAAGCCAAATGGACGCCGTCGTCGCTGCTCGTCGCCTCCGCCTGCGGTAAACTTGGACCCTGTCAGCCCGGTCCAGTGCTCGGGTGTCCCCACCAATACGGGCCTGAGAAGAACTCAATCCTGTCGAGTAAGGGTCCTGACAGCTCTGGTGATGCTCCAAAAGGTCAGGATCAATCTACTGTAGCTCCATGCAAGTGATCCACGCATCATCAGTGGAAGGTCGACCCTTCCAGCGAACCAGGTAGCGCTGACAGTCTCCGCTCTGGGTGGTGACCACCTGCTCATCGAGTATTTAATCAATTTGCTCACGCCGTGTAAGAGTCATGGCTGGAGGTGGACACTCAAGGGTGGGGTCACTCACAAGGGGTGGTGAAGGCTCAAATAGATCACTGGGAATTACTGCGGGATCTCTATAAGCTACCAAATCTGAAACATTAAAAGTGGAACTCATACCATAATCTGGTGGTAGATCAATGACATATGCGTTGGATCCAATACGTTTTAGAACTTTGAAAGGTCCAGCTCCCCGAGATTGTAGCTTCTTAACGGTTCCTGAGGGAAACCGTTCAGGTCTGACCCTGATCATAACGTAATCACCTTTATGGAAGTCATGGAAACGATGATGTTAATTTGTTGCTGCCCGATAATTTTCGTTGTTGATCTCAATGTGGTGACGAATACTATCATACAGACCTCTAATGTGTTCGGTCAATGACTGTGCAGACTCAGAGACTCGAGACTGATGAGACATGGGGACAAGATCTATAGGACTCCTAGGCCTATACCCCGTGACTATCTCAAAAGGACTCATGCCAGTGGACCTGTTGACCGAGTTGTCGTAGGCAAATTCAGCTTGAGGTAAGACCAGATCCCAATTCCGAGCATTCTCACCAACCAGACAGCGTAACAAATCACCTAGACTCCTGTTAACCACTTCAGTTTGACCATCCGTTTGGAGATGGTAGGCGGTAGAGAACTTGAGCTTTATGCCCAAAAGGTGCCACAGGGTCTTCCAAAAATAGCTAACAAACCGCACATCCCTGTCCGACACGATAGATTTTGGAAGCCCACGGAGACGCACGATCTCCGAGAGGAAGATACGGGCCACCCTAGAAGCATCAGAGGTCTTGGCACAAGGAATGAAATGGGCCATTTTGGAAAACCTGTCCACCACCACCATGATGGAGTCATGTCGGCGAACCGTACGTGGCAATCCCAAAACAAAATCTATGCTCACGTCTTGCCACGGACGATCGGGCACTGGAAGGGGAGTATACAGACCGGTGTTCTGCTTCCGTTGCTTGGCCAAAGCCCAGGTGCGACATTGGGCAACAATTCAGGCCACATCACATTTTAAACTAGGCCAGTAGAACCGGTACTCCACTAACTCAATGGTCTTATTGCGACCGAAGTGTCCAGCCAAACCTCCCGCATACACTTCCCATACAAGAAAATCACGCACAGAGGTACGTGGGATGCAAAGCTTATGCTCCCAAAAAAGATACCCGTCCTGAAGGACGAAGTCATTATATATCTGGGATGGGCCAGATTGAAGGGCCGAGAGGATGGGACGAAAATCTGGGCAGCTAGGGTAGTCATCTCACAACTTCTCAAAGCCCGTGACTTCCGAAGAGGCGACTACCAGCAAGGAGGCGCGACGACTCAGCACGTCAGCCACTCGATTCTCCACCCCGGCCTTATGTTTGAGGACAAATGTGTAGGCTTGGAGATACTCCACCCAACGACTATGTCGCGGGTTAAGTTTCTTTTGGGCGTGGAGAAATCGAAGAGCTTCGTGGTCCGAAAACAGCATGAACTCGTGAGGAAGAAGGTAGTGTCTCTAGTACCTCAGGACCTGGACTACCACGTAGAACTCTTTGTCATAGGTGGAATACTTTAATTTGGCATCGCTTAACTTCTCACTGAAGAAAGCAACAGGGTGACTCTCCTGACTCAATACTCCACCTATGCCAACACCAGAGGCGTCACAAGCTACCTCAAACACCTTAGAGAAGTCCGGCAATCTAAGCTCAGGTGCTTGGGTCATAAGCTCCTTAAGATCGCGAAAGGCTGAAGCAGCTGCCTTAGTCCAGACAAAGGTTCCCTTCCGCATGCAGTCAGTAATGGGAGCCGTTACAGTGCTGAACCCTCTAATGAATCGGCGGTAGAAAGTGGCCAGACCATGGAAACTACGAACTTCATGAAGGTTTTGCGGTTCCGACCACTCCACAATCACTTTGACCTTATCCGAGTCAGCAGAAACACCCATACCAGAGACAATAAGTCCCAAGAAAGTAACTTGAGAGGTCACGAAGGCGCACTTCCTGAGGTTACCATAGAGGCTTTCACGTCGCAGGGTGGTGCAGACTTGCCTCAGGTGCTCCAAATGGTCTACCCTCTACGACTATAAATAAGAATGTCATCAAAATACACTACGAGGAACACCCCGATAAATGGGCGCAACACCTGATTCATGAGTCGCATAAAGGTGCTCGGGGCATTTGAAAGACCAAATGGCATGACCAACCACTCGTAGAGTCCGTCCTTCGTTTTGAAGGCAGTCTTCCATTCGTCACCAGGTCGAATCCTCACCTGGTGGTAGCCACTCCTCAGATCGATCTTGGAAAACATAGTAGCTCCCGCCATCATATCCAACATGTCATCCAGGCGGGGAATGGGAAACCAATACCTCACCGTAATGCGATTGATCGCACGGCTATCTACACACATTCTCCAAGTTCCATCTTTTTTTGGAGCCAACAGTGCGGGAACGGTGCAAGGACTCATACTCTCTCTCTCACACGACCCTGCCTTAAGTACTCTTCAACTTGCCTTTACAGTTCGGCATGTTCAGTGGGATTCATGCGACAATGGGGAAGGTTGGGCAAAGAAGAGCCCGGGATCAGATCGATGGCGTGTTGGATGTCACACATCGGAGGTAAACCTTCAGGAAGATCGCTAGGGAAGACGTCCGAAAATTCATGGAGGAGATAGGCGACGTCCTCAGGCCGCTCACTCGATGTCTCTTCGACACCTTCATCTTCAACTTCCCTAACCATCAGAGCATATATGACGTCATAATCAAAGAGCTCACACTCGAACTCTCGGGCGGTGATCAACTGTAACGTCATAGATGTCGGAGCGCTCGTCTTAGGGGTACGAGCAGAAGGGGGCTTTTCGGCAAGGGGCACCGTAGCACTAGCAGTAGCGCTCAGCTGAGAAGAGCTCGGGTCGCCAGGGGCAACCACCTGAGGGGTGGCTGCAACCGAAGGGGAGCTGGGAGCAGGGCTCTCCAGAGAGGGGACAGTACGAGGTCGAGAGGGATGGATAGTGATGCGGTGACCGCCATGCTTGAAGGCACAAGTATTGGACCGACCATAAAGAGCCGCATCCATATCATAGATCCATGGCCGGCCAAGGATAACACTCCCGACTTCCATAGGTAGGACATCACACCAGATCTGAGCCTCATACGATTGAAGATGAATGGGCACGAGGCATCTCAGACGGACAGGAATAGAAGTGGTGTCCACCCAAGAGACTTGATAGGGGCGAGGATGATCCTCCGTCGCAAGGCCCAAATGGGCGACCATGCTGGTGGAAATAGCATTGATGCAACTCCCACTATCAATGATGACACGACAGACCCTCCCGCCCAAGCAGCAGTAGGTCTGTAAAATGGTTGTACGACCCAATCTTCAGTTTCTTTCGGATGGGCGAGGATACATCGGACCACTCCTAGCCTATTTTCTTCGGGCGCAACCACCAAGTCGGCGGGTTTGCCAACGTCCGCAAACTCGCCCTCATACTCATCGGCCAGATCATCACCCTCATGATTAACATCCACGAGGGGTTGCTCCTACTCGGAAGACTCGCCATTACCAATAGCTAGGGCCCTCTGGGGGCAATCAATCGCATGGTGCCCTAGTCCCTGACAACGATAACAACGATCGCGGGACTTATCACCCGGACGCGTGGTCTCCCTCATTGGCGCCTTCCATCTATCATCGCGCCTGGTAGGCAGTAAGGCAGGAGAGATCTCCCCTGGGCATTGTCCTTCCGGAACCCGGTTAGTTAGGACCCTCGGGGTGGAGCCCGGGACGGTTCTTGAGTCCAGAGGACGCTGATATGTGGACCTTTCTTGCTCAAATTGCTCCATTTCACGCACAACCTGGTAGGCTTGATCGAGAGTGGTCACATGCTGACGGAAAAGCTCTTGTTGATAAGCTCGACGCAAGCCTCTCCGGAAACGAGAAAGGGTCAAGACACCCTCCTCACAGGCTCCACACCTCAATAATAGATCATCAAATTCATCAATGTATTTTGAAACTTTCCTAGAGCCTTGTGAGATGCTCTGCCATCTATCAATCAATCGGTGACGGTACGTCGCGGGGACGTACTTCTCACGAAGTCTGGCCTTCATCTCATCCCACATGTCAATCGGCTCCTCAAACCTCTGAGCAAGGCGCTCCTCAAGATTGGTCCAATAGGTTAACGCACGACCCCTTACCATGGTCTTGGCAAAGAAAACTCGCCGAGGGTCTGACATTCCCAACCAATCAAAATAGCGATTCATCCTAGCCTCCCAGTCCAGGTAATCTTGAGGTTCCAAAGAACCGTCAAAACTGGGAGCCTCGATGCGGGCATTCCGGATGTCATGGTCCCGATCCCGATATGCTCATCGCTCATCCTCATCAAACTCCCTGTCAGGCCGCCTACCATACCTCCCATATCTACGAGCAACAGAGACCCTGGGGTTTTCATCAATCTCCTCTTCAAAATTACCCTGGTCGTAGTCATTGTACCGACCACGCCGATCATCAGCTAGGGCTGCCCTAGGCTGAGGGTGCCGAGAGGCAGCAGGGGAAAGGGGGCGCTGAGGCTGGGATCTCTCAACGGCTTGATCTCTTCTCGGCTCACGAATAACCCCTTCCAAGGCCACAATGCAACCCACCATCCCTTGCACAGTACGGTCTGACTCAGTGATCCTCTCCTCTATACCAGTAAAACCCTCCCTCATACGCTGGTTCATTCTACGAATTTCCTCTTTAAGTTGCAGTACAACCTCGGTCAAGGTCAGGTCTCCAGGAGGGTTGACATGAGCGCCTTGAGGGGGAAGGTAGTTTCCCGACATGGCTTGTTGAGATCCAGACATCGGCACTGAAGTGTGGTACTCAGCGCCGCTACGTGTGGGCATGAGACACAACTAACATGCAACAACTACTAACGACACAACAATTTTTTTTTTTGAATATTAGAAATTGTAAAACAAACGACTCGTAAACCCTATAACCTACGACAACAACTACGACACAACGACATACCACGAGTGAGATCAGCAGAGCGAACTAATCAAGTTGCAGCAAATTTGTGTCGTGCACGTGTCTAGGAAGGTGAGTACGTTTAAACAGATGCTACAAAATTCAGAGTTTGGTCAACTTCGCAGTTCGAAACGTTTTTTTTTTCTCTCTCCCAAGCAATCAAAGATTTTTTCACAATTATTAATGATATTCCACAATTAATGTAACAAAGTGATGCTCAAGAGATGGTCATAGCTAACTCACAAAATCCGCAGCAATAAATTTAAACTGGCTAGATGTTCCTAACATACATTCACAGCGGCAAATTTAATCAAGTATAGGACGAGCAAGAGATGAGAACAAGCCGTAAGCGCTAACCGACTCGCTGAAGAGCGAGGTCCACTGAGAAACGTGTACACACGCACGTCGCGTTCATGAAGCCGGAGTCGAATGCCCGCTGCTGTGGGGCAGAGGCTTGCTGTCCCGGTTCGGATCAATCGCCAACGCAGCAAGCAAGCGATGTACGGACGTCTTGTCCCGTCGGAGGAGAGGCGACAGGCCTTTTGGGATGCTGGCGTGGAGGCGTACGCGGTCGACGGGGCTGAAATATTTTGTGGCAGAATCGGGAAGTTGGCGCGGAGGTGTTGGGGATGTTGGCGCGGAGGTGCACGCGGACGGCGTGGTTGAAAAATCTCGTGTGGCAGCACTGGGAAGTAGACGAGCACTGGAGGATCCTCGTTGATGTTCGGCGCTCCGTGCTGGTTCATCGACACAGTAAGACGTCGTCTAGTGGCCTGAATAGTCGAGGGAGATGTGGCTGACGTCAAGGACGGCTGCACAGGGGCGACGTGTGCTGCGGTGCTGTGGTGCTGGCGGACCCCTCACTGCTCCTGTGCGTGGTTCCAATGACAGTAGAACTGGACGACGAGGAGGCCGCCGTTGCTGAGCGTCAGGGCGAAAAGCAGTAGGGCGGACGCTGCGAGGGTCACCCAGACTGCGAACGGGTGCGAGGGCGGGGCACGTGGACTACGGCGGCGGCTTCGGGCGACCAGGCCCTCGCGCGCGAAGGCGCGTGGGCGGGGGTCGCAGGGACGCGGCGACCCTGTATGCGGGATCGCGTGAGGCCTGGATGGCCTGCGTTCGGTCGCGGCGGGGCGGCGTGCTGGCTCACGCGCGCAGGGACGCGGGGCGCAGGGTCCGCAAGCGCCAGGGGTGCGGGGTCGCAGGCGTTGGGGCACGGCGACCGCGGGCCACCCGGCTCTCGCGTGCGCAGGCGCGTGGGCGGGGTCGCAGGGACGCAACAATTGCTGACAACCATGGACGCGGGTTTGTGCGGGGTGCTGCGCGGGTGGGCGGCCTGGCGCAGGGCGCGGCCGTGGACGCGGGTTCGCGGACGACCTGTGCGTGGGTGGAACACCCCCTGGTCGCGCGAAGGAGAGGAGGAGCGAGGACCCGCATGCGGAATTCGATTGCTGTCGGGGGCTCTGCGCGGACTGGAACAAAAACAGATGGCTGGCCAGGACTCGGCTCCGCAGAAGAAGTCGACAACCTGTCTCTGATACCAAACTGATGCGGGACAGAAGGCGTGGAGGGAGGAGAAGACAGAAAACAGAAATGGTGAGGCGTGGTGGAGGAAGGAGGAGCACGGGGTTGGGCTTCCACCCTAGGGATTCCACCCCGCTGAAGAGACACAAACGGTTACGCACCAAACAAGGCTATTCAAATCTTCATTAATCCCTCAAACAGATTATTACACATTATTTATAGTGAGGGAACCCTAATGGTCCTCACTAATACACCCAAAGACTGAAATACCCTCAAGCCTAAAAAAATAGGTCCAAATTCGGACCCAAAAATACATAGAAAATAAAAAGAGCTCTAATGGGCCTCATATGGGCCTTATTACATCACTAAATGCTCAAACTCATAAAAGAAACATGCTAGTGGCCCGACGGCAAGTCGCCAAGCCAAATGGACGCCGTCATCGCTGCTCGTCGCCTCCGCCTGCGGTAAACTTGGACCCTGTCGGCCCGGTCAGTGCTCGGGTGTCCCCACCACCGAGAGGGTGAAAAAGATATATTTAAACTTGCTAAATTAAGATAAAAGAAAAGTAGAGATATGGATAATGTTCGTTGCATTAAAGATAAAGATCAAAAAGTTTTAATTAAAGATCTAGAGGTTAAAGAGAGATAGTGTAGCTATTTTCAAAAATTACTTAAAGGAGATTGCTTTAAAGATGTCTCTTTAGAAGAGAATCATGAGTCAACAAAATGTGATAAATATCAATATTTCAGACGTATTAAGATGTCAGAAGTGAGTGATGCTTTAGGAAAAATGAAATTGGACAAGGCCTTAGGACCGGATGGCATACCTATTGAAGTGTGGAAAGCCTTAGGAGACATTGGTATTAAGTGGTTAACTAAATTTTTCAATAAAATTTTGAATGAACAGAGAATGCCAGAAGAATGGAGAAAAAGTGTCGTGGTTCCTGTTGGCCCTCTTGATATGGCAGCAAGACTAACCTAGAGGGATGGTGAATAGGAAATTTGAAAACTGAAACAAAAATTATCACTTGAAAATGTTTGGTTAGTATAAATAAATATGTGCAAGGAAGTTAAGAGCGCAGAAGCAAGCACACAAGGGACACAAAGATTTATCCTGGTTCGGCCCTTCCAAATGGAAGTCCTATGTCCAGTTCCCAAGCAAACTCTTGGGATTTCACTAAACACCAAGTAACATTGGTCTTCCCTTAAACAAGGGCATGCAACACCCAGCACCCCAGCTGGTCTTCTTCTCTTTCCCAAGCAAGAAGACAGTCCACTTCTTTTACAGACTCAGAAGCAAACCTGCTGGAACAAACCCCAGCGTGGTTACACCACCAGACACAAGCTGATCTTCTTCTTTTTCCGGGTAAGAAGGCAACCCACTGTTTCACCTCAGCCAGGTGCTTCTTTTACGAGCTCAAAAGCAACTCGCTGGTACACACCCTAGCAAGTCTTCCCTTTAAACAAGGGGAACACTGGTACAGACCCCAGATGATCACCACCAGGCGCAAGCTAATCTTCCCTTCTAATCAAGAGGAACGCTTGCACAGCAAACCTTCTCTTCTAACCAAAGAGGAATACTTCTGTACACAGAAGCTAAGACCTGAAGCCCTATCAAGCTCAAGATAAATAACGAGATGTTTGATCTGAGATTGAGCCTAAGAAGGAAAGAGTTTACAAGATAAGACTCTCCTTAGGCTAAACCCCCAGCTCTCTCTCTCTCAAATACACAAAGACACACAGAGAGAGAATGAGGAAGAAGGAAGACAGCTTCAATGCTTTAGCTTGAACGGGTTGAAGCTCTCTTCCTTTCTGCTTGAGTCAGCGTGTATGAAGTTGGATGCTCACTGGATGTACACTCCTTGAATGATCTTCAGGTTCACACTCTATGCCTTCTTTTTCTCTTGCTACTCCCTTTTATGGAACAACTTGAATAGATCCGTTGACAGATGGTCGTTGGAGTTTCTTGACTCTCTTCTTCTTTTGTTTTCCTTCTGTTGAGTCTAACGGATGTCTTCTTGAGTCTACTGGCCATTTGGAATGGAGCAGAATGTTTCAGCTGGTGCGCATTCCCAGGGATGCCAGCAGTAGGTCACAATCTATCTAAACAGGAGAAAAAAATCCAACAAAAGGAATAAACAATAAATTCTGGTAAGACAAGAGAAGACCTAAAGAACAAAAAAAATCATCTGAATAATGACAATGCCAAGTTTGAAATTAAATCTAAATTTGTGCTCTTTATTTGAATTCATTCCTCTTAAATTCTGTTGATATGGTTGTATTTCAAGCATCTCAATGGCAATTAATCAGGGGTGTTTGACCATATGGTCGATATAATTAACATCAACTTCGGTTGATGGGAAGAAGCTAAGGACACGGATCCTTGGGCCTGATCCAAAATACACATCGCTCTAAGGATTCACTTTCGATCCTTGTAGTTATTACTTTGTAGGTGGTAAATGAGATGAAAACACACACAAATGAATCTAAAAACAATAAATCAAAATAAAACAAATGGGTGAGATTTTTCTCATGAAACACATCTGAATATTCTCAGTTCAACCATATCAGATTAGACAAAATAAGGCATATGGCCACTAAAACAGCCACAATGTCAGGCAATACCATCATTTCTACAATTCTCTGATCAACATACTACCAAGGTGGAAGTTTGGTTCCACATTTAGATAGAAGATATCAAGGTTTGACGGATCGGGATCGGGAGGCAAATCGGATTTCTCTTGATCCGATTCGATTCCCCCCGAATCGACCCGAATCGATCCGTATGATATTTATAATGTATAATATATATTATTAATATGATATAATATATATAATATATCATATATATGATATTTATAATGTATAATATATATTATTAATATGATATAATAATATTATATATATGAGGCGAATCGGACCGAATCGATGGAATCGAGGATCGAATTTTCCCTGATCCGATGCGATACGGGGGTATCGGGCCGGCTCGATCCGGCACGCCAAACGTTGGAAGATATACATAGAAATAGTAAAGAAAGCATTAAAGAGCATGTTACAACACCATGCATGAATATTGAAACAGTCAAACTAACAAAGCTAGCAGGTATACAAGCTACAACTTAAAAGAGACGACCAAATGAGAGAGAAACAACTTTAAAAAAAGTGAATACCAACATTTCCCGATGGCAAAAGGGGAGAGAGAAAAAAGAAATAAAGGTAAAGAACGATTACAGTAAAAGCAGTGAGATGAAAAGAACCAAATAAGGAGAAAATGCGTGATCAACGATGTGATAAGAAAAGAGACAAGGAGGATGAAAAAATAAGAGTGTTGGACCCAACGTTTGCTCCCAATGACCTGCTCACATGCAAAGTTTATGGGATAGATATGGAATATCCACTTGTACATCACCTCTGTGAACAGGGTATTATCAGCGCTAATTAGGAATATCCAATTTCTTGAAACTCAGATTTAACAATGTAAAGAGAAGTGCAATTTTTTGTATCCTCTAATCAAACACTCGAAACGCGATCAGAAAGTTGATGTGATGGATGTTACTGAAAACAGTCATCATCATCATCATCAGAGCCTTATCCCATTATTTGGGGTTGGCTACATGAATCCTTTTCCGCCAAAGATTTCTATCAAGTGCTATATTCAGCTGAAGGCAGTGGTAACCTAAAATAAAAGTGTTCTAAGAAAATAATAAACTGTCCCCAAGGGCACAAACACACATGCAGAGATAAAAAGAGAGGAAATGATAAAAAAAAAATGAAGAATATTGAAGGCTGAGATAAAAAGCCAGCACAATTTAACATTGGATGTTATTTTAAAAAAATCTTATACATATTTAACATCCAGGATTTTGTAGATATTTTTCCTCAAAAAAAAAAAAAACACAACTTTGGCAGTCAGCAGAGCAAACAAATGTAAATAAGGATGATATAAAAAGATAATAAAACTTGGCATGCTTGAAGGAGACGATGATTATCTGTGTAGCCAAAGGCTAGAGCAAATGAACAGATATGTGGAGGATAATTCTTTTGACAACCATCTAAATTATTTGTTGACAACCCAAGTCAGCAACGTCATGTGAGACAATTAACTGTTAATGATAAAAGAACATGCCTAAACACCTTCAGAATGATTCCAAAGTGATTTCTGCAGAATACTAAGCCGTATTTTTCTGTTCAATCATCTGAAACAGGCCAGAAATTTCTAATCAAAACTTAAAGTGATTTTGTATATCAGTCCTATAATCTCCATTCGAAAATAAGTATTGTTAAACAGTTCCTTTGCCATGATTGGATTAAGCCTTAGACAAATCTAGCCCAACTTAAAGAGTGACTTAAATTAATTAGTAGGAGAGAGAAAGTAGAGAGAAAGTAGCAGGAGTAGCATAAAAAGGAGGCACCAGAGGGGGTGTTTCCAGTCTGAAAGGGTGGGTGCTGAGCTGTGAGAGTGAGAGAGATTCACTCTCTTCTCTATTTACTCCCCCTCTTCTTTCCTCCCCTGCCAGAACAATGGAAACTGCCATTCCTGGTTCTTCTCCGTTACATCTCAAATTCTTGCAGTCGTCTTAGGGATTCACCCTGTCCAAACCCGCCTTCCCTGCTGTTGTCACGTGACTCACGTCCTCCTAGTGAGTCAGGAGCTCCCCTCCTCCCTCTTTCTCCATGCATGTTTGCTGTTGATGTGATGGATGTTACTGAAAACAGTCATCATCATCATCATCAGAGCCTTATCCCATTATTTGGGGTTGGCTACATGAATCCTTTTCCGCCAAAGATTTCTATCAAGTGCTATATTCAGCTGAAGGCAGTGGTAACCTAAAATAAAAGTGTTCTAAGAAAATAATAAACTGTCCCCAAGGGCACAAACACACATGCAGAGATAAAAAGAGAGGAAATGATATAAAAAAATTTTGAAGAATATTGGAGGCTGAGATAAAAAGCCAGCACAATTTAACATTGGATGTTATTTTAAAAAAAATCTTATACATATTTAACATCCAGGATTTTGTAGATATTTTTCCTCAAAAAAAAAAAACATAACTTTGGCAGTCAGCAGAGCAAACAAATGTAAATAAGGATGATATAAAAAGATAATAAAACTTGGCATGCTTGAAGGAGACGATGATTATCTGTGTAGCCAAAGGCTAGAGCAAATGAACAGATATGTGGAGGATAATTCTTTTGACAACCATCTAAATTATTTGTTGACAACCCAAGTCAGCAACGTCATGTGAGACAATTAACTGTTAATGATAAAAGAACATGCCTAAACACCTTCAGAATGATTCCAAAGTGATTTCTGCAGAATACTAAGCCGTATTTTTCTGTTCAATCATCTGAAACAGGCCAGAAATTTCTAATCAAAACTTAAAGTGATTTTGTATATCAGTCCTATAATCTCCATTCGAAAATAAGTATTGTTAAACAGTTCCTTTGCCATGATTGGATTAAGCCTTAGACAAATCTAGCCCAACTTAAAGAGT
Organism: Colocasia esculenta; assembly: GCA_014218235.1. NCBI lineage: Eukaryota > Viridiplantae > Streptophyta > Magnoliopsida > Alismatales > Araceae > Colocasia > Colocasia esculenta. Next base: position 89,530,087 of record CM024757.1, read on the forward strand.
GACTTAAATTAATTAGTAGGAGAGAGAAAGTAGAGAGAAAGTAGCAGGAGTAGCATAAAAAGGAGGCACCAGAGGGGGTGTTTCCAGTCTGAAAGGGTGGGTGCTGAGCTGTGAGAGTGAGAGAGATTCACTCTCTTCTCTATTTACTCCCCCTCTTCTTTCCTCCCCTGCCAGAACAATGGAAACTGCCATTCCTGGTTCTTCTCCGTTACATCTCAAATTCTTGCAGTCGTCTTAGGGATTCACCCTGTCCAAACCCGCCTTCCCTGCTGTTGTCACGTGACTCACGTCCTCCTAGTGAGTCAGGAGCTCCCCTCCTCCCTCTTTCTCCATGCATGTTTGCTGTTGGAGGTCCCATGATCCCATCCACCTGCTCCTCTGAGATAGCATCTACAGTCTTCTTGATGAACTGTATCACCCAGCTGCATCCATGTCGGGTAGTGTTGCCCTTCTTATCATGCGGCAGGTGGGCTTTCTGTTTGTTGTTTTTCTGATTTTTTATGGAGGTTTGTGATTGTAGAGTGTATGGTGTTTGTGTTGAAATATGCAATCTTTGTGGAGTTTGTGAACATGTGCTAACTGACCAACAGGTTTTTTTTTTTTTTTTGGGGGGGGGGGGGGGGTGGGGGGGTGTTTAGTAAGAATGGAGTATGAGCAAGGTTCTATAACAGGGCCCCTTACGCACACACGAGAGAGAGAGAGAGAGATTTTGTAATCCATTATGGTTAATTCAGTATTTTCTTTGTTAAAGAAGGAATGTTCTTTAAAAATGCTTTTGTTAGATGGCCTTTATAGAAAGACAACTAATTCAAGAAGTTCTTTGATACATTGAAGATTACAAAAAACTACTTTTGGAATTAGGGAAGATTATAGGGACTGGTGTCTAAGTATTTCAAACTTAAATGTTAGGAATAAATATGACTCTAAGGAAGTCAAAGGCAAACTCTATCCTTGATTTTCCAAATTTCTGTAAAGGAACCCTGAAGCCACAGTTCGATAAAAACACGCATTTGAAAGTATGTCAATGTTCCAAACTTGCTTATTCAGCATGATGTGAAGGTTCCTACCAAAAATTTTATGTGACATCCAAAATTGCGAACTTCCCTTACAGATAACTCCACCTTTTTGTTGCTTTCATCTCTCTTACTACAGAAGCACATATTCACCCTGTCCCAGCCCCAAAAAGGAGTTTGATGTCTTTGGCATTTCCTAATATGAACCATCCAACTTCTTTCCTTACAAACCACGAACTTCTTCAATCATCTTTCACCACTTTCAATATGCACTACAGTTTAGCTAATATCAAGCATCATGTTTGCTTTCCTAACCACATTCAACTTATTGAATGCTAATTTCTCTGCTTGTCTTCCAATCCACTTTCAACATGCCTTCCAATTCAAGATTTATACTAGGTTGTTAGGGCATATGAGGTGAATATAGTGAATTTCCTCCTTGTTGGTCTGAAATAAATGCAAAAAGGTCAAGAAATTGGATACCAGACTGTAAATCTTGTATATATTTTAATACGAAACTAAGATACCACATTCCATTTTTGTAATCATAAGCTGTTCTTCTGCCAGAACTAAATAGAAATTAGAACTAAAACAAATTCAATTTCAAGTACTTCCAGATTCTTCAGGGCCTTCCCCAGGAAGAATATCAAGAAAAATATATACATCATTTAATGTGCAGGTTTATTGTTAGGTTTATGGCTGAACCTTTTCCCCCATGTTTAACATGTTCCACACCATTTTCACCAAACATGAATTTGCCAACGGAATGCCAGTTCCTTTTATGAAAATGACACTAAAAGAAACAGTTATTTCATCCTGACTCAATAAATCAAGAAAAAGAACCAATCCTATCTTGCACCTGCAACCTATGGGAGCATGTCAGATACCCCAACTTACAAGGAGTACAATGTTCCCCACCATTTGAAAAATAGTAATAGCACACAAGAAAGTACTAGAATTCACGTTAAAGACCAACTGTATGGAAATATATCATTCTTTCGTATTTACCTTACCTTCTATCCTGACTCTGCTGTGAATTCTTTCCATTTATAGGTATGGTAACATCCTCGACTCCCTCTTTTCAGTTTTGGAACTAAGGCATTCTTAACACCGAGACTGAATTTAGAATTACACAAGGAAATCAGCATCTTTTATGCCCATGCAATTTCATTAAAATAAAACAAAGTATGATATTTAATTAGAATGTAATTTTTCTTCACATTCATGAATCAAATTTAGAACACTGGACTAGTCCAAAAAGGATAATAACGCAAAGAAGAAATCCTATGTGACATTGGGCGTGCCATGTGAGCATGTCAAATTGACCAAAAGTTGAAAATATTTTCCTCACATTTTTAAGTGATTTGCCACCATGATGCTGTTTCTTGATCAGATAAATTATTTTAATATAACCCTATTGCCAAAGCAATTTCGAAGCATTGCTATCTGCTAGATAACAAAGTTCTTGCAGTATTATTGCATGATATGCAACTAAGAAACATTACTTACACATTACAGAAGAAGGATTCTGACAGCCAGGTTGCACAAGAAATGTATGAGCAGTCTACCACATCGCTAAGACCAGTGGTAAGATAAAAGGGGAAAAAGGCCAGCACTACTCGTTACAAATTCCTGAGGATGCTTTCTCATTCCCTTGCCTATTATGTAAAGGGATGGCTTATAACACATTACGGCCAATGTTCAGGTATTCGGCGTGCAACTTATTCTGCCTGTTCATACTAACACGTGCTTCATATTTCACAACTGCTGCCAAAATGCTTCAAGGATCAATGTTATATACTCACAGCTGACATATCCTCAATGCGATGGCATTATAACCCTTTTCAGTAGGAAGCAATTTCAATTCGGCTTCCAGAGTTTTCAAGCCAGGCATTCTCATGAGGGAAGTTCTTTGGCTTCCAACTGAAGGCTCCGAAATGGAGATTCCTAACCGGAGGAAAATGGGCTTGCGAGGGAGGGATTTACTGATTTGTATGTCCACAATCAGAGCATTTCGTTTGTTGGAAGCGGAAGCGGAAAAAAGTGGGCTTTTCGAGTTTCAAAGCAAAGTAAAAACCGTACCCAAAAAATCAAGAATAAAGGATATTTTTTTATTGTCAACCCCGATACCCAGTAATCTGCTCTTCAATTACTTGGAAACAGGAAGAGAATAAAACGAGATCTAGCGAGACGAAGATAGGTAGGATGGTAGATCCAACTTACGCGGTGGTCTCTTGCCCGCCGCCCTGGGTGCCGGTGCTGACGAAGAAACCGGCGGGCTTCCCAACCAGTTTCTGCTCCGTCCACAGCTGTCCCGTCTCGTCGAAGAACGCCTTCATCTGCGCCGCCATGCAGCCGAACCTCGTGGGAAAGCCGAACAAGACGCCGTCCGCCTCAGCTAGCTCTGCGGCCGTCCCGATCACAGGAATATCGGGGTCCTTGGGTGGCGCCTTCATCTGCTCAAGAACCTCCCCGGGCAACGTTTCGGGGACCCGGAAGAGCAGCCCCTCCAACCCGTCGATCCCGTCGACGCCGCGCTTCATCCGCCGAGCCAACGCCTCCACGTGCCCGTACATGGAGTAGAACACAATGAAGATCCTCAGATTCCTCACGTGCGGGGGCGGAACCACCCCCCCCGCCGCCGAGTCGGGACGCTTGTCCTCCACTGGGACGGGTGCGGCGGCCGAGCCCCGCACGCCATCGTGGGAGGAATGCTCGGCCACCGCCCCCGGCAACTTCTTCTTGCTGGGTACGCAGCCTCCGCCTTTGCCCATCGTCCGTTCACAAAACTCTCACCCCGCACAGGCGCAGGCACAGGCACACACTTTTCTTAAGGTTTCTCTCTCTCTCTGTTACCTCTCTCTTTCTCTCTTCTTTGTCGATCACGATGGCTGACAGAATTCTGGGCTTTTCCGGACAGGGATTTCGTCCGGAACCCGGCGAGGAAGGAAGTTAGGTTGGCGCAGAAATTGGGGTTGTGGTGCGGGTGTGGGTGTGCGTGTGCGTGTAGAAAGTTCTGCTGCGCTTTCATTCAACCCCCCCTGGCGGGCGAATCAAGCGGATGTGGTTGGGCTGGGGATAATACCCCGCCTCGATGGTCCCTCTGCTACCTCCTCATCCATTATTAAGAATTATTACCGGGAGTTGCAGCATTCACATTTTTTCCGGCAAACTCTATCATTCACATGGTTTGCTGGAGCGATCATTTGGACCGAATCAGATTTGTTTTGATTTGATCCGATTTATATAGAATCGGAGTGAATCGATTCGATTATTTAAGATATTATATATAAATAAGAAAGTATCCCTTATTTAAATTTAATAAAAATATTAAAAAAATCATATCTCTTACTAATAAAAAGTCAACTCTCTTATCGAAGAAGAAAATCACGATTTCGATGTGTGAAGATATTTTTCTGTTTGGGCTGGAACCAAACGGGGCTACATTTGGAGACAGGGAAGACGGCCGCCGGTAGCGAGCGAATGCCTGCAAAACCAGAACTAGATCAAGGGGGGAGTCCGACCCTCCGATGCCTAAGTCAGTTGACTGTAAATGAGGCTTAGAGAAGAAGGGTTCAGTGTTGTGTGAGAGCGGTGTGAGTAAGATCACTTACCTCTGCATGGAGGCTTACCTGAGCCTTTTATAGGCAGAAGTGCTGAGGGAGAGGGATGGAACGTCCTTGAACAACGCCGAAAAGGACGCGCCGGTTAGCGCCCTTGGCGGGGAGGCGCCTGTTGAGGGGCCTTGCAGTTAACGCACCATTTAATCGTGGGGCATGCATGATGCAGCCATTGTAACCGTCGCAAGGAGACAGAGGGCTACTTAAATCCTCCTGGCCGGAGGTACCGAACAGATGCCCTGCTCGGTAAATGGAACCCGTTGCTCGGCGACAAGGTCCGCTGCTGGATGTTCGGTGCACGGAGGTGCTACTCGTGCTGAGGAGGCCATGACACACGTCGAGCAGTGCCTGCTTGGAAAAGAGGGCCCTGGGCCGAACAGGCTGTAAGGCGTCCGGAGACGGTCCTCAGGTCCCGTCGGTACCTTAATGCAGGGATCGTCCTCGGGACCTTAAAGTTGCTTCTGAGGGGACGTGGCGCCCTGCGGAAGGGCCACGTTTGCCCGCAGGATTGAGATGGGCCATGATGGGCTCTGCGCAGATAGGTGGCTAGAAATGGCCACCACACTTGCCCCCCACGCCACCGAGTGAGCTCGGGAACCGGGACGCTCGATGGCGGAAGCCTGCTCGAACGTCACTTCCGTATTAAATGCGATGATGGCCTCGGATGCGTGAGCGGCGGCAGGGTGACGACGCTCACCATGCCTCCTCGATAGCGGAGGAAATCCCATGATGACAGGGTGACGTGTCGAGCCGGGGACTCTCCGCAGTACATCCAAACGGTCGGTTTGGAGCGGGGAATGCCGCCTTGATATTTCGAATTTCGTGCCCTCCTTTCCTTATAAGAAAAAGGAGGGGTGAAGGCGGGTAGCCCACGCCTTCAAATTTTTTCGGGGAGCTTGCTTTGCTCCCCAAGCATCCCTTCTTTGTCTTCCACTTCGCGATCTCCAGCTCCACCACCCCCTTTGCCTTTGCAACTTCCGGTGATGGCCAACAAGGGAAAAGCTGTCGCAGTCGCCGAAGTGAGCGGAGTGGCGCTGGAGGGTGCCCGGGGGTCGCGATGTCACCACTACGAAGGCCTCCACGAGCGCTTTCGGATTGGCGATGAGTACGAGATTGTAAGGCCCTCGAATTTCCGTCGCATTATTTGTATTTGTGTGTGTATACTTGTGCTTGTGTATGTATATACATATTTACGTACGTATTAATTAGTACAATTACGTGTGCATATGTTATACTAGATGTAAATAATGCGTGTATTGAATGGTGATAGTATGGATACACTACCATATACATATTGCATGTATATATGCATGGTATACATGGTTTTCTGCATATTCTAGACTTCTGGCCGAAGGCCATCTTGGCGTCAACCCCTAGCCGTTGATGTGGTGTCAGCGTCCAGACATGGACGCCAACACTAATCCTGGCGTCTAACGATATGGACGCCTATTTCTCTGGCCTGCATGCGCAGCAGAGCCAGAAATTCCGGGAACAAGGGAGCTCACCCATTGGGGAGCTGTCCCCAACGGCTCTGAGAGCTGTCTTGTCACCCTGTGAGTGGGAGAGAGGCCTCCCCTTATGTCTGAACCCGGATCTGCCTTCTCCCACTCCTCTCTTCACCTTTGCAAGAGAGAAACCAGGAGAAAAACCCTAGTTTCTGAGCTGTGAGAAAAACCCACCCTTTGCACCCAAAGATCAGACTTCCTGGAGCTAGATCCGGCCATCTTCCACGACAAGAGGATAGCTGGAGCAAAGGAGGAGGCTTCCCCGACATCCCCTTAGTGTGGAGATCATCCAGGAGCCCGGAGGAAGAAGATCTAGGAGGACAGTTGCAGCTTCTTGGGACTGCCCAAGGAGGGCTTCTCCGAGCACCTTAGATCCTTGGAGCATTTTCTGAAAGGCAAGTGACCTAACCATAATGTCCCCGTATGTGTCTAGGTCGTTTCTACAATTTTTATGAATTTTCCCTCGAGTCCTAGACCCTCACATTCACCCAAACTTGAGAGCTCGGGTCTGTATTTCTGCACAGACCTGCATTGACGGCAAGGTCAATGGACGCTGAGATCATGCTTGGCGTCCATCGACCATGCCGCTGACCCTGAGTCAGCGGCCAGAGACCGCCGCCAAGTTCCTCTGGACAGAACAGTGACCTGTTCTGCCCTTCCTATACAACTATTTTTGGTATGGTTTCCATGATGAGGATATATGGTAACCCTATACACTATGTATATTGTTAAATGTGGTGTGTGGATGAGTGTGATGTGTGGTGGTGGATGTTAGAAAGTTGTATTCCGTGAATTTGTAAGCATGAGTTGTTGATAATCTTGCCAATCCATGTTTCATGATTAGGATTAGTCTGAATGCCTCAGTTTTTTCAGATCATGAAGATTAGTAGATCAGTTTATGTATACTCAAATTTGGTAAATTGTCCATGCTTGTATAAATTGCTAATAAATTCGGTTCGGTAAATAGAAAGGCATGTAAGAATGATTTGTGGTGATCGATCTATAGTTGTATGATTTAGGGTAAATTCTGTATTCTCAGATCATGTATATAACAGTAGTCTCTGTTCAAACAGTAAGTGGCAAAAATGTATGATGTGTTAAACTCCATGTCAACCTAAATTGTGAATGGCATGCGAAATAGGTATTTGATTTTCTGTAAATTCTATTTAGCTCAGAAAAATCTGAAAAATTGAATGTATGATCTTGAACCCGAAAATAGCATGTGGTTAAAATTTCAGGTCATTTGGACCAGTATATAAGGAGTTATGTATTTTCCATGTGAAATGTAATAATCTATATATGTTATCGTAATGTGGTTAGATGTTGTTTAAACCCAACCTGATTAGTGCATTTACTGTGTGTTAAACTCCTGAAATCTGTAGTGCCATGTCAGGAAAAATAGAGATATGCATGTGAGTGAGAAAGTGAATGAGATGAAAAGTGATATGTGTAAAATCATGTGTAAATCGGTAAAATGTGTAAATGTGTAACTGTGCCAATGTGACACTGCTTCCGTAGAGGGCAGTGGAACTGTATCAGGGAAAAGTCCCCCTGAGAAAGTTCAATGTGTAAGTGACCCTAAGAGCATTAGGGGGAAATCCTGGAGGTGGACAAGTACCACTGGTTAGGGTGGAGACTTGTTCTCCCGGTCTGCGCAGTCCAAGAGTCGCCATTGGAATGCCTAGATGGCGTCTATGTGTAATGTGATGTGTATATGTCCTTCTTTGGTGGTTTGGACTATGTGTCACGGCACCTAAAATGTGTAATGTGTAATGTGTATGTGTTCATGTGTAAATGTGTAAGTGAACAATGTGAATGTGTATGTGCAAAGTGCAACCATGTGAAAGAGGAAACTTGTGTAAAGAAAATGTGAAATTCTAAATGTGAGGATATGATATTGAAATCCATGTGAGACAAACCTCAAACCATGTGAAATCAGTAATTTCATGTTGTTATCATCATGTTTATATGTGCAAAAATGTCTAGAATCCATGTTAGGGATAATTGATGAGCACGGGTACAAAATAGCATGATTGGTTGTTCACATGATATGTTTTAAGCAACATGGTAGCTCTCATGTATAGGTTTACAGCCATTAAACCATGTGAAACCAGCAACTTAAAGCATGTGAAAATGTCTATGTATCTGTGTTTAAAAACATGTAAGATCCATGCTAGTCGTGTTTTCCTTTCATATATGCACAATGTTCATGTTGGTAGCTCTCATGTCTTGGTTCTTTAAAGACAAAATTTCATGAGTAAATTGAATAGAGAGCATGTGATAGGTAAAGTTTTATTCTTAGAAATCTGAAAGCATGATCCATGTATTAATTTGTAAAACTTTCATGATAGGTTGAAACTTTCGAATGACTAGCATGCCATGTGTTGAAAATTTTGAATGTGCATGTAGAAACCGCTATGACTTATACGTGTATGTTATGAGTAGTGTTGCTTGCTGAGTCTTTAGACTCACTCCTTGCTTCGGCGTACAGGTGTAGTTGGTGACGTGGCACCGTTGGAGGAGACAGTGGAGACGGACTCCGAGCGCGGAGATTAGTCTTTGGAGTTTCTTTGTGACTTGTGCATTTCATAGTATGTAATTTGAACGTTGTATTAGAGTATCATGAAAAGAATGTATAAGTGTGGACATTATGTATTTATATTTCAGCAATTTAAATTATGTGAACTTTTAGTTCTTTATTGTTAATTGCAAACTTCATGTATGTTAAATGTGGATGATGAATGAATGAAGACAGTTGTCTTTTACTTCCGCTACTCTGTTGTATATTCGCGTGTATCTCAGCTGTATGTATCGTTTGGGTAAATGTCCCACTGTGAGGACTCTCGCTATACCGACGTGGGTTGGTATAACCGTACCGGTATAATGAGGGCCGTCACAGAGATTGGTATCAGAGCGACCGGTTGAGATTGCACATGAATATAGCTAAGTCATCATCCCCATTGCATGCTAAGTATGTCCACATGTGTAGAAAACACCAATAAGAAGTGAAAGATAGATAAAAAATGGTTAGAAAACTTAGTAACCTAGCTCTAATGTTGGCTGAAATTTATTACAGCCATGGCTTCGAGAGGTAGGCGTGGTGGAGCGTCGGCCCGTGAGGACGAGCCGCGACGTGATGAGCAGGCGGAGCAACAGGCCCCAGCACCACGAGGCCCTGTACTTCCCCCACCGCTGCCTGTGAATTATGGAGTATTCATGCAAGGTCTGGTGCAAGCCATGCAGACGCAGGCTCATACCCAGGCAGCACTCCAGGCACAGTTGGAGGCCCAGGTAGAATAATGAAACAACTAAGTAGTTTGCTATTTAAATTGCATGATATTGTGTTTATCGTATATTGTTTATTGTTGAATGTAGCAGGCTCAGGCACCAGCTCAGGACCATGGTGGACCTCCCATCATGGAGCGATTCAAGAGGATGACCCCACCCTCTTTTAGGGGGAGAGTGATCCATTAATGGCAGAAAGCTGGTTAAGGGAGACAGAGAAAATCTTCCGAGCCATCAGGTGCCCTGATGAGGATAAGGTGACACTAGCCACCTACATGCTACAGGTAGACTTTTAATTTTGTATGTTTGTATGTTCTGCTTAGTTAGAATTTGTTAGTTGGTGCTTATGAAGGTGTATTGCAGGAGAGAGCGGATGTATGGTGGTCCTCCCTACTACGTACACGCTTTGAGGACGGAGCAGTAGACGTGACGTGGGACGCGTTCGTGAGACTCTTTCGAGCCAAGTTCGTCCCAGAGCATATCCAGGACAAAATGGAGCAGGAATTTCTCTCCCTGACGCAAGGCTCCATGACCGTGCTGGAATACGAGGCAAGGTTTTCTGAACTTTCTAAGTATGCACCGCATATCGTAGAGGATGAGCGCAGGAAGACGAAGAAATTTGTGATGGGACTCAAGCCATCACTGCGGACGAGACTCGTGGCGTTTGACCACCGCACGCTGGACGAGGCCCTCAGTGCTGCCTGCAGGCAGGAGGGAGAAATGGAGCAATATCTGGAGGAAAAGAAGGCTTCGCAGAAGAGGCCGGCAGCGTCATTCCAGCGGCAGGATAAGAAGAAAACGGTGTACCAGACACCGCAGAAACCAGTGGCAGTCAACAACTCTCAGGTACCTTCTGTACGTTCCCCTGGTGTGAAGAAAGAGTGTCCCCATTGCGGGAAGACACATGGTGGTTCCGAGTGTTGGTTGGTAGCGGGTAGATGCTTGAAGTGTGGGAGCAGCGACCACAAGATCAAAGATTGCCCAAGACTTCAGCAAGGAGCTCAGCGTGGAGCGCCAGCCCCAGCAGTAGCGGCAACCGCGCCAGCTACAGGAAGAAGGCCTCGAGCCCCAGCTCGAGTGTTTGCTTTGGCACGCGAGGACACCGAGCAGGCGGAGCATGTCACCGAAGGTACGGTTTTGCTTTTAGGTATGCACGCTCGGGTTTTGTTTGATACGGGTGCTACTCACTCGTTCATTTCCGAGCGGTTCGCTAGGCAGTTAGCCCTAGAGTCAGGCGTAGAGTCTGAGGAGTTAGAGGTCCCTTTGTCTGTGCACACCCCTGCGGGTACGGTATCGACTAGGAAGTGCATTCCGTCGTTACCTGTGTGCATTGAGGATAGAATCCTAGATGGGTGTTTCTTCTTGCTAAAGATGAAGGACTATGATGCTATTCTTGGTCTGGATTGGCTAGAGGAGCACTATGCGTTAGTGGATTGTCGTCGGAAGAAGATTGTTTTCCGCATTCCTGGTGAGGACGAGTTCTCTCATCCCTTGCCAAAGAACTTAGCGGGAAAGTTAGTTATCTCTGCCATGAAGGCGATGCGCATGGTGAACAAGGGTTGTGACGCATTTCTTGCCAGCGTTATGCTAGTACCCGATGCTGGTTCGTCACTGACTCTTGCAGAGATCGATGTGGTGCAGGATTTTCCAGATGTCTTTCCCGATGACTTGTCTGGATTGCCACCGGATAGGGAGATAGAGTTCACTATAGAGTTGCTTCCAGGCACCTCTCCTATCTCGAAGGCCCCATATCGGATGGCCCCTGCAGAGTTAGCCGAGTTGAGGAAGCAATTGCAAGAATTGCTTGATAAGGGATTCATTCGCCCTAGTGTTTCCCCTTGGGGCGCACCTGTATTGTTCGTCAAGAAGAAAGACGGGTCACTTAGGTTGTGTATTGACTATAGGAAGTTGAACCAGGTGACTGTGAAGAACAGGTACCCCTTACCTCAGATTGATGATCTGTTTGACCAGTTGCAGGATGCATCAGTCTTTTCTAAGTTTGACTTGCGATCTGGTTATCATCAGCTGCGGATTAGGAGTGAGGATGTGTCCAAGACGGCATTTAAATCCCGTTATGGACATTATGAGTTTTTGGTTCTTCCTTTCGGATTGACCAACGCCCCTGCAGCGTTCATGGATCTCATGAACCGGGTGTTTAGTCCGTATTTAGATAGCTTTGTTGTTGTGTTCATTGATGACGTGTTGGTCTATTCTCCGGATGAGGCCACGCACCGTCAGCATTTGAGGTTAGTCTTAGAGGTTCTCCGTGAGCACAAGCTGTATGCGAAGTTCAGCAAGTGCGAGTTCTGGTTGCGCGAGGTTCACTTTCTCGGGCATGTGATCTCCGGCGCTGGTGTAGCTGTTGATCCAGCAAAGGTCCAAGCAGTTATGGATTGGGAGATTCCCCAGACTCCTTCGGAGATTCGTAGTTTCATTGGGTTAGCTGGTTATTATCGGCGATTCATTGAGGGTTTCTCATCCATCGCCGCCCCTTTGACAAAGCTGACCAGGAAGGGTGAGAAGTTCGTATGGTCTGAGGCATGTGAGCGTAGCTTTCAGCTATTGAAGGCTAAGCTTACTTCTGCTCCGGTATTGGTATTGCCTAGTGGTCCAGAAGGTTTTGCCATTTATACGGATGCATCTCAGATTGGTTTAGGCTGTGTACTCATGCAGCGAGAGAGGGTAGTGGCTTATGCTTCTCGTCAGTTGAAGGAGCATGAGAGGAACTATCCGACTCATGATTTGGAGCTCGCAGCTGTGGTTCATGCACTAAAGATCTGGAGGCACTATCTTTATGGTGTCAGATTTGAGGTGTTTACCGACCACAAGAGCTTGAAGTATCTTTTCTCCCAAAAGGAATTAAACCTGAGGCAGAGGAGATGGATTGAGTTCTTGAAGGACTATGACTTCGACCTTCAGTATCATCCTGGAAAGGCGAACGTCGTAGCAGATGCTCTTAGTAGAAAGAGGTCTTCGCTCCAGCAGGATTGGAAGATGTTGGAGGATGCAGCGTGCTCTATGACCGAGTTAGAGCCATCGCTGTGTCAGGCTTTTGTAGCTCAGCTATCCCTTAGATCCTCAGTCTTGGATGAGGTGATTGAGCAGCAGAAAGCCGACCCTAGATTGTTAGAGTTAGTGGGTAAGGCGGGCATTGCTCGTGATGAGGACGGTGTGATTAGATTTCAGCACCGTGTTTGTGTCCCTAATGTAGTAGATGTCCGTGAGCATGTGTTAGCGGAGGCTCATAGATCGCGATTCTCTATTCATCCGGGTAACACTAAGATGTATCAAGACCTGAAGAGATCATTTTGGTGGTCCGGCATGAAGAAGGATGTTGCGGATTATGTGTCTAGATGTCTAGTATGTCAGCAAGTGAAAGCCGAGCGGTAGCGACCATCCGGCCTTATGCAGAGGATGGATATCCCCGTGTGGAAGTGGGAAGCTGTCATTATGGACTTCGTTTCGGGTTTGCCTCGATCTAGAAGGGGCAATGACTCGATTTGGGTAGTTGTAGATAGATTCTCGAAGACTGCTCATTTCTTGCCATGAAGAAGAAGCAGTCGGTAGAGAGTTTAGCTAGATTGTATGTTAGTGGTATCATTAGATTGCATGGTGTGCCGAAGTCGATCATTTCGGATCGAGATCCGAGATTTACTTCGAGATTGTGGAAGGGTCTTCAGGATGCGTTAGGTTCGGAGCTTAAGCTCAGTTCGGCGTTTCATCCCCAGACCGATGGACAGTCCGAGAGGACTATCCAGACGCTCGAGGATATGTTGAGAGCGTGTGTTCTGGATTGGAAGGATGATTGGGAGCGTCATTTACCTCTTGTGGAGTTCGCATACAACAACAGCTTTCATGCTAGTATTGGTATGGCTCCATTCGAGGCGTTGTATGGTAGGCCCTGCAGATCTCCTTTATGTTGGGAGGAGACTGGTGATAGGCAGTTGATCGGACCGGAGTTAGTTCAGGAAACTTCGGATAAGATCCAGCTTATCAGGAAAAGGCTTGTTGCGGCACAGGATAGGCAGAAGAGTTATGCCGACAACAGAAGGAAGGATTTGGAGTTCGAGGTTGGCGATCATGTCTTCTTGAAGATATCGCCTACTCGTGGTGTTGTCAGATTTGGCAGGCATAGCAAGCTAAGCCCAGATTCATTGGCCCATATGAGATTCTCAGACGTTTGGGCAGCGTGGCATATGAGCTAGCATTACCCCCAGCTTTGGCTAGCGTTCACCCTGTATTCCACGTATCTATGCTCAGGAAGTATGTCCGAGATCCGTCTCATGTGATTAGTCATGAGCCAGTGGAGATCCAGCCAGATCTTTCGTATGTCGAGCAACCAGTAGCCATTCTTGACCGGAAGGTTCAGCATCTCCGGAACAAGAGAATTGCGTCGGTGAAGGTCCTATGGCGGAACTTCTCACGCGAGGAGGCTACTTGGGAGCTTGAGGATGCGATGAAGAAGAAGTATCCCCTTTTGTTTGAGTAGTGTCGTTCTAACTTCGAGGATGAAGTTTCTTTAAGGGGGAGAGGGTGTAAGGCCCTCGAATTTCCGTCGCATTATTTGTATTTGTGTGTGTATACTTGTGCTTGTGTATGTATATACATATTTACGTACGTATTAATTAGTACAATTACGTGTGCATATGTTATACTAGATGTAAATAATGCATGTATTGAATGGTGATAGTATGGATACACTACCATATACATATTGCATGTATATATGCATGGTATGCATGGTTTTCTGCATATTTTAGACTTCTGGCCGAAGGCCATCTTGGCGTCAACCCCTAGCCGTTGAGGTGGTGTCAGCGTCCAGACATGGACGCCAACACTAATCCTGGCGTCTAACGATATGGACGCCTATTTCTCTGGCCTGCATGCGCAGCAGAGCCAGAAATTCCGGGAACAAGGGAGCTCACCCATTGGGGAGCTGTCCCCAACGGCTCTGAGAGCTGTCTTGTCACCCTGTGAGTGGGAGAGAGGCCTCCCCTTATGTCTGAACCCGGATCTGCCTTCTCCCACTCCTCTCTTCACCTTTGCAAGAGAGAAACCAGGAGAAAAACCCTAGTTTCTGAGCTGTGAGAAAAACCCACCCTTTGCACCCAAAGATCAGACTTCCTGGAGCTAGATCCGGCCATCTTCCACGACAAGAGGATAGCTGGAGCAAAGGAGGAGGCTTCCCGACATCCCCTTGGTGTGGAGATCATCCAGGAGCCCGGAGGAAGAAGATCTAGGAGGACGTTGCACCTTCTTGGGACTGCCCAAGGAGGGCTTCTCCGAGCACCTTAGATCCTTGGAGCATTTTCTAAAGGCAAGTGACCTAACCATAATGTCCCCGTATGTGTCTAGGTCGTTTCTACAATTTTTATGAATTTTCCCTCGAGTCCTAGACCCTCACATTCACCCAAACTTGAGAGCTCGGGTCTGTGTTTCTGCACAGACCTGCATTGACGGCAAGGTCAATGGACGCTGAGATCATGCTTGGCGTCCATCGACCATGCCGCTGACCCTGAGTCAGCGGCCAGAGACCGCCGCCAAGTTCCTCTGGACAGAACAGTGACCTGTTCTGCCCTTCCTATACAACTATTTTCGGTATGGTTTCCGTGATGAGGATATATGGTAACCCTATACACTATGTATATTGTTAAATGTGGTGTGTGGATGAGTGTGATGTGTGGTGGTGGATGTTAGAAAGTTGTATTCCGTGAATTTGTAAGCATGATTGTTGATAATCTTGCCAATCCATGTTTCATGATTAGGATTAGTCTGAATGCCTCAGTTTTGTCAGATCATGAAGATTAGTAGATCAGTTATGTATACTCAATTTGGTAAATTGTCCATGCTTGTATAAATTGCTAATAAATTCGGTTCGGTAAATAAAAGGCATGTAAGAATGATTTGTGGTGATCGATCTATAGTTGTATGATTTAGGGTAAATTCTGTATTCTCAGATCATGTATATAACAGTAGTCTCTGTTCAAACAGTAAGTGGCAAAATGCATGATGTGTTAAACTCCATGTCAACCTAAATTGTGAATGGCATGCGAAATAGGTATTTGATTTTCTGTAAATTCTATTTAGCTCAGAAAAATCTGAAAAATTGAATGTATGATCTTGAACCCGAAAATAGCATGTGGTTAAAATTTCAGGTCATTTGGACCAGTATATAAGGAGTTATGTATTTTCCATGTGAAATGTAATAATCTATATATGTTATCGTAATGTGGTTAGATATTGTTTAAACCCAACCTGATTAGTGCATTTACTGTGTGTTAAACTCCTGAAATCTGTAGTGCCATGTCAGGAAAAATAGAGATATGCATGTGAGTGAGAAAGTGAATGAGATGAAAAGTGATATGTGTAAAACCATGTGTAAAATCGGTAAAATGTGTAAATGTGTAACTGTGCCAATGTGACACTGCTTCCGTAGAGGGCAGTGGAACTGTATCAGGGAAAAGTCCCCCTGAGAAAGTTCAATGTGTAAGTGACCCTAAGGGCATTAGGGGGAAATCCTGGAGGTGGACAAGTACCACTGGTTAGGGTGGAGACTTGTTCTCCCGGTCTGCGCAGTCCAAGAGTCGCCATTGGAATGCCTAGATGGCGTCTATGTGTAATGTGATGTGTATATGTCCTTCTTTGGTGGTTTGGACTATGTGTCACGGCACCTAAAATGTGTAATGTGTAATGTGTATGTGTTCATGTGTAAATGTGTAAGTGAACAATGTGAATGTGTATGTGCAAAGTGCAACCATGTGAAAGAGGAAACTTGTGTAAAGAAAATGTGAAATTCTAAATGTGAGGATATGATATTGAAATCCATGTGAGACAAATCTGAAACCATGTGAAATCAGTAATTTCATGTTGTTATCATCATGTTTATATGTGCAAAAATGTCTAGAATCCATGTTAGGGATAATTGATGAGCACGGGTACAAAATAGCATGATTGGTTGTTCACATGATATGTTTTAAGCAACATGGTAGCTCTCATGTATAGGTTTACAGCCATTAAACCATGTGAAACCAGCAACTTAAAGCATGTGAAAATGTCTATGTATGTGTTTAAAAACATGTAAGATCCATGCTAGTCGTGTTTTCCTTTCATATATGCACAATGTTCATGTTGGTAGCTCTCATGTCTTGGTTCTTTAAAGACAAAATTTCATGAGTAAATTGAATAGAGAGCATGTGATAGGTAAAGTTTTATTCTTAGAAATCTGAAAGCATGATCCATGTATTAATTTGTAAAACTTTCATGATAGGTTGAAACTTTCGAATGACTAGCATGCCATGTGTTGAAAATTTTGAATGTACATGTAGAAACCGCTATGACTTATACGTGTATGTTATGACTAGTGTTGCTTGCTGAGTCTTTAGACTCACTCCTTGCTTCGGCGTACAGATGTAGTTGGTGACGTGGTACCGTTGGAGGAGACAGTGGAGACGGACTCCGAGCGCGGAGATTAGTCTTTGGAGTTTCTTTGTGACTTGTGCATTAATTTGAACGTTGTATTAGAGTATCATGAAAAGAATGTATAAGTGTGGACATTATGTATTTATATTTCAGCAATTTAAATTATGTGAACTTTTAGTTCTTTATTGTTAATTGCAAACTTCATGTATGTTAAATGTGGATGATGAATGAATGAAGACAGTTGTCTTTTACTTCCGCTACTCTGTTGTATATTCGCGTGTATCTCAGCTATATGTATCGTTTGGGTAAATGTCCCACTGTGAGGACTCTCGCTATACCGACGTGGGTTGGTATAACCGTACCGGTATAATGAGGGCCGTCACAGAGATTGTGATGGCGAGGGAGGAGGACTCGCAACTGACGAACAGGCCAGGGTGCCTCACTCTGTCGCTCGACCACATGGAGGCTGGATTCCGGCTGCCACTACCAAAGGTGGCGAAGGCGCTGTTGAACCGATGGGGACTCGCACCGATCCAGCTAACGCCAAACTCGTGGCGAACAATCTATATTTTCTGCATCGTCTGTAAGCTCCAGAAAGTTCGGGGCTCAACGGAGGTGCTCCGGGCGCAATTCCGCCTCACCTTCTTGCCAGGGTCCGGGGCTGGTGTTTACTATACCAAGCACCGGCCGGATAGGATGCAGATTGACTTGGCGAAGAAATATTCCAACAACAAAGTTGGATGAAGCGGCTCTTCTTCGTCAAGCGATGAGACGGTGCGGAGTGGGGGTTCCCGACCAGGGTCCAAACGGCGAGGAAGGATACGTATCCCTTCCTGATCCAAGATGAAGCGAAGGCCTCAGATAGCCTGAACCGAGCATACGTGCGCAACGGAGAGGGTTACCTGACGGAGTTTCAACTTGTCCAGCATGGTCTGAGTCGACCATGGAGTAAGCACCCGGTCACGTTGCAGTCGTATGTATGTCGCATAATTGTCTTCTGACTGTACGCTTTCCTCCTTTATGGCTTGCAGATGCCAAAGAGGTAGCCGCTGGTCGGGACCAGGAGGCTAATGAGGATTACGCCGAGCAGATCGCCGTCACTCCTCATTTGGTGTTCAAGGGCGACGACATTTCCGCCGTGGTAAGGATCCCTACTGCAGCGAGGGTTCCTTCTTCGGTGACCACTGCCATGGCAGCGCCAGCTTCTGCTGAGGGGTGCCCCGCAAGAAGTTCGTCGGTCGCTGAGAAGAGGCCACAGAAGATCCGGTTGAAGAAGAAGGCTGTGATGAAGGCCGCTGCGAGAGTGGTGCTACCGCCCTTGACCGAGGAAGGAGGAGCAAGCTAGACTCAGACCACAAAGAAAAAACTGGTGGTCACCGAGCAGCAGACGTCCGAGGACAGAGCAGAAGAGGAGGAGGTGGATCAGCAACCTCTGATGAGAAGGAAGAGGAAGAGGCAGCTGGAAGAGGTCGTGCCACGAGTGGCGGAAGGGAATGACGAGGAAGGTATTGAGGGAGAAATCCCTCATCTTGTGGCACTGAAGAAGCGTAAGTCTGCAGAGACGACTGAACAGGGGACGTTGCAGACCCCGCCCATGACACGACCCGAAGCCATAAGGAGGATGGCTACCGAACTCGGGCTTGTTGTGGTGAGCGAAGAGTCAGAGAGCTCTTCCGAGGAGCGGATGAGGACATTTGCACCTCAAGGCCCCGTTGAGGGTCGTTCACAGGAGGTGGCTCGTTGGTGAGGAGACATCCGCGCAAAGGGGCGAGGAAGCTCTGTACATCGTTGAAGTACCCGAGGGGATCGTGCCCTCAGCGACGACGGCCTCTGCAGTTGTGAAGAAGAGTCCGACGATGACAGGCGCCCTGCCCATAGAGAGGAGTTCGACGACGACGGGCACCTTACCCCCCCCCCCCATTCCCCCCACCGAAGCGGCTGCTAAGGCGGTAGTGCAAACAATCGGCACGGGTGGCGATGTGGCCGAGCAGGTCACCGAGACCGAGGAGGTGGGACTCCGAAAATCTCCCGTCATCATAGAGAGCCAGGAGGCGGCAGCTGGTGTCCTTGAGGCGGCTGGAGAAGGCCCTTCCGCAGGGCAGACGAGCCAGGATGTCGAAGACCAAGTTGCCTCTGAAGAAGATCGAAGGCCTCTCTCCCAAGTATTGGGGTAGAAATCACCGACGCTTCCTTCAGAGGCCATGCTAGAAGCGGTCCTGGAGCGCCTCAAAGGAGAACCCTCGAGGGTCCTTCCTCAGTGCCCTACCGCGTCCCAGCTAGAAGTGCTAGCGCGGTGTCAGCTGCTGAGCCCGGAGGAGACCCCTGAACACTCGAGTGGGGCGTGCCGAGCAGGATATCAAGCCGAGCAGGACAGCGATGGGGACGCAGACGTAGAGGCGTTATTGACGGGATCTCTAAGTCGCTGAAGGTGCTGAAGAGACTCGCCGCTCGTGCCCGGGATCATAAGCAAATGTGGGAAGCCGAATTTGACTTCTGCGAGGAGCTTGAGGCAAAGTACAAGGCTCATGAGACCGAACTGCAGAAGGAGGTAAAAAATCTCTAAAATGTACTTCGAACCTCCTAGGTTAACTTAGCCATTGCTCGGGCGAAAAAGGAGGCACTCGCTGCTGTCTTAACAGATGCCAAGGCCCGCGGGGTGGCTAAATATAAAGAAGGGCCAGAATTCAAGGAAGATCTGGAGCAGTTAGGTGCGCGCTGCTACAAGGTCAGCCTTGAAGCTGGAGAAGACATAGGATGCCGCCTAGCCACATCCGAGCACGCCCGTGAGGCCTTTCAAGCTGCCGTTCAGAAGTGTCGACGTTGGACACAAGATCTGCGTTTGGATGGAGTGCAGTTTGTGCATTTCCAGTCGGGGCGGATGACTTCTAGGGGCGTTGGTCCCTCCGAACAAGCCCCTTGACTGTATCTACCTGTTTGTAGCTCGGCTCCAAAGAGCCTTTTATAAAAAGTCTGAATAGATCTTTCCACTTTTAAGCATGTGACTGACTTTCCTTTTTCTATCTCCTTCCCTTGCGATTGTTCTGTTATAATAGAAATTCGTCGGTCATTTCTAAAGGGTTCGCAATTACCGCACAAGTCGTTTGGAACTGTCAAGAAGTTTCGACCAGGGGTGTTGTGCGGAACGCTTTATACTTGGTGGTATCGCCTCGATCCTTTTGAGCTGAAAAGCTTTGAACAGGGATGGCTTCGGATACCAGCTCAAGCCGACCGAAAGAACGGGAGCAAGAGAAGTAGGATGCCGAACAGAAGGCTTTTATAAGTAGTAAGCCTTCAAATTAAATACATATCAAGTTCTGCGTATGGCTCTGCCACTAGGGGTAGTTAGCTTGTACGAGCCTTTCTCGATGACTTGGATGACCTGATAAGGTCCTTCCCATTTCAGGGCGAGCTTGCCGACTGCTCGTCGGGGGTCCGATGTTGAGCAGCAGTGCATGACCAGGTCACCTTCGAAGAAGCACTGTTCCCGAACTCGGGCGTTGTAATATTGCACGAGTCGTTGTTGATAGGAGACCAGTCGAATGCTGACGTCGCCTTGACGTTCGCCAAGCAAGTCTAGGTTCTCCCTAAGTGCGCGATTGTTGGTGGCTTCATCGAAGTGAGTTGTCCGGATCTTAGGGAGAGCTACTTCCATAGGCACAACAGCTTCAGAGCCGTAAGCCAAATGGAAGTGAGTTTCACTGGTTGCCACTCGCGCTATTGTTCGGTGGCACCATAATACGTTAGGGAGCTCGTCGATTCACGAACCTCCTGCAGCTTCAACTCTCGTGCGGATTCCGTGCAGCAATGTTCGGTTGGCATTTTCAACCAACCCATTTGCCTGGGGATGTGCGACGGAGGTGAAATGGTTATAGATACCGAGCTCGGAGCATCTCTGCTTAAAGAAGGTGTTGTCGAACTGCTTCCCGTTGTCTGAAGTGATCACTCTTGGGACGTCGAATTGGCACAAAATGTTCTTCCAGATGAACTTCCAGGCAGCTTGCTCGGTGATCGCGGCCACAGATTCTACTTCGATCCACTTGGTAAAGTAGTCGATAGCCACGAACAGGAACTTCTTTCGTCCTTGGGCGTCCGGGAAAGGACCCAAGATGTCGATGCCCCATCTGGAGAAAGGGCGAGGTTCGAACAGGGTGTGAAGTTGTTCGGTAGGCTGTTTGATAATTTGCTTGAACTTCTGACATTCCGGGCACCTTCTGACAAAGGACATGCAATCCTTCTACAAAGAATACCACTAAAATCCTGCTCGGATAATGCTGCGTGCTAGAGTTCTGCCTCCCAAATGGCTTCCGCACAACCCCTCGTGAACCTCTTCGGTAGCCAAAAGCGCCTGTTCGGGGCTGAGGCACCGTAAGAGAGGTCTTGAGAGTGACTGCCGATACAATATGCCTTCAATAATGGTGAACCGCTGGGAACGTAGCCTAATCTTCCAGGCTTCGCCTTGGTCAGACGGAAGCTCGCCTCGAAGTAAATAGGCCAGGAGAGGATCCATCCAGCTTGGAGCTGGAGGGCCGGACTCAACGGCTGCTGCATCTACTTCGGTGCTCGGGGAAGCGAGCTCTTCGATAAATATGGAGCGAGAAGGGGCGATGTCACCTGAGGACGCCAACATAGCAAGTGCATCGGCTCATGCGTTCTGCTCCCGGGGGACATGTATGACTTCAAAGTAGAGGAGGCCTTCTGCTCGGCTCTTAACCTGCTGGAGGTATTGGGCCATGCGAGGCTCCCTTGCTTCGAAGTGTCTGTTCACCTGGCTAGCGACCAATTGCGAGTCGCTGAAGACCCGTAGTCGGAGTGCTCCAAGGTGCCTAGCCATTCGGATTCCGGACAGTAGTGCTTCGTACTCGGCAACGTTGTTAGAGGCTGAAAAGTGGAACCTGAGGGCGTATTGGAACTCTAAACCCTCCGGGGAGGTGAGGACCAAGCCGGGTCCATTCCCTGTGTTGCAAGAGGACCCATCCACGTAGAGCTCCCATGGAGGCTCATCGGCCAATGGAGGGTTCTGCTCGGTAGGGAGAGTGCATTCCGCGACAAAGTCAGCCAGCGCATGTGCCTTGATGGCCATTCTTGGACGGTAGATGATGTCGAACTCGCCTAGCTAGATGGCCCATTTGATGAGTCGGCCGGAAGCCTCTGGTCGCTGAAGGATGAGCTTCAGCGGCTGGTCGGTGAGAACTGTGACAGAATGGGCTTGGAAATAAGGCCTAAGCTTCTGCGCAGCCATGACCAGAGCAAGGGCGAGCTTCTCTACTCGAGGGTACCTTCTTTTAGCTTCTTGAAGGACCCTGCTGATGTAGTAGATAGGATGCTGTGTCGCCATCTCTTCTTTGATTAGCACTGCGCTGATGGAGTGTTCGGTGACCGAAAGGTACACGAACAAAGGTTCCCCAAGCATGGTTTCGAGAGAACATGTGGGGCTTCCAGATATGCCTTCAGCTCGGCGAAGGCAACTTCACAGTCCTCGGACCACCGTACATGCCCCCCTTGCTGTGAGGTGCCCTTGGGGCCTCGCAGCAACCTAAAGAAGTTGAAACTCCTCTCAGATGCCCGGGACATGAACCAGTTGAGTACGACGAGGCGTCCAGTGAGCCGCTGGACGTCGCGGACCGTCTTTGGACTGTTCATCTCCAGAATGGCTTGGATTTTCTCAGGGTTGGCCTCTATTCCTCTATTGGATACAAGGAAACCGAGGAACTTACCCGAGCGCACTCCGAACACGCACTTAGAGGGGTTGAGCTTCATGTTATACCTTCGCAAAGTTGTAAAAGTCTCTGCGAGGTCAGAGATGTGGTCAGTGCTCGGAAGTATTTTGACTAGCATGTCGTCGACGTAGACCTCCATATTGCGCCCGATCTGCTGCTCGAACATCTTGTTGACCAACCGCTGGTATGTCGCGCCTGTGTTCTTCAGACCAAAGGGCATTCTGGTGAAACAATATAAGCCCAGGTCGGTGACGAATGTAGTGGCGTCTTGGTCTGGGGGATGCATGCTAATCTGGTGGTACCCAGAATATGCATCCAAGAAGCTGAGGAGCTCATGCCCAGACGTAGCATCTACCAGTTGGTCAATCCTTGGCAGAGGGAAGTTGTCTTTGGGCGTGGCTTTGTTAAGATCTTTGTAGTCCACACATACGTGCCATTTGCCATTAGCTTTATGTACGAGGACCACATTGGAGATCCACCTTGGGTAGTGGGCTTCCCGGAGGAGCCCAACTGTTCGGCTTTTGATGACGTGATCATGGATCACGGTCTGCCATTCTCGGTTGACGGGTCGCCGCTACTGCTGGATCGGTGGAACCTTCAGGTCCAGACGAAGGTGATGCACCATCACGTCCGGCGAGATGCCCGGAAGCTCGTCATCTGACCATGCAAACACTTCTAAATTGGCCAAGAGGAAAGCCTTGTAACGCTGCTGTTCAGCTTCCGACAGTAGTGAGCCAATATAGAGTACATGTTCGGGGTCATCATCTATGCGAATTGGAAGAAGATTTTCAGCAAGAGTCCCTCGGCTGGTAGAAGGCTGGTCGGCTTGCAGAGGAGCGGGGGCCAGGGCCTCGAGAGGCTGCTTGTCCCTTAGTGAGAGGACATAGCACCGCCGAGACTCGTGCTGGTCGCCGAGCACCTCACCGATCCCACACAGAGTAGGAAACTTCATCTTCTGATGGAGTGACAAAGGTATCGCCTTAAGTCTGCCGATTAAGCCTTTGCCCAGGATAGCATTGTAACCAGGCATATTCCGGATGACCAAGAAGCCCACAATCTTGGTCACGCTTCTTGGGGCCATCCCAAGAGTTATTGGGAGGCGAGCTCATCCCATGGGCTGAACCGAGACCCCTGAGAAGCCGAACAGAGGTGACTCAACAGGGGTGAGCTGGTCGATTTTCAGGCTCATAAGTAAAAAGCAATTGTAGGCCAACACATCTGGTGCACTTCTATTATCCACCAAGATCCGACGCACATTACAATGGTTGACGGTGGCTGAGACCACCAACGCATCAGTGTGTGGAGTAGTAACTCCTACAAGATCTTCATCTGAGAAGGTTATAACCTCCTCGGACTGTGCGCGTGCGGGATTAGGGGGATAAGGGGCTGGCCGGGGCACTGAGGGCCTATCCACTGTATGCACTCGCCGAGCATAGTCGCGTCGGCTTTGAGTGCTTTCTCCTCCTGCGTCGAAGCCTCCCGCAATCACATTGATTTCCTATCTATTAGGCTCGTTGTTGATCGGCTGCTCAGGAGTCTGCTCTCGACGTCAGGGGCGATCTTCGTTACGGCACACGAACTGTCCAAGGTAGCCGCGTTTGATGAGAGACTCAATCTCGTCCTTGAGCTGGCGACATTCGGAGGTGTCGTGGCCATGGTCGCGGTGGAAGCGACAGTACTTGTATTGGTTGCGCCTTCGGGGGTCGGAGTGCATCCTCGGTGGCCGCCGAACATATGGCTCATCCGAATTTCTGCCAGGAACTGTTCGGGTGCCACCGTGAGCGGGGTGTAGTCGGTGAAGGGGCGTGGTCGGCGCGGTGAGTCCCTGTTGTGCCTCCCTTTCTTCCGATCACGGTCGGAACCATTGTCGGAAGGCCTCTTCTTATCCAATGATTCGCCCTGCTCTACTCGTCTAGCGGCCACGCTCTCCTCGCAGGTCGCGTGGCGTTGGGCGATAGAGTGAAGCTCGACCAAAGTGGAGGGCTGCTGTATGCCTAGCGTCCTCTGAAGGAAGCCATCGCGAGTGCCTTGGATAAGAGCACTGGTGGCCAGAGGAACGTCCAGGCGAGGGATTCGAAGCGCCTCCGTCTGAAACCTCTTGATGAAATCCCATAGCGCCTTGCCCTTCTTTTGCCGAACAGCTAAGAGGGATGCCGCGGTGCACGGCTACGATCTTCCACTGAGGAAGTTGTCCCGAAAGGACTTCTTCAATTGGTGGAAAGAAGAAATGGAACCGGCAGGTAGGGCCTCAAACCATGCCCTGGCAGTTTCTTTGAGGGTGGCCGGGAAAGCCCGGCACTTGGCCGCATCGGACGCTCCATGGAACACCATGTGTGACTCGAACCCGTGGATGTGGTCCGCCGGGTCAGTTGTGCCGTCGTACGGCGCGATGGTGGGCAGAGGGAGCTTGAGGGAAACCCGAGCTTCCAAGATCTCTACCGTAAAGGGGGAGCGGAAGGCCAGATCTTCATCCATTGGAGCCTTGCCCTCTGCCCGCTGGATCATCGCGTCCACATGACGCTCCAGGCCAACGACGCGGCACAGGCGCCTAGCCAACTCCCGTTCGGAGTGGGCCGAATCTGCACACCCAGCCCTGTGGGAGTTGGCTCCCATGACCGTGTGCGGAGGGTGGGGGCTGTCGTGGAGTGACGGGGTGAACGACCGCGGCGCTCCGGTTCCCGCTCATCAGACGGGGTGTGGTGCGACCTCCGTGGTGAATCCGCGTGCTACTTCTGAAGTGCAGGGGGGGCGCGAGATCGTCGGTAAGACGACTCCGCCTGAAGTTCCTGTGGCAGGGAGGCCGCTGGGGTCGGTTGCCTGGTCAACTGGGTCTGAAGGCCCAGGAATATGCCCGTCAGGTGCTGCATTTGCCCCCAGGAGTTTTGCTACCTCCAGGGTAGTTGCAGGCACGGCGATGGCGGGCGTAGGGACGTCGCCGGTCGCACCGGCAGGGGCTATGGCGACGTCGACGGGGGAGGGCACGCTGACGGGAGTCCGCCCGCGACTGGCGGGACCTCGTCATACGGCTTCCAACATTCTAGTACGAAGATCACCCACGAGCCATGGCTGTCGTCGATTCCCACAGACGGCGCTAAAAGTGTGGAGGTATTTTCCTGTTTGGGCTAGAACCAAATGGGCCTACACTTGGAGACAGGGAAGACGGCCGCCAGTAGCGAGCGAATGCCTGCAAAACTAGAACCAGATCAGGGGGGGGAGCCCGGTTGAAGAACCGGGGAGAACCCTCAGATGCCTAAGTCAGTTGACTGTAAATGAGGCTTAGAGAAGAAGGGTTCAGTGTTGTGTGAGAGCGGTGTGAGTAAGATCACTTACCTCTGCATGGAGGCTTACCTGATCCTTTTATAGGCAGAAGTGCTGAGGGAGAGGGACGGAACGTCCCTGAACAATGCCGAAAAGGGCGCGCCGGTTAGCGCCCTTGGCGAGGAGGCTCCCGTTGAGGGGCCTTGCAGTTAATGCACCATTTAATCATGGGGCATGCATGATGCAGCCATTGTAACCGTCGCAAGAAGACGGAGGGCTACTTAAATCCTCCTGGCCGGAGGTACCGAACAGGTGCCCTGCTCGGTAAATGGAACCCGTTGCTTGGCGACAAGGCCCGCTGCTGGATGTTCGGTGCACGGAGGTGCTGCTCGTGCTAAGGAGGCCACGACACACGTCGAGCAGTGCTGCTTGGAAAAGAGGGCCCTGGGCCGAACAGACTGTAAAGCGTCCAGAGATAGTCCTCAGGTCCCGTCGGTACCTTAATGCAGGATCGTCCTCGGGACCTTAAAGTTGCTCCTGAGGGGACGTGGCGCCCTGCAAAAGGGCCACGTTTGCCCGCTGGATTGAGATGGGCCATGATGGGCTCTACGCATGTAGGTGGCTAGAAATGGCCACCACACGGTGATTTTAGCGAAATGCTAACTTTCTAATCTCTCATAATTTAGCCTATCTAAAAATTTGATAATTTAAATAAACCATATGGAATACTAAAAATTTAAAGTCCAATAAAAAAAGTCAAACGTGCATGTGACCTCTCCAAGGGAGCCACTCTCCTACTGACAACACTTAGTATGCTTCAAGATTTGGTCAAATCTAAATTATCATCACCCAAACTCATGAGAATTCACTTTTTAGTTTCTTTTCAATTAGAAAGCGTAAATTATCATGAGTTTTGGTGATGATAGTTTAAGTTTGACCAAATCTTGAGAGGTCTCAAGCAGACTAAGTGTTGTCAATAGGATAGTGGCTCCTTGGAGAAGTCACATGCACGTTTGACTTTTTTTACCGACTTTAGATTTTTAGTGTTCTATGTAGTTTATTTGAATTATCAAATTTTTAGATAGGCTAAATTATGAGAGATTAGAAAGTTAGTATTTCGCTAAAATCATCGAAATCGTGATTTTCTTCTTCAATGGGAGAGTTGACTTTTTATTGGTAAGAGATATGATTTTTTTGATATTTTTATTGGATTCAAATGGGAGGTACTTCCTTATTTACATGTAATATCTTAAGTAAATGAACATTTACTTAAATAATATTCAGGTAAATAAGTATGAAGAAGAAATGAGAAGAAAGTGTATGTATGTATGTACCTATGCGAATCAAATTGGATCAACCGAATCATGGATCGGAACTCTCCTGATCCGTTCCAATTCGGCCGAATCGTGATGATTCGATTCGCCATGCCAAACTCTGATCATTCATTAATATTTATTTATTATTGTTATATCTTTTATATTTGTTAGAAAGAATAATAATTACTCAATAATAGAGGACTGACATTATTTTTTAATCTCTGTCAGATTTTTCAGCATCGCATGATCTCTACTTTTTACGGGACTTATTTTTAGGTCCCTCCCTACATAACGATATAAGTATGTAACTATGTAAATAAATTATGTAAGTATGTAAGTTATGTAAGTATCTAAGTTATATAATTATGTAAGTATTTAAGTATGTAACTTGTATTTCACTAACTATGTGAGTTACATAATTATCTAAGTACTTCATAATTATGCAAGTATGTAACTATGTAAGTTATGTAAGCAAGTTATATAATTATGTAAGTATGTAGTTAGTGAAGTATATAAGTTACATACTTAAATACTTACATATTACATAACTTACATAATTTACATACTTACATAGTTATGTCGGGAGGGATCTAAAAATAAGTCCCGCAAAAATAGGGACCATGCAGTGCTGAAAGATCTAACAAGGACTGAAAAATACTGTCATTCCTCTTCCAGGGAGCAATTATTAATTCTCCCTATCTTTTATTAGGGGTTGTGTTTTAATCCCTACTTCACAAAAACTACGACATATTCAGCTTTGGGAAGAAATATATTTATTACGTAAATGGTAAGAAAACACTTCCATCTCTCTCTCTCTCTCATTTACTCTATAATAAGATTAATTTTAGGGAGAATTAATTATTCGCCCCTGGGAGGGGCGAACCATTATTTCCCCATCCCTGTTAGCTTTCCCCTGGACGCCCGGTCCCTGCTTTATGTGGGACTTACTTTCCAGTCCCTGGGCGCTTAACGGACGTTATCCTCTTGTGTACAATACCCATTCTACCCCCAGCCCTACCCACCCGTGACCTGTTCGACTTTAATGCCTTTCGAAGAAGGAGGCAATGGCGGAAACCTTCTCGCCGCGGCGTTGCAGACCAGCGTTGCCCCATGCGTGTCTGCTGTGAAGAGGAGACCTACTGTTTGGGAGCGCTACGAAGAGGACACCAGGGTTGCCGTTTGGGTGCGCTGCGAAGAGGAGCGCAGAGATTCTAACTGATTCTCACTTCCTTCCTTCTATCCCCGGTGTAGGTGAGTTTTTCTTGGCGTTCCGATACATATTGGTTCCACCGATCCCCTTTGACCTCTGCAGATCCACATCCCTTAGTCGCCAGATCTTTTTCTTGCCAAGAATGTTTCATCCATTTTTGTTCTTGTTACCTACGATAGTACAGAGTTACCTCTCCAAAATTATGTATTTTGTCTAAGTTTGTCTACTTGTAAATGTAACAACGTTCGAAGTAATTAGACAGTTAACTCTGTTACTCAGTAACTGTGTAACAATGTGTTAAGTACTTACACACTTAATCGTATAACTGAGTAACTGTGTAAGAACTTTGTAAGTTCTTTCACAGTTAATTGTGTAACTGAGTAACTGTGTAACAATTTTAGAAATAGTTACGTATGTTAACTGTGTAAGTATGTCATTACCTACTACCTACTGTTTTTGTAAGTAAGTGTCTAACTATTTCTATTTCTATTTGTGTAACAAGTTTGTGAGTAGTTACCCACTTAACTATTTTTGTAACTGTGTGTCTAATTATTTAAGTAACTGTGTAACTCTGTAACTGTGTAACTTATTAAGAAGTTAAAAAATAGTTACATATATTAACTTTGTAATTATGTGATTATTAAATGTTTTTTTGTACATAAGTGCCTACCTATTTGTATTTCTAATTCTTGAACAAGTTCTCAAGTACTTACATATCTTAACTGTGCAACTGTGGAACTCTGTAACAACTTTGTAAGTAACTGTGTAACTGTTTAACTGATGAAGAACTAAAAAATAGTTACATATATTAACTGTGTAATTATGTGATTACCAAATGTTTTTTGTATGTAAGTGTCTACCTATTTGTATTTATAATTCTTGAACATGTTCTCAAGTACTTACATATCTTAATTGTGTAACTGTGGAACTCTGTAACAACTTTGTAAGTAACTGTGTAACTGTTTAACTGATGAAGAACAAAAAAATAGTTACATATATTAACTGTGTAATTATGTGATTACCAAATGTTTTTTGTATGTAAGTGTCTACTTATTTGTATTTCTAATTCTTGAACATGTTCTCAAGTACTTACATATCTTAACTGTGTAACTGTGGAACTCTGTAACAACTTTGTAAGTAACTGTGTAACTGTTTAACTGATGAAGAACTAAAAAATAGTTACATATATTAACTGTGTAATTATGTGATTACCAAATGTTTTTTGTATGTAAGTGTCTACCTATTTGTATTTCTAATTCTTGAACATGTTCTCAAGTACTTACATATCTTAACTGTGTAACTGTGGAACTCTGTAACAACTTTGTAAGTAACTGTGTAACTGATGAAGAATTACATATATTAACTGTGTAATTATGTGATTACCAAATGTTTTTTGTATGTAAGTGTCTACCTATTTATATTTCTAATTCTTGAACATGTTCTCAAGTACTTACATATCTTAACTGTGTAACTGTGGAACTCTGTAACAACTTTGTAAGTAACTGTGTAACTGATGAAGAATTACATATATTAAATGTGTAATTATGTGATTACCAAATGTTTTTTGTATGTAAGTGTCTACCTATTTATATTTCTAATTCTTGAACATGTTCTCAAGTACTTACATATCTTAACTGTGTAACTGTGGAACTCTGTAACAACTTTGTGAGTAACTGTGTAACTGATGAAGAATTACATATATTAAATGTGTAATTATGTGATTACCAAATGTTTTTTGTATGTAAGTGTCTACCTATTTATATTTCTATTTCTTGAACATGTTCTCAAGTACTTACATATCTTAACTGTGTAACTGTCGAACTCTGTAACAACTTTGTAGGTAACTGTGTAACTGATGAAGAATTACATATATTAACTGTGTAATTATGTGATTACCAAATGTTTTTTTGTACGTAAGTGTCTACCTATTTGTATTTCAAAGTAGTTACACTGTTAAGTGAGGAACTGTGAAACAACTTCAAAAGTAACTGCTGCAAAATTATAGCCAGATTTTCATTTCAAATCTTAAGGACCCATTGAAGGGGTGTTGAGAATTTTTATTGCAATCCCTGTCTATGAACTTGTATTTGTACTGCACAAGAATGTGATCATTATACACATCAAAATTGCAGGGTATAGAGAAAGTACCACTTTGGCGATGGCATCTACTGGTTCTTGCTCGACGACAATACCATCTCTGCGATGTCCATGTGGATATGGGTGGTGTGATATATTTACAAGTCACACTACTAACAATCCTAATCGCAAATATTATAAGTGCAAGGTGTGTATATGGTGTGGACTTCGTGGCACTCATTATTTCTTTGTAATGCTTAGTATAGGTGAGAGGCCTGACATTGTTGAAGTAACATGTTCAATTTTCTTTGTTCTGCAGAAAGGATCATGCAATTTCTTTATGTGGTGTGATGAATTTTTGGCTCTTGGCCGATCATCCAGTGCAAAGTGTGAATGTGATGAGGTGATGCAGAAACTAGTTGAAGATAATGAAATTTTAAAATCTTCAACTTCAGCTAGAGAAGAAGACTAGGATCACTGCAAGCCTTGGTCGAGTAATCTCCACGTTGACAACATAGGAGGCTGATAATTAAAGGACTTTTATGCTTCTTCTATGTCACATGTCAGTTAACAAATGAATGTAAATTAACAATGTTGTATTAGTGAAGGCAAAGATATGTGTACTCTTTAGAATGGGTTCCATTTTGTTTACTTTTAGAATATTGTATACATTGAGAATGTCAGATTGTGTAACGCAAAACACATATGTACTGACCACATTTCTGTATAAGAAAGATCATGTGGTTCCTGGGTAATGTTGCTTAGTTGAATAAATATAACAGGATCCATAAAATGCTTGTAACTCACTACTATAATCACAGTTGTACGCATGCAAATCCACAAGGGGAATTTACTGTTAGTACTTATGAGAGTAATTGTGTAACAACTATGGAAGTAGTTTAAGCGTATGTAATTACCTACTATCTTCCTCCATATGTATTTAAGTACTTATTATTGTAAGTGTTTAATAACTTTCCAACTACTTATATATAGTTAATTATAACTGTGTAAGAACTTATGAAGTAGTTACCGACAGTTAACTCTGTAACTGTGTAACAACTTATGAAGTACTTACACACTTAATTGCGTAATTGTGTAAAGTATTTAATTACGTACGTCAGAAGTCTGTAAGTACTACTTTTGGTAACTGTGTAACAATTTTTGAATTAGGGTCACAGTTAACTGGTTAACCGTGTCACTGTCACTGCGTAATTACGACCTTCTTTTGCTACGTAAGTCTCTAAGTACTTGTTTTTGTAACTGTGTAAGAAATTTTTAAGTACTTATATAGTTAACTGTGTAACTGCGTAAGTATATAATTACTTACTTTCTTTGTACATAAGTACCTAAGTATTGTAATAGTAATCCAAATAGTTACACAGTTAAGTACGTAACTGTGTAACTATGTAATGCACAGGAAAAGCAACTTCGGCTCATATTCTCAGTGGTTGTCGACAGACGACGTGCGGCTGTCAACAACCGGAAATCCGTTCAGTTGAAAACTTGTACCGGTTTAGTTTCAGACCGATTTTTCTTGTGTCGTTTCACGCAAAGAGTTATAAATAACCCTAAATGTCGACACACGCCCGTTCAACACCTCATTTTCCAGTATCTTGCGTATCCTGAGGTTTGTAACAGAAACCCCACCGTTTTTCTATTCAGAGCGCCATCTCCACTCTCTTTCTCTCCTGCTATCCTTGTCCTATCTTCTTCATTCCTCCATTTGCTGCATCTCACCATGTCAACCAGGCGGAAGATGGTTTCTGCTCGTTAAAGTAAACCTTCAGAAGAGGCAGGCGACACTTCTAGGGCTACTGCAGAGCGGCGGAGCAAACATAGGGCAGACCGCACCCCAGAGGTTCATGTACTGCAGAACCTGGATCTCTGTAGGGTTCGTGGTGTTTTCAAGAAAATCATGCAGCCACAATATGTGAATTTCGCCTCCCTTGAAGAAATGTTTGAGGGCTTGGAAGACCTGCTCGAAAAGCAACACTGGGTTCGCCTAGTTAAATCGCAGAAGAAGTACTCACCAACTGCTGTTACTGAGTTCTTCAACAACTTGGGTATGTCGGATGAAAAAAACTTGTACACTACAGTGAAAGGCATCACCTTTCAAGTTACCCCCAATCTTTTCAGCCGTGCCCTTCAAATACCCAACAGCGGGGCTAGCATTCTTGACACACAATTGCATCTTTCTGACTACTATACTCTTATCACTTAGGAACCCTATGACTCCACAAAAGCCATTGCCAAATTGAATGCCAACACCTTTCCACCCCTTCATCGGATGATTCATCATATGTTCACAACCCTCATTGTTCCGAAAGATGGTAGTAGAGAACTTGTAACTGAAGTTCACAAAAATCTGTTCTACTTTTTTCTTAATGGCTGACAAATCAACTTGCCACAACTCATGTTTGACCTCATCATGCATTGTTACAACGATCCAAAATGCTCAATGCCTTACGCTTGTCCCATCACATCCATCATATGTTATGTTGGCATTCCCCTTAAGCAGGTGAGAATGTTTCCCTCAAATCAAGATGTGCATATGATATCGCAACAGCTAAAAGGATGGGGTACAAGATGGTTGAAGGTAGAGTGACAAGGACGCTGAAAGGGCAAGAAGCTGCTGAGGAAGACGAAGACTCCGAAGAAGAAGACAGTAGTGAGGAAGAGGAACAATCAGAAGAAAATATGGACATTTCTAGAGGCAATGAGGATGTACCATATATTCCAAGTGAACCAGACATTCAGGGTGCATCTCAAGTTCCATTGTCTCAAGATATGAAAGACTTCATCTCTGAACAACTGCTTCAATGTCAAACAAGAATCACACAGCATATAAATACTCAATTTGATGAGTTGAACCAGCATTTAGATCAGTTGAAGCGACACATGGACACTAGAATGGATGCCATTGAACAGAGTCATGGTCATCTTCAAAGGCATCTGGATGGCATGGATTATGGGTTAATGCACATTCGGGATGATTTTCAACATCTTCAAAATTTTTACAATCCTCCCTACCCTACAGATGACAATTTTTCCAACTTTCCATCTCATGTTGCTCAGGGTCCCTGTCGTCCCACTCCTCCGAGGGATGATAATCCTTAGACATTACATGTATACGGAGAATTTTCTTTTTGAAAGGAACAAATGTTGAGTAGAAATATGAAGTGGTCATCTTTTGAATTATCTGTGTATGATGTATGGTTGTATGCCACATGTAATGAATGATCAATCTTTTGAATGAAATGAACTTGCGTCTCGTCCATGACTTATTGTAATTTCCATCCTTTTGAATGTTATTCACAAATATGTACATATGATCAATCTTTTGAATGAAATTAGCAGTTGTTCTCGACACCAAGGATGAATGTGTGGACAACCAGTGATCTCGATAAGACAACAAGGTTCTGGCAAAATAAAAGAAAATCAGTAGTTGTCGACACCAAGGATATAGCTATCGACAACCAATTATCTCCATCAGAAAACAAGGTTCTGGCAAAACCAAAAATAACAGTAGTTGTCGACACTAAGGATATAGCTGTCAACAACCAATGATCTCCATCAGACAACAAGGTTCTGCCAAATTAAAAAATAGCAGTAGTTGTCGACACCAAGGATGCATCTGTCGACAACCCAACAAAACAGTGTTCATAAAGTTATCTGTCAGCTCTATTACAAGAAGTATGTACATATAGCTTCATGTATTGCATTTACAAAGTTATCTGTCAGCTCATTTACAAGAGGGTGAACATCCAGTTCAACTGCCTTACAAAAAATGACGAAATCCTGTAATAGAGGACACAAACATCATTAGATGTCTTCCTGTAGCATTGGGTTTCTACAGGTCCTCCTGTTATGGCCTTCTTGCTTGCATCTTGAGCAAATGTATATGTGTTCGGCTTCGCCTCTTGATGGTATTCATTTCTTCCTCGGCCGTCCGGGCAATCTCTTTGTAATCGGCGGCTTCACTTGAATATCATTGACGTTCATACATGGCATGTCATTGTTATTTATGGGGTTAACTGTTGTTGCATAGGCCGCCCTATAAGTGTTGGTTGTATAGAAAGGAGACACATGATCATATAAAGGTTTATGATTACATGTTATAGCTGCACATGCATGTTCACATGGGATCTTCAGAAGTTGCCACTTATGGCAAGAACATGTCCATTCCGGGATGTTGACAACATATGTTTTGTTGCCATTCACCACCTCAAAGAGTCGGCCATCGGAAGGAATGACAGAGTTTTGCCTTGCATTGAACATGATCTTGGCCAAGACTTTCTCAATATTAGGACATAGGGTGGTCTCCCAATTTGCAGCTTCAATTCTCCTCCTCCCTCCCATTTCCATTATTTGATGGCGTATAGTCTCCACCATTTGAAGAATGGGAAGGCCACGTGCCAGTTTGATCCAAGCATTAAAAGACTTTGCTAGATTGGAGTACATTTGGCCATACCTGAAAACAGTTAGACAAGTACGTAAAAAGTTATGGGAACAACTGCTTGGAGACTGGTACATTAAATAAACGTAAGTAGTTACATACTATCAAAGTGACACATGTACCTTTCTCCAAGAAATTGGGTGTTTGCCCAATGTTCAACATCATTTCTGAGGATCCAGTCCTTTGCTTCTGGGGATTTTCGTTCCATTTGCGTCAATGCAGCTACATATTCACTTTCATTCAGTGCAAATGCAACCTTGTTGAGTGTCTTCACCAGACTATCTTTAAGGGATTTTCGGTATCTTGCTGCAGCTTCAGTCATAAAGTTTGCCTTTATGTGCCTTAGACAATATCCATGATGGTCCTTTGGAAATATTTCAGGAACCGCTTCCTTCAAACCTTTTGCTCTATCTGAGATAAACATTGTCGGTCTTTCAGTGAGAAGAGCTTTCTTGAGGTTGTTTAAGAACTATTTCCAATTTTCATATGTCTCCGAGTCCGCTATAGCGAATGCAATTGTGAAAAGCTCGTCATTTCTGTTTAATGCACTTGCTGCAAGAATGACACCTTGCATTTTATCAGTGATATGTCCATCGAGAAAAATCAAAGGTCGGAAACCAACCTCATAACCATATGCACAGGCGGCAAAACATAGAAAATATGATTTAAATCGATGTGTCTCCTCATCCACTACCAAATCTATGATACTTTTGGGATTCATTTCCATTACTCTTTCGGAGTACCAACGAAGCATATCATAATTTCGTACATCTCCATGCAAATCTCGTACGACAACTTCCCTACCGCACCAAGCTTGATGGTATGGCACACGCACTCCATAGTCACTAGCAATGTCTTTAACCATATCACATGGACGGTATTGTGGAGTGTGTGCCATTTTTTTCTTCACTAGCTCAGCTATCCATTTTTTTGATGTCCTTGGATGATGTTGGCTCTTCAAATCATAACCACATGTGTGGACATTATTCATTGTCTTAATCGCAAAATCAGGTCCATCTCCCAACATTGATGCATGGACCCGCCATAGACAACCTTGTCCTTTGCATCTTGCAGTAACACGACTCTGATCATTCTTAATATAAAACTAGTCAAAACCTCGATGTACAACATAGTTTGTCAGTTCTATCTGAAAGTGAGCTTTGTCACTAAATATTTGCCCCGTCCCAGTTAATGCATGAGCCCACAATTCACTTCTCAGAACTACATGTGAGCTGCCACCTTCACATTGTGTGTATTATGTGTATATTTCAAGGCAACTGTTATTTGTACTGCCAGCATCTGCTTCTTTTGGACTTACTGTAATGAATGGTGATGATCTGGAAAGTTAGCAGACTTACAAAGTTAGAAAATTTAAGGAGCATACACATACTTACAAATGCACATATCTAACTGTGTAACTTTAATCTTCTCCAGCAGGAATTACATTCTGGTCATACATTCTAACTAACATGTGCGTACCTGTAATCTTCCCCAGCAGGGTCCATTATAGTGCTTTCGTTATTCACCATATGCATGATAATGATAGGGTTGATGGCATGTTCTTTATGAATGTCATACATGATGTCCACGTCCCCATCTTCACACAATGGGCAATACGTATCTGTAAGACTGGGGAGACAGTACTTGATGATCCATCTTCGGCCGAATAATGACCATCGACGGAAGATTTGGGCACGAAGTGCGTCCAGCTTCATTCTGCAGAACACATAGAAGACAAAGGAGTCCTAGCCAAAGGAACAACGAGCTGGAATCTTCTCCATTTATCCCTCACAATTCACACTCCTTTCCAGTAGATGGCTGGAGGAGTAAGCAGAGGAAGGGAAATGGGGAGTGTCGTTTTTACTGTTAAGTGGATGTACAAATGAGAGTGGTGTTTCGGCGGGAAAGCGGGTTCTCTCTCTCCACTGTCGCCGTCAACAGTCCTTTCAAATTCATAAATTACCATCATGCCCTCAAACCGCCACTAGTCTTTTCGAAATCCCGTCTTCATTAAGTCACGCAAAAACTAGGTAACTCCTGCCCTACACACTTTTCTACCACACACCACTCTGCCGTTCCTCTCCCTTTTGCACGATCAAACCAACGGAGGTAGCATTCGCGAGGAAAAGAGTTTTCATCTGATATACGAGGCGAGATGGAGCAATCAACGTCCGCCCCGATGAAACAGAGCAGGGCAGAAAGGGAAGCAGAAGTGTGTCTCTGCAGCGACGAACCGCTGCAAGTCTTCATAGATCGAACCCGTGAAGAACAACATGCAGGTATTTTAGTTTCGTATTTGTGGAGAAGTATCATTTCCTCGTAGAAAGAATGCCAAAGATTTTAAAGGATTTCTCCATAGGTTATCTTGTGTATTCTTTCAACTTACAAAACTAGGAAAGATTCATACATGCATCGCATTTTCTCATTTTAACTCTCACCTATTGCAAAGGAAAGGGAAGACGTTGCCCACACAAACAAGAAACTACAACATTCTCCTATAGAACAAGAACGAGAAGGAGAAGAAGGGGATGAGGAAACACAATCAGATGAAGAAGGAGAAGAGGAAGGTAGGCTATTTCGTATTTGGGTTTGTTACAGAATAAGTATGTTAGTTACACACATACGAAGTAAGTGTGTAAGTATGTAAGTATGTAAGTTAATAATAAAATAAATTAGTATGAATACTTGTACTTCATAATCATGTTAGTAAGACATGGCATTTATTATTACTAATTTAAATTAATTTTCATAAAGGCAGTGTACATAATAAGGTAGCCTACGAAGTAACTGTGTAACAGTTACACACTTATTTCGTAAGTCTGTAACAGTTACACACTTACGAAATAAGTGTGTAACTGTTACACAGTTACGAAATAAGTGTGTAACTATTCGTATTTGTGTAAGTTAGAGACTTACTACTATCGTGATAGGATGTGTAAGTATGTAAGTATGTAAGTTAATAATAAAATAAGCTAGTCATAATCATGTTAGTAAGACATGGCATTTTTTTATTTTTTATTACTAATTTAAAATGATTTTGATAAAGGCAGTGCACATAATAAGCTAGCCTAATCTATATTTCTGTAAGTTACACACTTATGAAATAAGTATGTAAGTTACACACCTACGAAGTAAGTGTGTAACTGTTACACACTTATTTCGCAAGGGTGTAACTGTTACACACTTCTTACGGAATAAGTGTGTAACAATTACATAGTTACGAAATAAGTGTGTAACTGTTATACAGTTATGAAATAAGTGTGTAACTATTCGTATTTGTGTAAGTTACAGACTTACATTACTATCGTCATAGGCTGTGTAAGTATGTAAGTTAATAATAAAATAAGTTATTGATAATCATGTTAGTAACACATGGCATTTTTTTTATTTTTATTACTAATTTAAAATGATTTTGATAAAGGCAGTGCACATAATAAGCTAGCCTAATCTGTATTTCTGTAAGTGTGTAACAGTTACACACTTATTTCGTAAGTGTGTAACAGTTACACACTTATTTCGTAATCATGTTAGTTACACCTGGCATTTACTTAAATGTTTTATTAGTAATGTGAATTACTTTTCATACAGGGACTGCAGAGAGTAACGTATGCCATTTACATGGGCGTTCTAACTGGAAATACTATATGGACGCCCTCAAGGTGGCCGACATTCGACATTGCCATCAGTCCCTCATGTCGACAACATGTTTCAATGTCTTTAGCAGTCCACAGCACATGTCAATCCCTCTTCCATTGGTAGAGGAGATTATTTTGCATTACGTTGAGGATGACTCATTTTTGATTGGAGGTCAGAAACTACAGTTCACTACAAAAGATGTGGCATTGATTCTTGGCCTTCCAAATTTTGGAGAGAAGCTGGAATTTTCTCAAGAGAGTGCAGACAACCGCCTTCATAAGCTGCTGCCCAAGAGTCACAAAGTGCACAAGAATAATATTCTAAAGGCCATGCAGTCTTTAGCAAACTCGAATCGGCAGCAAGACATTAAAGATTTTGTTGGGCTTTGGATAGCCTTACTTTGTGCTAGTTTTTTGTTCACAACAACTGAATTTGCTTGTCCCATGGCAATTCTTCATTACGTGAAGAATCTAAAGAAAGTCAACAACGTTGATTGGGCAGGTGTTGTGCACCATTTCCTCATGAGCAAGATGAGTGAAATTGCCTACGATTTGAAGAAAGAAAATAGAGAAAAGTCAGCAAAAGCAGTTTATATTTTGGGATGCTTTCCAGTCCTTGGTGTAAGTCTTTTGTTTCTCAAATACTACCAATAATATATATATATATATATATATACATATATATCACAATATATCTCATTTACAACAAAGTTATATTTTCATGACAGGCTTGGTTCTTGGAGCACCAGAGGAGGATTCAACCAGAATTTCCAGAGAGGCTTCCACGTATATTCAAGTGGGTTTGTCGGCAGAGAATGATCTATTGGCAAAATTTTGTCAAGGAAATGAACACAGACTCTGTAAGTAATTGTATATCAACCTTAATCTATTGGTTTATAATTTATATATTTTTATCCATGCTGGTTGACAACTTTTGGTTGAATCCTTGGTTGTCGTCAGATGTAAAGCAGATGTCGACAACTACTGTTTGAATCCTTGGTTGTCAACAACTACTGTTTCAATCCTTGGTTGTCGACAGTTGAAACTTTTTGTGGACAACTACTGTTTCAATCCTTGGTTGTCGACAACTGAAACTTGTTTGTCGACAACTAC
This sequence comes from Colocasia esculenta, assembly GCA_014218235.1. Taxonomy (NCBI): domain Eukaryota; kingdom Viridiplantae; phylum Streptophyta; class Magnoliopsida; order Alismatales; family Araceae; genus Colocasia; species Colocasia esculenta. The sequence continues at coordinate 89,569,710 of CM024757.1, forward strand.
TGTTTGAAACCAGTAGTTGTCGACAACTGAAACTTGTTTGTCGACAAGTAGTGGTTCATTCCTTAGTTGTTGAAAGTAAGTACCAGCACATAACTTATATGTTTGCATATCTTCTCAGATACTCTCCGATCTTACCATTTTGAGGATGAGGAAGCCCAAATTAAAAGCAAGAAAATGAAGGTCAGAATATCAGCCAGACAAGCCACAGCACAGCAGCAACAAGAAGAGCAGAAGCCAGTAGCAGCATCAGTTGCAGCAACACCCTCCCAAACTTCACAAATAATCATTCTTCTCACTGAAATTAGAAGTATGCTTAGACAAATAATCACGATGAAAGAGAGAAAAAGACAGAAAAAATTAGAAAAATTGTCTAAGCGAAAGGGAAGAGAAGAAGAAAAGGAGAAGGTGGGAAGAGATGAAGAGGAAAAGGAAGGACAGGTGATGGTGGACAGGTCCAAGGAGGAGAGAGGTTAGGAGGTGGACATGTCCAAGGAGGAGGGAGGTCAAGAGGTGGACGTGATGTCCACAGAGAAGGAGAAAGGAGGAGAGGAACATGAGGAGCTCTCCATCATGGAGGAGGAAGGCAGAGAAGCGCCAAAGAAGGATGTGGGCCAGGACATGGACACTATCATGCAGACCCTAGATGCACTGGTTGAGAATATTGTGCCTCCCACAGCAACTTCAAAGATGCCTCCAGCAGGGGAGAAGAAGAGAAAGGTGGTAAAAGCCATCTCACCGTCGTCGCTGACAAGGAGGGTGAAGGAAGGACGAAGGACCAGGTCACAGTCCGCTTTATTCAAGGTAGATAAGTAACTCTGTAACCTGACGATTATGTTTCTATGTGACCATTTAATTTTCATATTGGTGTAACAAAACAATTGTGTAACCAAACCATTGTGTAATCACATATTTCTGTAAGTGCTTAAGTCATGTATATTTATGGAAGGACTTGGACTACAAATTTGATGGAAGGAAGAAGAAGATGGTGCAGGATGTTCCAATCATTGTGCCTTCCTAGGAAACCCAATTAAGCCAGGCATGTCACCATCAAGCATGTTCCATTGTTTCTGCTTTGGTTATTTCATAAACTTTCGTTATGCATGTTTGTCTCATGTATTTCTCATAATTCAGTTTGCCTAGTATGAAGTCCGTCGAGATTATCGCGGACGAAATGAACTTTCTACAGATGAGGTTCGGGTTATTGACAACTTCCTCGATACCACCAGAGTTGATGGGTAATAAACTTTACACTATTATGAATAAGGCGACACAGTTACATCAACTACCATTATAAACATGTTTGTTGCATGTTGTAGTGGCAATATCTACGAACCAAAGAAGGATGGCTGGGGTGCCTATCTCAACCCAGAGCACATAATTTCCCTCTTGTTTGGAAATCAGTTAGAATCTGCTATAATCGATATGTTCCTTCTTCTAATGTGAAGAAAAAAAGAGGATCAACCATCCCAATATTATGACTATGATTGTCTGCCTGCCTATGGCAAGGTTTGTGGTCCATTCATAGTATTCCGACTCCCTTCACCATTTAAAATGAACAGATGACTAATATAATATTGTGCTCGTTACTGTTTATAATAGGGATGGATAATGGGCTGGAGCGGAAATGAAAAAAGGAAGGAATACTTGGAGTACATTCTAAAAACACTGCAACCACCTGTAGAAGACAAAGACATGGTCTTCTCCCCGATGCATTTCATAAATCATTGGGCATTGCTGGTCATTAACATGAGAACTAAACAATATGAACTTTATGACTCAATGAACCAGCATCCCAAAAATGATTTCCAGACCTATGTAAGTGCCCGTACTCCTCCATACAATCAGTTCAATTCTGATTCATCTAATTCTGTGCAAGGGGTTCTATGTATGCAGGAAGTTTGATGTTCACTTATGTATATTTTTTTTTTACTGTAGGTGCAATTTCTGAAAGAAGGTTTTCTTCAAATTCTTGGCCTGGATACAACAGAATGGCCAATCGTCGTGCCAACTCCTTGTCCACAACAAGGAGCTGGGGATGACTGTGCACTGTTTGTATGCAAATATATGGAATGCTAATAAAAAAAGAACGTAATCGGTTTGCCATTCTCCCAGGTAACTGTGTTAACACATGTATATACTCCACATCATAGTCTACACAAAATATTTCTATATTCTCATTCATTTATATTCACATAGGCTGATATGGACTTCATTCGGGGGAAACTGGCATCGGCCATTATTCAAGAGGTCAACGGGGAGAAGGAAAACAAAAGCATCGTGAAGTAGCAGTTGAAAAAATTATTTCATTATCGGATGAGGCATAAACATTGCCATGCCTTCATTAACTTGAAAACAATGTGATCTCTTTATTAACTTTCAAACAATGTTCCTATGCAACTATATTTGCAAATGTTACCAACTGTTTTATTTTATCACAGTCTTTAAGTGATGATGAATTTGTATGTATGTAAGTGTTTAAGTACATGCTTCTATATCTATTTTATTAAGAAAAATTTCCGTCCCAAAGTAATAATTGGTTGCTGACATGACTGCATCACATGACTGCATCACAAAGGTATAAAATTACAACTTACGTACTTACATAGGGTCTAAATCTGTAAGCATGTAGGTCCGCCTAAATACAAATTGCATTCGGTACGTAAGTGACAATATCTTTCATTACAACACAAATGTCTCGGTTGTTTGGAAACAATAGCGATCACAATATCATTACATTCACTGAGTACTGACTTAACAAAGTCATAACAATACTCCAACCAGTGCTTAAAAACGGAAACACGAACTCAAACACTGCGTCCACGGGTCCCATTTCTAAAATATTGATGCTTCCGAATTCGTCGGTTTTGCACATTCTCCAAACACGTAATTGGACGAACATGATACATACGCCTCTTCCTACAATTTGACGTACTCGGTCCAGACTTGCCTGATGAACGAACTGCTGTACACCTACAAAAAAACACATCGAATCATTACAAACAACGATGATATTCATGCATAAAACTAAAAAAGAGAACATGTACAAGCTTACCCTTCTTTGCAAGCAACCTGCATTAGCACATATTTCTCATTCCCATTCTTATGCAATGAACGCATAACCTCTATGTCATCATTCACATTTAAGCAAACGTGATATTTGACTTCTCCAGGTAACTGGTACTTAATACACCAATGAGGACCATTCAAATTCCATCTTTGGAATATCCGTTCCCTTATTTATGATATTCCCATATCATCTTCAACATAAAAAATGAACGAATCGTTCCCAAATGCACATCGAGCAGGAATCATGTCCAAATTTCTTGAACCAAATAAGCCTGAGATGAACATGAGTTAACATATGTAATTTTTCAACTGGTTGTTACAGAGTTCCACAGTTACACAGTTAAGATATGTAAGTACTTGAGAACATGTTCAAGAATTAGAAATACAAATAGGTAGACACTTACATACAAAAAATATTTGGTAATCACATAATTACACAGTTAATATATGTAACTATTTTTTAGTTCTTCATCAGTTAAACAGTTACACAGTTACTTACAAAGTTGTTACAGAGTTCCACAGTTACACAGTTAAGATATGTAAGTACTTGAGAACATGTTCAAGAATTAGAAATACAAATAGGTAGACACTTACATACAAAAAACATTTGGTAATCACATAATTACACAGTTAATATATGTAACTATTTTTTAGTTCTTCATCAGTTAAACATTTACACAGTTACTTACAAAGTTGTTACAGAGTTTCACAGTTACACAGTTAAGATATGTAAGTACTTGAGAACATGTTCAAGAATTATAAATACAAATAGGTAGACACTTACATACAAAAAAGATTTGGTAATCACATAATTACACAGTTAATATATGTAACTATTTTTTAGTTCTTCATCAGTTAAACAGTTACACAGTTACTTACAAAGTTGTTACAGAGTTCCACAGTTACACAGTTAAGATATGTAAGTACTTGAGAACTTGTTCAAGAATTAGAAATACAAATAGGTAGACACTTACGTACAAAAAAACATTTAGTAATCACATAATTACAAAGTTAATATATGTAACTATTTTTTAACTTCTTAATAAGTTACACAGTTACAGAGTTACACAGTTACTTAAATAGTTAGACACAGTTATAAAAACAGTTAAGTGGGTAACTACTCACAAACTTGTTACACAAATAGAAATAGAAATAGTTAGACACTTACTTACAAAAACAATAGGTAGTAGGTAATGACATACTTACACAGTTAACATACGTAACTATTTCTAAAATTGTTACACAGTTACTCAGTTACACAGTTAACTGTGGAAGAACTTACAAAGTTCTTACACAGTTACTCAGTTATACGATTAAGTGTGTAAGTACTTAACACATTGTTACACAGTTACTGAGTAACAGAGTTAACTGTCTAATTACTTCGAACATTGTTACATTTACAAATGGACAAACTTAGACAAAATACATAATTTTGGAGAGGTAACTCTGTACTATCGTAGGTAACCAAGAACGGAAATGGATGAAACATTCTTGGCAAGAAAAAGATCTGGCGACTAAGGGATGTGGATCTACAGAGGTCAAAGGGGATCGGTGGAACCAATATGTATTGGAACGCCAAGAAAAACTCACGTACACCGGGGATAGAAGGAAGGAAGTGAGAATCAATTAGAATCTCTACGCTCCTCTTCGCAGCACACCCAAACGGCAACCCTGGTGTCCTCTTTGCAGCGCTCCCAAACAGCAGGTCTCCTCTTCGCAGCAGACACGCACGGGGAACGCTGGTCTGCAACGCCGCGGCGAGAAGGTTTCCGCCATTGCCTCCTTCTTCGAAAGGCATTAAAGTCGAACAAGTCACGGGTGGGTAGGGTTGGGGGTAGAATGGGTATTGTACACAAGAGGATAACGTCCGTTAAGCGCCCAGGGACTAGAAAATAAGTCCCGCATAAAGGAGGGACCGGGCGTCCAGGGGAAAGCTGATAGGGATGGGGAAATAATGGTTTGCCCCTCCCTTAATTCTCCCTTAATTTTATTACAAACTACTTCCATTTTTCAATTTTCGTCTCACTCTTCTTAGAAAGATAGGAGTGTGTTAAACTTATCCAAGTGGTCAGACATATTTCATGGTTCCATCATAAGCCTTCATGTTTTACATCTCAAGCTCATCTAGGTGGACCGTTGTAGCACCCCGAAAATTTAGTGATTTAAAATAAAAGATAAATTGAAAATAATGTTATCAATATTTATCAAAGTGGTTAAAACATACTCATCATGATCATATGTGCGAAAGGTGAGCTTAAAATGAAATAAATTTTATGGTTAGTCTTCTATTAAGACAAGACAACTAGTGGATAATTTTTGGGCCAAACAAACACTCTTAACCCAAAGAACAAGAACCCAACAAGAAGAAATCCCTAAAATTCATAACCCTAATTGAGCAGAAAATAGAAAGGGGCAACTAGGGCAAAAGTAAAGGCAATTAGTCTTACTTAGCAACCTAAATTCGTGTCTAACTATACTATGAGGTTTCCTAATAGCTCACATACTCCAATTGGGATGGAAATTCCTCAAACAAGGAAGGGATCAAGCTAAAACCACAACCCTTATTTTCTAGTTGTAATAGGACTTCTAAACAACCCTAAACACTTAAATACTCGTCATAAACCCCTTGGGGACGAGTTACCAAGTTGCTGGGGTCGTGAGGAGGACTTCTAGAGCACCAGAGGAGGAGGAGATCACCCCCAACCGGAGCCATCTTCCCCTATTGTCGTTCTGCATTGACCTGTAAAGACCTAATTTAGCATCAATCAAAAGTAGGTTATGTCGGGCCAAACTTGAACAAATCAAACACCATGTTAACGTTCATCGAGTCTACTTTCATATGTTTTCCCCAATTCCCATCGAGCATGCATCGTGTATTAAGCGTTTTCCAAGAGTTGTGCAAGATTAGGGCTCATAGTGTTCCTGTCAGGTTTCACGTATCCCTAGGCCAAATCATGTGAACCCAAAAGTACAGTTACCTTCTACTCTTCGCCCTCTACAACTTTCATGTTCACACTTATGCCTAAAGAGCCCTAGATCTCGAGTTATAGGCCATGCATGCATGAATGCATTGTTTTTCGCGTTTTCGGTTTGAACCCTAATTCGCGACCAGACCAGGCGTCGCATTTTGGATACTGGTATCGCGACGACCAGACCCGTCACAATTACCTTTAACGCGACCGCACAAACCATCTCGTTTCTAACCAGTTCAGACCAGGTCCGATGCCTCAAACTGTGTGTCGCATAGTATTCAGTGCATGTCAGAATCGAGACAGTGGAATACGTCGTGATTTGGTCTATTTTCTTGCCCAAGATTTTAGTGTATTTTTATATTCAGGTATTTTGAAAATTGCATGAACACGACCGGTTATACTGCTGCCTTTTTGAATTGGCTCCTTCTAAACGCGTCGTACTTGTCTGTCGCGATTTGAACGCGACAGGTACCCCCGTTGCAATTTAGACAGCCGACTGTTTAAGTGTTTTAACTGTCAACAGCCTTGGAAATAGCGACGACTGAACCCGTCACGATTTTTGTAGCTTACCCGAGACCCATTTTACTCAGTCTAGAGTGTAAGGATTGCATGTTATGGTTATAGTAAGTGTGTACAGTCCATCCAATGGCTTAAAAACTATCCATCCATGTAAAAGCAATAATCACATGAAAGCCTATTCTAAGTGTTCTTAATTCCATGATATTTCTAGCTTGAGTTTGCCATGATCATCTTGATGTTCTCACTTGCTTTTAAACTGAAAGTTGACCTTATTAAACTACTGAAACCATGTGATGGAATCTTGATAGTAATGCTTGATCTTATGTCGTCATGTTACTTGCTTTTCGTTTCTTTTAAACCGATGTATTGTGGATTGAGACACGTGCTACACTACACTCTTGCACAAATAGACAGCCCCTTCTTGGGGGATTGGAAACTCTCGGTCAGTCATTCCGTATCGACAGACTAGTGACCTTTCCTCTAAGACCTCCGTAAAATCTCCGTACTCCATGGATTCCCTCATGGAGACCGAGTTGGTTGTACCATTGAAGTTCCTTGTAGATAGCGTGCACTTTTTCTCTCATCTTGTTCTCATGAGTGTGGATTTATAATCAAGAACTCAAGTGATTAATGTAAAGAGTTAACTAAAAGTGTAAATTGCGCCGTTATGTTGCCAAAATTCTCTCTTGAGTATTGTTATCATGAAATCATATTCACATGACTTGTTTCCTTGAAATCATCATGAACGTGATATTGCAATGCTTACTTCTTGAAACTCTTGTTATTGGCCATGAATGACTATGGGTATCTACTTTTGAAAATCGTGAGATGCTGACCAGGCCAGGCGAGTGTCTAAGGGCTCCAGTCTAGCCCTAATGATGATGAGTCATAAATATACTGTTAACCATGGGGTATAATGATTACTAGCGTTACATCTGTGCTGGGAAATAGTGTCGTGTTGAATGCTAGATACAATAACCACACACGTGTCCTAGTGTTTATTCCAAGGTGGCATAGATTGTTAGGATCGGATTTTCTGTAATGGCAAATCTAGAAGAGGGGGGGGGGTTGAATAGATTTGCAGTGGAAACTTAAGCAATTTAAAAATTACTTCGAAATAAAGAATCTACTCAATTAAAACCCATTTGATCTGATTCAATGTGTGTTATCAAAATGTGAGAAACACTTTATAAAATAGTGTAAGTGTCAAATATGTGATTAACATGTGTGAACAAATTAATTAGTGTGTAGGCAAAATCCCTATGCATACATCTAGCGCAATACAATGCAAACCACAAATCAAACCACAGTGCACAAGAGATTTTTAAGTGGTTCAGAGATCACATCCAGTGACTCCTACATCCACCTCTCACACAGTGAGGCACACACTACTCAAAGAACTGAGTACAACAAACACATGAGCACTCAGGCTCATACACACACACACATGCTAGATCAAGTTAATAGAAGATCAAATCCTCTAGCCTCGATCTGATCTACACACCACACACAATTCAGATTTGTGCACAAAATGACACAGATCACAACACACACACTATGATCTGTACTGAGTACTTGTACAGATCAGAAAACAAACATCCACACAGAATCCACGTACTGATCTCAGTTCAGTACACACACACACAAATACATGAATTGAGTTGAGAAAAGGTGTGAGTGAGGAAAGACATATCCCTTCAAATATTGATCTGATCACCACGATCACAGATCCACAATGTTTCTTCCTCAATTCTGCTGCTACTCCTCTTCTTCTTTTTTTCTTTCCTCTTCTTCTTCTTCTTGATCGGCACTGCACTACTTTAGTAGCTTCTGGATTGCGATTTCTTCTTCTTATGCCGCTGCACTTCTTTCAGATCTACTCCTTCTTGAACACACCACTTCTTTCTATAGAGCTTGACCTTGATTTCCACGTCCTCTATATTGAAAGGCTGGTCTGCAACTTCTGGAGATTGAGCAAGGCAGTGGAGAGACCCCTTTTGCCGCCAAAAACCTTTTCTGGGAGTTGTATGGGCTGGCTTGCCTTTGGAGTACGAGGATCATGGGTATTTATAGCCCCATATGTCCATGAGATGCCTTGGGCTGCGTGGGCACAAAAATCTAGGTCAATTTCCCTTGATTCCTATGCAGACACGTGTCCAGAAAAATTCTCGTTTTTGAGCTTTAGTCAAAGTGTGTCGACACACAAGCAGACTGTGTCGACACCACTGGCTATTGGCTTCAGAACAGGCTTCTGGGAGGGACAATGAGTGTCGACACACAAGCAGACTGTGTCGACACAACTGGCTACTGCTTTCTTCACTGTTTGCTGAATTCATACACTGTGTCGACACAACATCCACATGTGTCGACACCACTGACTCTTTTATGCTCTGAATGTAGAGGGTGTGTCGACACACTTGACATCTTGTGTCGACACAACTTTGACAGAATTATGTGAACCTGTATATATGAAGTGTGAGCCATCAAAACATGTCATTATCATCAAAATATGAAATATTAAGTATTAAAAACATGTTGTTCACTCATCATTGTAATATGTACAATGTGTCATCATCAAGATCAAATCAAAATCAAAGTATGAGTGTTTGGACATCATACACAACCAAATGTTGTAGTCATCATTAAAATCAAAGTATGAGTGTATAGACATCATCAACATGAAGGTTTTTAGTCATTATCCAAATGAATACACAACTTAACAATCTTCCACATATATACAATATAACATCAGATTGTGTACAAAATGTCATCATCAAAACACAAATGTCATCATCAAAACACAATATGTTTGAAGTTGTGTGCTTAACATGATTGACCAGAATTATGTCATCATCAATAATAGATTAAAGCAATGATCAAGTTAGTGAGTATGGTTATTTAAATAACCATAACTCAACATAGATCGTTAGTGCACATTAGTGGCTTCGTGCCTGGTAAGTGTTAAGTGATAAAAGTTCGTGCTCGTGCTTGCTTGCTTGCGTTATATGGCCATCTTGCAATTCTTGCAAATAAGTGACATCCTGCATTCTTGCAAACTATTGACATCTTGCATTCTTGCAATTAAGTGATATCTTGTGTGTTTGTACATATTGTTCTACTACTAGTTCTATCTTGTTACCTCATTCTAGATCTTGTTCAATCTATCTTGTTCATGTATCGTGATTATATGGATTTATCGTACATGCATATCTAGTTAATCGTGTCTGCCTAGTTCTAAATTGCTAATAACTTATATCATTGCCCGCACATTGAGATATAAATCCTACTGGACTAGTTTGCTCATTCTCTACTTTTCAACATCATAGGTGACATTGAGGAAGAAGCTGAATGTCAAGACTTTGAGGGGAATGCGTCGGAGTGATGAGTGTGTTTCATTCTATAGTCCAACATTGATACATGAGAGTAGATGGATGTAGTAGGATGTGACACCCTGAAATTTTCATTCTTTTATATCGTGTATGTGTATTTACTTGTTGTGTGTATATCATGTGTATTCAATTGTGCATGTTACTATTTTTATACTTCTCATGAACATATACATGCATATATATATATATATGATATTTTTACGTGAGAATAGGCAATTAGCTAAATTGATGTATAATGTGTATACCAAAATCTTAGGCTCATAATACTTAAAGTAATATTATGCATGTTATAATTATCTATTTCTTGCATAATGTATATAACTATGTTCTATACGTGTGTATAATTATACATACGTCAATTCAAGTGGGTGCATGCAAGAATTTGTGATTGTGGTATAAATTATTCTTAGTTAGCTTATTCTATATTACATCTTACAGATATTATGTATGTAAAATCTTGAAGTGCATATTGAACTATCTATTCCATGGATGTTGTGTATAAATATATGAAGTACATGTGTATATATGTATTTTATCTTATGCATGTGATAGTTAGCTATGTTAAGCATGTTAAATTAATTATGATGTGTAGGGTACTTAAATAATAATGTGCATGTAGTATTTAGCTAATGAGGAGTACATTTCAGTCATAGGTTCATGCATGTATTATGCAATCATGTAGTGTGTAAGTATATATGCATGTATGTGTGTTATTGATGCATATTATTCTTAATGATGATTAGTGTAAGTTGTACTTAGTTAAATATTGTGTAATGCATGTACTTTATGTAGTAAGAATATATGCAATTATTTTTACGCATACTAGATTGTTTTGGTATATTTATGCATTTAATTTTAGGTTTGGCGGAGTTTTGGCTACACTGTGCTGTTGGCGGCCAGGACCTGGACGCCAAGGCACTGTTGGCGTCCACCCCATGGATGCCAACCCCCAGTGGGCGGCCACCCCCTTGACGTCAACCTGTCAGTTAACTACAACCGATGTTGACGTCAATATCCTCCTGCGTAACGGTTCCAGAATTGTTAATGCTCGCTTTTTGGTTGGTTCCAAATTAGGAAACCCATCCTAACTCGTAGGAAACCTACCCTAAGGCGTACCCCAACCCCCAAGCCTATAAAATACTCATCCTAGGTCGGGGAAAAGGCTTTTTAACATTTGGTGAAACCCTAGCTCCGAGATGGTGAAAAGTTGAACTTCAGAAGGCCGGATCCGTCGACTAGAGGTGTTCCCCGAGGAGCTACAACATCTGGAGGATAGCCAATACATCCAAGAAGAGATCCCAACTCCGAGGAGCCATCTACATCGACAAGAGAAGAAGATCTAAGGAGTTTCTGAGCACCTTTTTGGCAGGGCCGAGAAGGGCTTCATCGACATATTCTGATCTTTGTAGATTTTTTTAAGAGCTAAGTAAACCTAGATCTTGATCCTATACATGTCCCCTTAAGTCTTAGTATTTTTATGGATTTTTCCTCGAGTCCTGGAACCCCAAATTCACCCTTGTATGAAAAGTTGTCTGTATGTGCTGCTGGGACCAGGTTGACGGCAACATAGGTTGTAGTCAAGTTCTTCAGAAGAAGTAAACGACAACATCCCTTGACGTCTACTTCTTCAGGACCTAAAAATGTGCTTTTTGATTCTTTTCACGCTGTTTGAATGATTTCTGGACATAGTTACGTACTGAAATTTTTATTGGTGATTGTATACAGTCATTAGGTCGTATCATAAGGTTGCTTAATTTTTCTGTGAACCGTGTTAATTATGAAAATTCAATAATTGCATCATGAGCACCATATAAGCATGTTTAAATTGTGCATAAATGGAATTGCTGTAAATTAGGGTTGCATAAATCTTACATGATAGTAGGATTACTAATATCTGATTTCTGAACTGTTAGAACATAACCATGTTCACTTGTACCCTGTCTAATGATATTTCAATGAATTGTCTGAAATCTGGATTTAATTATAGAAATTGTATTTACTGTCTGAAAAAATCTAGAAAATTACATGTGTGATATATTTACTGTTAATGACCTGGGATAAAAATTTAGAACTAAGATGTTAACAGCAAGTATAATTATTAGTTAAACCATGGAATTTGTACATATTAGATAGGTTGATCTAATCTTGTGTAATTCGGTAAATGTACAACATGTTTAGGACTGTAATGTAAGTTATTTTATTCTGAAAATAGTAGTATCATGATTAGGCTAACTGAGACATGTGCATTTGATAATTAAGATGTGTAAAGTGATTAAGTATTATATGTAAAATATGTGAATAGTGTGTGAAAATGTGATAAAGTGAAAGTATAATGATTGGGCCAAGAATGACACTGCTACCCTAGAGGCATCGAGAGCTGTACATAGAAAAGTCCCTATGGAAAGCTCTACATTGTAAAAGTTTGTCCTAAAGGCATTAGGAAAAACCTGGAGGTGGACAAGTACCACTGGATAGGGTGGAGAGGGCTTCTCCCGGTCTGCGCAGTTACCAAGATTCACCACTTCATTGCCTAGGTGGGTATGTGATATGAGTTGTGTTATGAGTTATGTGTTATGCGATGAGTATGAGTATGAGATATTGTTTTGTGTCCTCTAATAGGTAGTTAGGACTATGTGTCATGGCATTTTAAGTTATTGGAATATGAGTAAAGTGTAAGATAATATGTGAATATGGCATGTGATGAATGTAAATATGTGATAAGTAAAAATAAAAGAGTAGATGATATGAAGATTTTGTGAAGAGATATGTAAGGGAAAAATTAAGGTTAATGAGAATGTGATTTCATGTGAAACTAATATGATAGTGCATATGTTCATACTATCATGTATTAATATTTAAATTACAATGTCATGTTTATTATCATGTCATGTATTCATTAATCTTCTTGTAATAATGTATGTGAGTATATATATATATATATATATATATATATATATATATATATATATATATATATATCAAATATCCAATAGGGGAGCAGGAGAGTGCTCACCCCTTCAAGGAAGGAATGAGTTAGTCACTCCACCACCACACACCCATCAGACGATTTTATTAATAACTGAAGCAGTACAAAGCAAGGTCAGGGCCTGATAGAAGGAAGCCCCATCTTATCAAGACGATAGGGCCCCTTAACAGCAGGAGGAAGATAAGCCCAGCATGACCAGAAACAGCAAGAAAGAGCAATAGTACAACCATGACCAGCAAGGCTATCAGCCACCTGATTAGCCTCACGGAAAATATGCATAAAAGAAACTTGAAGATTCTGACAACGGCAGAAGATGTCCTGAATGACAATTGATAGACGCCAAGGAATAGAGTATTGACCCTTCAATATTTGCACCAGCACAAGGGAGTCACTCTCAATGATAAAATCGGTGAAGCCCTTTTCATAACACAACATCATACCATTCCGAAGAGCAAGAGCTTCAGCTTCAAGGCTAGAAAAACCACCATGATAATGAGCAGCAAAAGCCAAAATAATATCGCCCCTCTCATTCCTAAAGATACCTCCACCAGCAGCAGTAGTAGTGGCGGCTTTATAAGCACCATCGACATTAAGTTTCAACCTGCCAGGAGGGGGAGGAAACCACCTGACAATCTTAGGGGCTAGTGGCGCAGAACCATGGAGTGGTAGACCCCATTGCCGGAGGAAACACCTGTGCTGGGCTGACAAATCAAAGATACGGATCTCAACAATTTTATGAGAATCATTAATATGCACCATGACTCTGTGTAAAATCTGACTGGCAACCATGGGCTGAGCATCAAATCTGGCCTTGTTGCGGCTACACCAAATCTCCCATATTGCAGACAAGAACATGTATCTGGCCAGCCGCCCCCATGAAGTGGAACAATGCAAGCCAGAAATAAAGTGAAACACACCATGAGCAGCATTATGAACAGAGACGTTGTTGAAATTCAGGAAAGAAAACAGACCAGACCATACTTCATTTGCCACATCCCCATGGAAGAAAAGGTGAGTACCAGTTTCACAATGGGAGCCACGACAGCAAGAACACCTAGAACATAGCGGGATACCACAGCTAGCTATGATGTCATTCGTTGGAATACAATTGCGGACCATTCTCCAGATAAAAACTGACCATTTGATAGGAACATGGGGGCTCCAGATTTTAGACCAGCCAAATGTCGGGGTACATTGCAGAAGTTTCCGGACAGAGTTAGTGGAAAACTGACCACTGGTGGTGGGGCACCATATCCATCTATCCAGACCATCATTACAAGTGAAAATATGACAAAGAAGAGAAGGCAGACAAAATTGCTGAGCAATATTAATATGATGTTGAAGTGGATCAGCTAAAACCTGATTAATAGACCAACATTTGTTGTGCAAATTAGACCAAACCTGGTCAGGAAGGAAGCACTGAGGGGAACCGCGCCAGTCCAGATATCAAGCCAAAAGGAAACCTGAGAGTCCAGACCTCTCACCACAACCCTGTGATTAGGAGCAACCAGCCGGGAAGCATGCTGCCACAGCTTCCTATCCGCAGCGGACAACAAATGAAAAGTGGCAGTGGAATGATGATTGTGATACAAGTGTTTGGCCTGAAAGAAACTACCCCAAAGAGAAGTGCCAGAAATCGCCCTCCATAGCATTTTAGTCTTCAGCGCAAGCTGCATTTGAGACAGGTTGAGAACCCCAAGACCGCCACAATCTTTGGGTTGAGGTATAATGTCCCATGAGACCCAGTGTCTCTTGGGCGAACCATCATAAGAGCCCCAGAAAAAATTTGCCAACAATCTATGGAAAGTTTTCATGACAGTAGCAGGAATGGCCTGAGAAGCCATAGTATATATGGGCAAAGCAGACAAGACATGCCTAATAAGAACCAGCCGCCCACTAGAAGATAGAAACCCGGACTTCCAGGATTGCAACTTAGCAGCAGTTTTGGCAATGATGTGAGAAAAGTAAGAAGGCCTTCTGCGACCAGCAAAAAGTGAAACACCCAGATACTTGATTGGGAGTTTGGCCTGAACAAACCCTGTGATATCAGAAATAGAATGGCTAAGGGATCCCGGAGCTTTGTCCGCCACGATGAAAGAGCTTTTAGCAACATTAATAAGTTGACCCGAAGACCCCTCATAAGCCCTGAGGAACCTCATAAGCCGCCTGATGTGTCTAACAGAGCCATTAGAGAAAATTAAAGTGTCATCCGCAAACAGTAAGTGAGAAACCATGGGACATCTACGTAAAGTTTGGAAAGCACCACCATTGCTTCTATAAAATAAAGAGCTAAGCCCCCTACTTAAGACTTCCTCCGCAATAATAAACAAGGCTGGCGCAAGAGGATCACCCTGGCGTAGACCTCTCGTAGACTTGAAGTAACCATGGATTTCACCATTAAGCAAAACAGAAAACCAGCAATTTGAGAGAAGAGGTTCAATAAGAGAAATGAAACTGAGCGAGAAGCCAAACTTCCGGAGCACAGCATACAAGAAATCCCACTCCAACCGATCATAGGCCTTAGCCATATCCAACTTAAAAACAACGTTTCCACCTCTACATCGTTTATTAAGATGCTGAACCATCTCCCCAGCGAGAGCCACATTCTCATAAATATTCCTCCCTTTCACAAAAGCACCCTGCTGCTCATATATGAGAATAGGAAGAACCTGGGACAACCTGTCATTGATGATGCGGGATATAACTTTATAGAAAAAATTGCAAAGACTGATAGGCCTGAAATCAGCACAGGACCTAGGGGAGTCAACCTTAGGGACCAAGGCAATAAGAGAGGATGTAAAACCTCGAGGAAGAGAATGACCACAAAAATAACTTTGAACAGCAGCCACAATATCATACTAAATGAAGTCCCAGCAGTTATGAAAGAAATGGCCTGTGAATCCATCAGGCCCAGGAGCGCTGTCAGGAGACATAGACATAATAACACCCTTAATTTCCTCAGCATTAGGAAGCACACAAAGAGATTGATTTTTCACATCATCCACCAAGCAAGGAATTTCCTCCAACAGATGAAGGTCGACCTGATGAGAGCCGGAAGTAAAAGCAGCAGTAAAATGAGACACAAAGAGATTTACCATCTCCTCTTTGTCGGTCACAGGCACACCAGTATCATTGTAAATCTGATTGATCACTGAACGTCTTCTTCGGGAAGCGGCGCAAGCATGAAAAAACTTAGTATTCCCATCACCCTCCTTTAGCCATTTGAGTCTAGATTTTTGTCGCCAGAACATTTTTTCCTGGGCCTGGACATGGGTAAGATTATCCCTAGCAGTATCAAGTTCAGTCCGATTCTGAGGAGTAGAGTCATTATCAAAAATAGTTTGAGCAATGGAGTGCGCCTCTTCAGCCAGCATGACATTGTCTTGGACATTTTTAAAAACAACTTTGTTCCAATGCCGATAGAACAACTTCATATGTTTCAATTTCATCATCATATTGAGGAGAGGAAAGGAAGAGCACGGAGCAGCCTCCCAAGCGGTTTTTGAATCCTTGAGAAAGCGGTCTTGAGAAACCCACATTTGCTGGAAACAAAACCTTGAAGGGGCAACAGAACCATTAGATATCGGGGAAATAAGCAGAGGGCTATGATCACTGCAGGCACGAGACAGATGTTGCACCTTAAGCGCAGGGCAAGTGAGCAGCCACTCGCCATTAATGAAAACCCTGTCCAATCTGGCCCAAATGCCATTTGCTTGTTGGCCATTGTACCAGGTGAAATTGCTACCAGAGAACCCCACATCCTCAAGGCCAGCGGCAGAAACACAGGCCTGAAAGTCAGTACTAGATCTCTCAAAGGCACGACGACCCCCTCTTTTTTCAGATGGATCCAGGATACTATTGAAGTCCCCACCAACAAGCCAAGGCTTACCACAAGTTGCAGAAAAATCCACCAAGTTCTCCCACAAGTCTCTACGCTCTGTTAATAGACAACTAGCATGAACAATAGTAACAAGGAACTCCGGGCAGGAGGAAGAAAGTATGCGCACAGTAATAAACTGATCAGAGCTAGATACCATGTGGACACTAACATCCTGTGTCCAGAACAACCAAATGCGGCCCTTATCATTAGAATTTGATAAACAGGAGTGCATACGCAGTTTAAATTTGTGCCTCTCAATTTTATCAGAATTGAGCTTAGGTTCAATGATTGCAACAAAGTTCAGCTGGAAATTTCTGATCAAATACTTCAACCTGTTAATAGACCGAGCATTACCAATCCCCCTGATATTCCAAATTAGACTCTTCATGGAAAGGTTATTGAGTATTGTTGACAGATGCGCTCCTGCGCAAAGAAGACCTAGTTTTAACACTGTCCGCCTTCTTGGCCTCAACATTCTCCGGCCCAACAAAATTTGCATGGATAGCAGTAAAATCAGCTTCAATAGGTGAATGCTCAGAGCCAGGGAGGGAAATGACGTTGTAAAGAGGAACATAATTTTCCGAGTCAATAAGAGCTTTGTCATGAGTAGGAACTGGAACTAGAACACTGGTAGTAGCTGTGCCACTGGTGCTGGATTCATTGGCCACATCACACTTAGAAGTCCCGGCCTCGCAAGGCCGAACATCAATATCAGTAATGGGATTCTCATTATTGCCAGGAGCACTATTATCAACCATATTGACCCCACCATCACCATTTCCAGAACGTATAGGGTCAGCACCATTAACAAGCGACGCATCAAGGGTAACGACATCATTAAGAAGAGTAACAATCTCTGGAATAACAGGATTATCATTCTTATAAAAAGGATCTGGTTCAACAGTCAATTTATGTTTACCACAATTATCATCTCCTTTGTCAAGATTTACCTGTCGCCAAACTTTTTTAGCAGGTGGAGGAGCGACCTGTTGAGAATCATGACTACCCAGAGACTTGTTGCTTGTAGGGTTGATTTTTTTGCAATTAACTAGAAGATGACCAAGACGCCTGCACGACTGACAAAAGGAAGGAGGATTCAGATATATCACCTGTTGCCACATACCATTCGCACCAATGCCAATTCAAACACGTTCTGGGAGTTTTTTTGATATATCTAGCTGAACACAGACCCTGGCGGCATGCGCACGAGACAAAGTGATGGTATCTCTGTCGACCTGCAGAACCTGTCCAACAGTGCCGGCGATGGATCTAAGCATGGACTCGTTATAGAAATTTGCTGGGAGCCCCGACAACTCCAGCCAAACAGGGACCAAGGGGGAATCCTCCTCAGGGGAGAAGTTCATCGACCATTGGAAAAATCTGAACAATCTGCCCTTAACAAACATGGTGTCCTTCAGAAGGACCTGAAGATAATCGCTCTCTTCTTGAAACCGAATAAGAAGATGATGTCCATCCATAGCACTAATAACAAAATCTTTCACAAAGCTAAAGCGTTGGGATAAGTGCATACGAATGTCCTGGAAGGATGGTCGACCAAGAGGAGTGCGAGCAATAATAGCATAGCTGAAGGGCGTATAGGATATCCGTACCTCTTCGAGAGAAAAGAAAACCGCAGGCTCTCCAGAATCAGTGCTAGCAGGCGCATGGATCTTCAAGGGAAGAATCGGAGGCTTGACAGATTCCATAAGGATTTGAGCGAATGACTTTGGCGGAGGAATACCATCGCGTCCCCATGCAGATGTTGAAGGGTCTCCACCAGCATTAATAACCTGCATGCATGGCGCGGACGTCGTGATGCCAACGCTTTGAGGAGCTCCATCGGCAGAAACCGGGTTTCCCCCATGAGCTCAAATACCACTCGATGAAGGTAAGGCGGGAAACTGGGAGGGTCCAGGTGGAGGAGACCGGACACCCCCATCGAAGGCGGCCATGGGACGCCCTGCGCCACCGGATAGGGCCGGCACACCGACGGCGGCTGCACAAACCCTAGCGGAGCGGCTGGGGATTAGCTAGCGGCTGGGGAACTAACAACCTTTTTCCCACTGGAAAATGGGGCAATGTTGGTATGTGAGTATATATATAAAGATGGAAATGTGAATTTGCTAAAGGAATAAGATAAAGTGTAAATAGATCTAATTATATGTAATTGAGTTTATTCCATGTCAAAACAACAAGTAAAATATAGTTATGAATGTGTTAAGCATAAGGAAGAATGTTTAGATTCCATACTAGATGTGATGAGTACTTAGTATAGAGTTCCATGTTTAAATTGTTTAGTATTGCCAATCAACTTGACTATGATCTAGACTTTACAATTCATGCTATAAAATATGAAACCATGCATATGAAATTTATTTACATTAAACCAGCAAGCAAGATGTGAAATTTAATATGAAAAGTGCATGTGAAAAATGAATAGTCATCATGTTAGGTTGTTCTTTTCTTTATGCCTAATTCTCTATTCTAATTGTAGAAATAAATCATGAAATGAATTAATGTGTGAATGAATGATTCATGTTACATGTTAGGTGTAGAGAATATGTACAAGTGTATAATATTAGTATCCATGATTTAGAATAAACATGTGATAGAACAAAGTATGTCTAAGTGATTTAGGAATGTGTTGATAGTTAAAAGTATGTTTCATGTAATTCTTGTAGTTTAAATAATCGTATGTATTCTTTAGTGTTTAAAAGATTAATGTGAATGTGATATGTTTAAGATTAAGTCTTTATTTTACTTGCTGAGTCTTTGGACTCACCCTTGCTTCGACGTACAGGTGAGACATGAGTTACTATTTTGAAGGAAGGCATAGCGAAGGTTGATCTCTTGGAGGAGTAGCTTTTGAAGAGCAAATTTTCAGTTGTACTTTTCTTTTCATAGCTTGAATAAAAATATTGTATGGACAATATTTGGATAATGTAGTTCTTTCATTATGTAATAATGTGGACATTGTCGTTTTATTTCGCTATTTAGACTGTGGAATGTGTGATGATGATGGATTAAAGTTGAATTATTTATTTTATTCTGCTGTACTAAGTTGCTATCGACGTACTTTTCAACCTATCGGCTAGTGTTGGGTTTTATCCCACTGCAATGACGCTCTTTATACCGATGGAGATTGGTATAATCGTACCGGTATGAGGAGGGTCGTTACATAGGAAGTGAGGATATATGTACTTTTCCTTTTATTTGAGTCTAGTCCTATAGTTCAATAATGGAAGAGTATGTATTAGTTCTATTTTGAGATGAAACAAAGTGTTTGAAGTTAGAATAAAAGCTTAGTTATGTTAATTATTTGGGTCATATCCTTATGTTTATGTTGATACACATCTAGTGCTCGCTAGCTAGAGGCTTATTTGCCGACTACTCACGTCTCGGAATATCGATCTTTAATCTAAATATATCCGCTACGTAATTCTTGGGACATGACAACTATCATCACTATCTTCTCGGTGAAAGGGGACTGGAGGTAGGTGATGGGCAAAGTCATCGAGCTCGAGATCTATCTAGCTAATCTTCGGACCTTCTTTTGAACCTCTTCTAGCTTATTCTCAAGGCACCCAACACTAGTGATGGCCTGATGTTGGGCCAAGGAGACAACTTGCTAGGGGTTGGTTGGTGGTGGCGATGACGAATTGTTGGAGGCTCCCGCATCTGTCTTTAATATGTCCGCCAACTTGGATGGTCAGGGCATTATCTAACCCACTCGAGGTGGATCATGGGTGACCGGGGGGGGGGGGGCAATCCCTTCGATCTGGGAGGAGGAAGCTAGAGCTAGCCCAGTGGGTGAGCAGTCCCATAACCTCATGGAGGGCTGCCAAGCCTTTCACTACCTCTCCAAAGTTAGCTACCTACTAAGTAAGGGCTTGGAACTGCTCTAGGGAGACCGTGGTGGCCAGATTGAGTTCGATGGTCACCTCAGCCTCTCAAGCATCTGAATTATTAGATCAAACTACTCTTTTGCTTCTTGGTGCCATGGCAATTCCTTATTCCCAGATAATCACCTATTCCTATACATGATAGAAACATCATCTTACATATAAACATCCTTAAGTAATTGAACATAAATAAAGAATCGATCCCGTACCTCTTCTTCTCCTTCCCTTCTTTTTCACCCTACTTTGTCTATGGTCATGGGAGCAAAGTTCTCATTAATGTATTTAGTAAACCATAAGCACCACTATGGACACTTGAAAAGTGATGCTGAAGTACTAGCAGAATCAATCCCAAAAGTCGACAAGTTTGACAAAGTCAGCAATAGTTCCTAAAAACCAAGAGTGGATTCCAAAAGTTGAAGTAATCAATTTCATAAAGGAATCATGAGAATCAACTCTCACACTATCAAGAAACTTTGAATAAATAACAAAGAGATTTGATTCCAGCAGCTACAATGAAGACAGGAAGGATCGACTTCTATGAAGAAAGGAAGGAGAGTCAAAGGATCGATTTATGTGAAGAAGATAGTAAGAATCGACTCCAAAAGAAACTCTCAAAGGATCAATTCCTACAAAGAAGGTGGTAAGAATTGACTCCCAAAGAAATGCTCAAAGGATCAATTCCTGTGAAGAAGGTAGCAAGAATCAACTCCCAAGAAACACTCAAAAGATCAATTCTCACAGTAGAAAAGAATCGACTCTTAAGAGGTTGAAAAAGTCGATTCTTAAAGAGGAAAAGAATTGACTCCAAAAGAATGAGAAAATCAATTCTTATAGTGGAAAAAAGGAATCGACTTTCAAGAGCTAAAAAGAGTCAATTTCAGGAGCTCATAAAATCAATTCTCAATGTGGAACAGAATCGATTCCCACACTCTATATGAAACATAGCCGATTCTCGTATGAAGACAGAATTGATTCCAGAAGTTTAAGCAGAATTGATTCTTTTGAAGAAAACTCACAGAAAATCAACTATAAGTGCTTGGAGAATCGATTCCCATGAACAAAATGTGCAAAGAACAACTCCAAAGCTTGAAGAGAATCGATTCTCAAAGAAGACTCGTCAACGACAAGATAACATTTGCATGAAGCTGATGATGTTGGATTGGGCCCCTGTAAAAGTCAAAGACGCGCACAATTGCATCAATCCAAGAACCTATCTCCCTACCAAAGTCAAAGGCATGTGCTCTTGCATAAAGTCAAAGACCAACTTCCAAGCATCAAAGTCAAAGATCAGTAGTTCTGTACAAGCCAAAAACCAATAGTTATGCAAGAAGTCAAAGGCATGTAGTTGAGCAACAAGCCAAAGGCCTATCGTCATGGAGCCCCGGAACCCAAGTCAAAGACTTGGGTGCCAAAATCATGGCTGAAATTGGGTGTTAAAATACCCAAAATACTGGTGTGTCGGATCAGTAGTGCATTGGATCATCCTTGATCCAGCGCAAGGATCACACACTATGTGTGAACTTTGCGCCAGATCACCCCTAATCCAATGCTAGGATCACTCATTTTGTATGATCCCAGTGCCAGATCACCACTAATTTGGCACCAAGATCACACTGTTTGTGTGATCCCAGTGTCAGATCAATTTTGGTGCCGGATCAACTATTCTTGGTGCCTATAAATAGAACCCCAATGGTTCATTTCTAAAGGAGGGAATGAAAGGGGGGGGGGGGGGGGACTTTGCCACTTTGAGACATCTAGCCTTCGGAAGTGTGCCACCTATTGGGGGTCTTATGGAGGGCTTCTCTTCACAAATTTTGCCACACTTGTGCCCTTCTAGGGGTTTTCTTAATAGATTCTTGTAAGGGGAAAGAAAGAGAGGAGAGGTGGGTAATGGGTAGAGTCTATGTCTTCTTCTTCCTCTTCTTTACTCATGTACCCTCATGTACTCATGCTATGCTATCAATGGAATATCATTTCATGCTTACATTTTCTTTATGTCTTCTATGTTCATGCACATATACTCTATACCCCATGGCCATCCCTTTTATTTCTTGCTCAAATCCCTTCCCTGAGGCTATCCCTTTTATATTTATGAAAGAATCCCCTCTCCCCTATGCTAAATTGCATGTTTATGTTCATGTTGGCTGTCATCCCCTTTTCTTCTCTCATGCTATGCGGCTTTCATGTACAAGTCTCCTCCCCATGATGTTCTTTCATTTTTAAAGTATAATTTTCATTTAAATAATTTCGTGCACTATGTTTGAGGCCCCATTCAGACCCAAAAGGCATGGGGAATACTCAATCAATGAGTAGGCTTAATGGACCCAAAACATGTAGTTTGGCCTCCATGTGTCGTTTCCTCCACTGCCATGCTTTCCCATTTCAATCATACTTAGACGTTACATGCTTTAGACCCTCCTTTGGATCTGATTTGGGCATGAGATTTACTCACATAATGAGTAGGTCCTCATGGTCTTAATAACATAGAAAGACCCAAGAACCACTCCATCCTCATGCTCCAGTTCACGTTCAGAGTTTTTTCATTTATTTATTATGCACACTAAATGCTCATGTTTATATCTTGAATGTCTTCTCTCCATATTAAAAAGGACACTTGGCCCTTCTTTTTCCTTCTGATGCTCTCGGATCAACGGTGTCCTGCATACTTGGAGTGTATCCAAGCCATCCGGCATAGCTGAGGAACAATAATCAAATTTATAGAAAAAATAGCACTGATAAACTTAACGGCAATGTATGTGACGTTTACACAGAGTCAACGTCCACATATCCTGTCGTTAACATCAGTTGACGGAGGCACATAGTGCCGTTAACATATAGTAGGCATCCAGAAGCTTGTCATTTACAAGAAATTAATGGCGGTCGATGTTGTCGTTTAAATAAACTAAACGGCGGTCGATGTGGACATTGAGTTCATTCGTCCAGAAACACAGAAACCCACACATAAAATGACAGAACTTAAACCCCTTCCCACATGTTATTTCAAAGGTTTAAAAATCTGTAAAAATAACAAATCTAAAGAATGTACTATCCTAAACCGATTCCCCATGCTACTTGCCTCTAACCCTCCTTCTGGAGTGACGAAGAAAAATCCGAAGATGCTCGCCTTGGCAATAAGGTAGTCCTCCACTCCGTCTTCAATCGCCCAAAACTGGCCACTAGCACATCTCCCATGCTTGGTGATCCATCCGTCCACGATCCTTGATGTTCCTCCTTGGTTCAACATGCTTCAGATCGCCCGAACGAAGCTCTGCAACCCTTTCTCTCGGCCCTCTTTTCTCTCTTCCGAAATAGTGCGAAAACCTCTCCCAAAGGCTAAATCCGGGTCTTATAAAGATCCCTACGGATTGCCTTAGCCTTAATCCTAACCCTTGGATCATAAACGCCCCAAATCTTCCATTAAACGCTTTTGGAAATGGCTGATTTCTCTCCCCCGGAACGATAACAATAAAAATAGGCAAGTCATGTTAACGTCAACACATGCTACCATCGCGTCGACCATGAAGTAGACGTCCATCGATCATGTCGTCAACTTACTTGCCTAAAAAACCAAATATTCCAGAAAATATTAAACGACACAATCACCTGTCGTTAACAGACAATAAACGGTAACCGATCATGTCGGTTACTATAGTCAACGTCAGTAGATATTGACGTCAAGTTCAACACAGTCACAGCATACACTTAAATGCAGAAACACATACACAATTGCATCATACAGTTCAATAAAATTTCTACGGCACTACACCCTCTCCCCCTTAAAATAATCTTTGTCCCCGAAGATTGAGTTAGAAAACTCACCAAACAAAGACGAATATTGCTTCTTTATCCTTTCTTCAAGCTCCCAAGTTGCTTCTTCACGCGAGAAATTCCTCCATAAAACTTTCACAAAAGGAATGGACTTCGATCTCAACTCTTGCACCTTCCGATCCAGAATCTCTATAGGCTACTCCACATAGGACAAATCTGGCTATAACTGCATTGGCTCATAACTAATCACATGAGCCGGATCTCGAACATACCTTCTCAACATGGACACATGAAAAACTGGGTGCATTCTTGCCAAGGATGGTGGCAAAGCTAGCTGGTACGCCACATTCCCCTTCTTCTTCAATACTTCAAAGGGACCAATGAATCTCGGATTCAATTTGCCTCTCTTTCCAAATCTCACTACACCCTTGGTTGGTGACACCTTAAGAAATACATGATCTCCTACCTCAAAAGCTAAGTCTTTCCTCCTCGAATCCGCATAACTCTTCTGACGATCTTGAGCTGCCTTCAATCTCTACACAATCAACTGGAACTTCGCTGATGTTTCCTGCACCACTTCCGGCCCAACTAAATGCCGATCTCCTGCTTCTTCCCAACATAACGGGGATCTTCAAGGTCTCCCATACAAAGCCTCAAATGGCGCCATACCAATGCTCGAATGGAAACTATTATTGTATGTAAATTCCACAAGAGCTAGGTGGTGTTCCCAATCTCCTCTCCAATCAAGAACACAAGCCCTAAGCATATCCTCCAACGTCTGAATGGCCCTCTCAGACTGTCCATCTATTTGTGGATGAAATGCCGAACTCAACTTCAATTGACTGCCAAAATCCTGCTGCAAAACTCTGCCAAAATATAGAAGTAAATCTCGGATCACGATCTGAGATAAACGCCTTCGGAATCCCATGCAACTTCACAATGCCATCAATGTATAATCTAGCCAAACTCTCTATGGGCTTCTTCTTCATAGCAAGAAAATGAGCACTCTTCGAGAATCTATCAACAATTACCCATATAGAGTCATTCCATCTGGCCGATCTAGGCAATCCAGTCACAAAATCCATAGTTACCTGCTCCCATTTCTAGTGAGGAATATCCAGCTTCTCCATCAAACCTGAAGGTCGCTGACGTTCTGCCTTCAGTTACTGACATATCAAACATTTAGCTACAACATCCGCCACATCCCGCTTCATGCCGGACCACCAAAAAGAATGCTTCAGATCCTTCTACATCTTTCCACTGCTTGGGTGAATAGAAAACTGCGGCCTATGCACTTCCTCCAAAATCTCCTTTCGTAGATCCACATCATTAGGGACACATACTCGATGATTCAAACGAATCACACCATCTTCATCTCTAACTATGCCAGACTTTCTAACCAACTCTTGTAATAGAGGGTCATCTTTTTGCAAAGCCAGAACTCTATCATGCACAGAAGATCTAAGGGTCAACTGAGCTAAGAACATGCTACATAATTGTGGCTCTAGAACAACCAAAGATCCTGTTGCATCTTCCAACATCTTCCAGTCTTGCCGCATCATTTGCCTCTTCCTACTTAGCGCATCCGCCACCACATGGGCTTTCCCTGGGTGGTAAGTAAGCTCAAAATCATAGTCTTTCAAAAACTCAATCCACCTCCGCTGCCTCAAATTCAACTCCTTCTAGGAGAACAGATATTTGAGACTCTTGTGGTCAGAGAAAAGCTCAAATCTTACTCCATACAAATAGTGCCTCTAGATTTTTAAAGCAAAAACCACTGCTGCCAGTTCCAAATCATGAGTTGGGTAATTGCGCTCATGCTTCTTAAGTTGCCTAGAAGCATATGCAACAACTCTACCACCCTGCATCAGAACACAACCAAGCCCAATCTTCGAAGCATCCGTGTAGATAGAGAAAGAATCCACACCATTGGGCAATACAAGCACTGGCGCTGTAGTCAATCGAGTCTTCAGCTCCTGGAAACTTCTTTCACAAGCTTCAGTCCACTCGAACTTAACTCCCTTCCTAGTCAACCTTGTCAAAGTAGCCGCAATAGAAGACAAACCCTCAATAAACCTTCTATAATAACCAGCCAAGCCAAGGAAACTCCTGATGTCAGTAGATGATCTCGACGTCTCCCAGTCAAGGACAGCTTCCACCTTAGCCAGATCCACAGAAACACCATCTCCAGAAATGACATGACCCAAGAAGTGGACCTCCTTCATCCAAAACTGCACTTACTGAATTTGGCATACAGTTTGTGCGCTCTTAAGACTTTCAAGCACAATTCTCAAATGCTCTCTATGAGTCTCATCATCAGGTAAGTAGATCAACATATCATCAATAAAAACCACCATAAAAGAGTCAAGATACTATCGGAAAACCCTGTTCATCAAATCCATGAAAACTGCTGGAGCATTTGTCAAACCAAATGGTAAGACTAGAAACTCATAATGGCCATATCTCATCCTAAAAGCCGTTTTAGAAGAATCCTCCGGCTTGATTCAGAGTTGATGATAGCCAGAACGAAGATCGATCTTAGAAAACACCGAAGCTCCACGCAACTGGTCAAACAAGTCATCAATGCGAGGTAAAGGATACTTGATCTTAATAGTCACCTGATTGAGCTTGCGATAGTCAATGCACAGCCTCATGACCCATCCTTCTTCTTCACAAATAGCACAGGTGCTCCCCAAGGTGATACACTCGGCCTAATAAAACCCTTATCAGGCAATTCCTGTAGTTGCTTCCGCAATTCTGCCAATTCCACTGGTGCCATACGATAAGGTGCAATGGAAATAGGTGCTGTACCAGGTACCAACTCAATGCCAAACTAAATCTCCCTTGCAGGAGGCAAACCAGACAAATCCTCGAGAAAAACATCACTGAAATCTCGGACAATATCAATATCCTCCATGGTCAAAGCCTTCTTCGAATCCTAGCAAGAAAACCACTACAACCCTTGTTCAACATCCAGGTTGCCTTTAAGGCTGAAATCACAAACTTGCCCGACATGTTCTTAGGTAAAGGGTGAACAAACTCCTCCTCACTAGATTCCAGAATATAATGATCTTCCTCCTGCAATCCATAAGGGCATAATGCTCCTCGAGCCAGTCTAAGCCCAAATAGCAGCGTAGTCCTTCATCTTCAACAGATAGAAGCTACCAGGCAAGTCTCGCTCTTCAATATTCACATGAAGAGAAGAAAAACATTGCCCAGTCAACATAGTCCCGGCTAGAGTATGAACAGACAAGGGAACCTCCAACACTTTCGAAACCAAACCACTCTTGTAGCAACCTGGATTTTTCGAAAAATAAAAATTTAATAATCATAGAAATAAAAGTAAATAGAAAATCAAATAAAAGAGAATTAAATAAAACCCATTAAATGAAAAGAAGTAATGGGCTTTATTAAATAGACCCATTAGAAATTAGTGGGCCAAAATAGAGATTTTTAAAAGGAAAATAATAGAAAAATATCCTAAATTCGTAACTAAATTATTACTTAAATAGAAATGGGTATTTAATGTATTAAATAGCCAATTTGAGTTAGATTTGGATTCCTAAACCTACCCTAATTGGTTGGCCACGAATTTGGGTCCCAACATAACCCAAATTGGAATTGGCATGCTTAGAAAGGGGAGAGAAATAGGAAATCTCATAATTAAAGAGTAATTAGAGTACTATTAGGAAATGGAAACCCAAGAGACATAAATACTCTCTTTAAACCCCCATGGCCAGCCCTAGCTCGTACCCAAGGCTTGTTTGACCAGAAGGAGAGGCCAAGGAGGAGGAGAACTGTGGGGAGAAGGAGCTCTCAAGCCATCAACCCCGTTCTTCAAGTTCTAGACCTAGAAGAGGAAATCGTCCAAAGGTAGGCATTCTTAAGAGCATAAACCATGAAAATTTATCTTTAGGATGTTTCATCCATTAGGAACAAAAGCCCTTTGGTTTCATAATTTTCCATCGAGCATATCTTTTATTCTTGATTTTTCATGTTCTGCAACTTACATGACTCCGAACCCTTTTCAAAAATCTAGATCTCCATGTACCTAGATCCCATGCCACGAAAATTTTACTGGAGAAGCTGATGGCTATTAGGGATCTTTTGCCTCTAAAAGCCCTAATTTTCATGCATCCTATCTTGCGAATTAATTCTTGCATCTCAACTATTCTTAGTATTCTGTTCTCCATGTTTGATTTGATTAAAGCCTGTCGAAACCATGCTTGTTTTCCAATTCCTAATTAGTGAAAGTACCCATGTGAGTCTAGATCAATTTCCAACTAGTTTCATGATTTTCCATCGCTTGTACAATTAGTTATGAAATTTTGAACGTCCATGTGTCAAAACATAGTATGTTTGGACCAAGAACCAAGAACATGTCAGATCTCTGTAGGACTCAGGCCAAGGACCTGAGAACGCGACGGCCCGATAGGCCGCATTCTCAGGCGGATCGCAACAAGAATCACTATCGTGATCTGATCGTGACAGGACCACCGTCGCGACCTGACCTTCTGGTCTGACAAACCTATCGCCTTCTTCATATGAACCCGTCGCGTTCTCTTCTTTTGCACTGTAAGGCCCTTGAATTTTGCTCTCTTATATAGGTGTTTGATTTTATGAGAAATTGATACTTGTGTGTGTAGCTATGTATATATATATACTAATTGAGTATTGTTGTAAATATATGTATATATATTATTGTGCATATTATTTATTTACATTGTATAAATAGTATTATTTTAAAGTATACCATGTATATTATATGTACATGCATTGAGTAAGTGTAGTTTCTGTAGTCTTTAAGTTCTGGCCAAACGACCTGTTGGCGTCAACATGAGTTGACGTTCATAGGGAGTCAGCGGCCACATCGATGGACGCCAACTTCAGATTGGCGGCCAGTGATGTTGACGTTAACCTCCCAGATCTGTTACATCTTCAGATCCAGAAACGGCCTCGAAAATGTCGCCTCTTGTTTAGGAAATCGTTCTCCAACAGTCCTATACCTTTCCTAAACGTGTTTCCGACCCCTGACCCTATAAAATACCCACTTTCTGGCCAGATCTGACCCTTTTGACACTTTTGTCAAAACCCTAGTTCTCTGTGCGAACACTGAACTTTGAACCCGTGGATCCGGTGATTGGTGACTCCTTCCAGCGATCTTTTGCGACTGGAGGGGAGTCTAAGCATTTGGGAAGGCTTCTCCGACACCGGGTGGCAGTCTGCATCGACACAAAACGCGAATCAAGGAGAATTTGAAGGTTCTTTGGCACGGGCCGAGGAGGGCTTCTTTGACCCAAATCTCTGTTTGTAGATTTTTCTGAAGGCAAGTAACCCATGCATGTTATCCCTACATGCGTCTAGTAGGTTCTAGGTAATTTTTTAGAATTTTATGTCCTGGAACCCCCTTTCTATCGAATTTTTGGAGTTCAGTCTGTGTCTTGCACAGACAGGAAGTTAATGACAACCTTTGATGCCGTTAAGATCCGACGTTGGCGACAGCCTTTGTTGCCGTTAACCAGATAGGCGACCACCCCCTTGCCGCTGTGTTCTTCAGGCGGAGACAGTTTGTCTATCTACCCTTAATAATCTATTTTCTGGATTTCTACGCATGAGGATATACTGTAAAAATTATATGTTATGTAATACGTTTAGTGGATCATGTTGAGCAATTTTTATGAATTTTTTGTTGAATGTGTTATTTATTAAAATCCCCGAATTATCTGTTAGACAGGTTTAAATCTTGTAAAAAAATACTGTTGATATGGATCCGTGTTGAATTTGGATACTGTGAAATTTCTGTAATATGTACACCAGTATCAGGTCATGCTATGGAAATTGGGCAAATTTCTGATGTTTGTGTAATTAGTTATATTTTCTGAACTGTAAAACGGTGAGTAAGCAATATCAGTTTAAATTCGTAAATAAATTGTATGGAATTAGTTAAATTTCTAGAAATTTCATGTGACATCATGACTATTAGATGCATGTTGTAGGATGGTTCATGTACCTATAGCACTGTGAACCATGCAAGTTTGATTGTTGACCAATTTTATAATATAACTGTTATAATTTTTATAATTAGTGTGTAGTTTTGAAAAATATGAAATTTGGCATGCTTGATGTTTACCTATAATCAGTCCGTGGTAAAAATTTCATGAGAATTGGACAACAGTAGGTACTGATTTGTTTATTACATGATGAAATGACCAATTAAAGCATGTTTAGTGTAATTAGTGATAAATTAGATAATTGCAACATAATTAGAATCAATTTATAACTGTTTAACATTGTAAACAGTAGTACCATCTTAGCAAATCTGAACCATGTACATGTATGTGAATATGAAATTAGTATGTTAAAAAGGGTATGCAAATAGTGTGTGTTTAAAAATGGAAATTTTGTAAATGTGCCATGGGTGACATTGCTACCTTAGAGGGCTGAGGAACTGTACCGTAGTAAAGTCCCTACGGGAAGGTTCATATGAGTATGAGATCCCATGGGCATTGGGATTAAATCCTGGAGGTGGACAACTACCACTGGTTAGGGTGGAGAGTGCTTCTCCCGGTTCTGCGCAGTAACTAAGATCTATCACTATATTGCCTAGGTGATAGGTATGTGTGTGAATGAGATAAGTGTGTGTCCTTCTAGAGGTGGTTTGGACTATGTGTCACGGCATTTAATGAGAATAATGTGATTGTGTACACGTGAAATGTGAATATGTAAAATGTGTAAATGATCACATGAATATGTGAACTAATATGATAACGTATAAAATTGTGAATCACTACATGAATGTGTTTTATCCATGTCAAAACATCAAGCTATTTATGTATATACTTTGGTTATATATGTGAGAATGTCCATAGAATCCATGCTAGGAGCATCTCTTTCATTATGTGTAATTCTCATGTTTAGTTGCGATTGTATTACAAGATAAATGAAATGAAATGTGAATTGAATTAGCATGATAAAGGATGTGTAGAAAGCATGAGATAAATTTATTTTGTTGTAGAAAAGAAACATAAAGCATGTACCATGTATCATAAGGTTGTAGAAACAACATGTTAGGTTGTTTAAACTATGTTACATGTAATTGTGGTTTCGTTTAAAAGTAAAATGTCCATATGATGTATGTATGTGTAATGTGCATGGATTTGCTTTCTGAGTCTTGTGGACTCATTTTTGCTTCGGCGTACAGGTGCAGGTGTCTCTACTTCCTTGGAGGAGACAGTTAGGAGTGACTCTGAGCATGAGGAGTAGCACCTTCGTGGAGATAGCCTTATTGTACTTATTTTTTTATAGTATGTAATTGAGAGCACTATGTAATTCAGTTGTGGACAATGTATTTGATTTAAATTTCAGTTGTATGAGAACTTTAGTTCTTTCTTGTATTATATAGACTGTGGATAAATGTGGATGATGGAATAATAATTTTACATTCAGTTCTTTTGTTCTGCTGTTATGTGTTCATATTTGTGTACGTCTCAGCCTATTGAATATGTTGGGTAAATGTCCCACTATGACAATGCTCTCTATATCGATGTGGGTTGGTATAACCGTACCAGTATAAGGAGGGTCGTCACAGAGATTGGTATAGAGCACAGGTTGAGATTGTACATAAATATGCATATACCATCGTCTTCATTATATGCTAAGTCTTTATAAATTGTCCACATAGTTAGGAATTAGATAGTTTAGTTCCTAATTGGGATTAAATTGTTTTGCACGCTATGGCTTCACGAGGTAGGCGTGGTGTTCCTACTCGTGAGGGTGAGCAGAGGAGAGAGGAGAGAGTTGAGCCTAGGCGTGAGGATCAGGGTGAGCAGCAGGCCCTAGCACCCCAGGGTCCTGTGCTTCCTCCACCGCCACCAGTGGATTATGGAGTGTTCATGCAAGGTCTAGTTCAGGCTATGCAGACGCAGACCCATACTCAGGCTGCACTCCAGGCTCAGCTGGAGGCTCAGGTTAGATCAATAAGATAGAGTAGTCTGTTTTATTAAAATTATATGTTTGCTATGTTGCTGCATTGTATATGTGTGTCTTATGTTGTTTGTTGTAGCAGGCTCAGGCGCCAGTTCCCCAGGCTCATGACCATGGTGGACGCATCATGGAAAAGTTCAAGAGGATGGCTCCACCCTCTTTTAAGGGGGAGAGTGATCCGTTGCTTGCGGAGAGCTGGATGAGGGAGATTGAGAAGATCTTCCGAGCGATTAGGTGTGCTGAGGATGACAAGGTCACTTTAGCCACCTATATGCTGCAGGTATGTGTAAATTGTTTATATATATATTTATTTCTTTAAGCCTACATTGTTTGGATTGGTCCTTATGGAATGTTTTGGCAGGAGCGAGCCGATGTGTGGTGGTCCTCGTTGCTTCATACCAGGTTCGATGATGGTGCTGTAGAGGTGGCTTGGGACGAGTTTGTGAGGCTCTTTCGGGCCAAGTTCATTCCGGAGCACATCTAGGACAAGATGGAGCAGGAGTTTATCTCCTTGACTCAGGGCTCCATGACTGTACTGGAGTACGAGGCCAGGTTTGCCAAGCTATCGAAGTATGCCCCTCACATCGTTGCTGATGAGTGCAGGAAGGCGAAGAAATTCGTGATGGGTCTGAGGCCATCACTGAGGATGAGGTTGGTGGCATTTGACCATTGTACCCTCGATGAGGCTCTTAGCGCGGCTTGTCGGCAGATGGAGTAGTATCTCGAGGAGAAGAAGGCTTCACAGAAGAGGCCTGCAGCCCCATTCCAGAGGCAGGAGAAGAAGAAGGCGGCGTATCAGTCACCGCAGCGTCCCGTAGTATCCTGCAGTCGTCAGGTATCTTCTCAGCATTCCCCCAGTGGCAAGAAGGAGTGTCCTCATTGTGGGAGGACACATGTTGGTATGGAGTGTTGGAAGATGTCGGGGAAGTGCTTGAAGTGTGGGAGCAGCGAGCATAAGATCAAGGATTGTCCCAGACTTCAGCAGGGAGTCCAGCGCGGACCAGCTCCAACAACAACAGCAGCAGGGCCAGCGACAGGTCGACCAGGAAGGCCTCGAGCCCCAGCTCAAGTGTTTGCGTTAGCTCGTGAGGACGTCGAGCAGGCGGAATATGTTACCGAAGGTACGGTTCTTTTCATGGGTGTGCACGCTCGAGTTTTGTTTGATACGGGTGCCACTCACTCGTTCATTTCCGAGTGTTTTGCTAGACAGTTAGCTTTAGAGTTAGGATTAGAGTCTGAGGAGTTAGAAGTCCCTTTGTCTGTGCACACACCTGCGGGAACGGTATCGACTAGGAAGTGTATTCCGTCTTTACCGGTTTTCATTGAGGATAGAGTTCTAGAAGGGTGTTTCTTCTTGCTAAAGATGGACTATGATGTAATTCTTGATCTGGATTGGCTAGAGGAGCACTATGCGTTAGTGAATTGTCGTGGGAAGAAGATTGTTTTCCGCATTCCTGGTGAGGATGAGTTTTCACATCCCTTTCCAAGGAACTTAGTGGGGAAGTTTGTCATCTCCGCCATGAAGGCAATGAGAATGGTGAGCAAGGGTTGTGACGCTTTTCTTGCCAGCGCGGTACTAGTACCGAAGGCTGATGAGTCACCTACTCTTGCAGAGATTGAGGTAGTGCAGGATTTTCCAGATGTCTTTCCCAATGATTTATCTTGATTGCCACCGGCTAGAGAGATAGAGTTCACACTAGAGTTGCTTCCAGGCACCTCTCCTATCTCAAAGGCCCCTTATCGGATGGCACCTACGGAGTTAGCAGAGCTAAAGAAACAATTTCAAGATTTGTTAGATAAGGGATTTATACGCCCTAGTGTTTCTCCTTGGGGCACACCTGTATTGTTTGTAAAGAAGAAGGATGGGTCACTTAGGTTATGCATTGATTATAGAAAGCTAAACCAAGTGACTGTGATAATAGGTATCCCTTACCTCGAATTGATGATCTGTTTGACCAGCTGCAGAATGCATCGGTCTTTTCTAAGATTGATTTACGGTATGTGTTGAACCACTCTCTATTTGTTCTTGTATTTTGGTGATAATAAAATTTATGATGTAACTTAAATTGAATATTTTGTTTCATCTGTGTCGCATCAATCTCATAGCAAAATGCTGAGTCTCACATTGATGCAATATGGCATACTAAAATGATAAAATCGATGTTTAATCAATATACATCGATTTCAGTTTAAGTGGCAAAATTAATAAGCGCTACAACAATTTTGTTTTAATTAATTTTTTAAAAGCACTACAACGACTTCGCTAAGTGGCCATAACGATTTGTTAAGAAATCGATCTCAGAACGATTCCTTTTATAGCCACAACGATTTTCCCTCATATCGATTTCCTTGCATAACGATTTCATAAGTGATCACATCGGCTTGGTTCCCATAACGATTTCATAAGTGATCACATCGGCTTGGTTCCCATAACGATTTCATAAGTGATCACATCGACTTCTTAAGTGAGACAACAATTTGCTCTCACAACGATTTGTTTACAAATGGGCAACGACTCTTCACATAACGATTTCATAAGTCATGCTCATAACGATTTCTTTAAACCGTAACGATTTCTTAAGTGAACGCATCGACTTGCCTTCACAACGATTTGTTAAGAAATCGTTCACATAACGATTTCATAAGTCATGCTTATAACGATT
This sequence comes from Colocasia esculenta, assembly GCA_014218235.1. Lineage (NCBI taxonomy): Eukaryota > Viridiplantae > Streptophyta > Magnoliopsida > Alismatales > Araceae > Colocasia > Colocasia esculenta. The sequence goes on from CM024757.1 coordinate 89,604,838, forward strand.
TCTTCAATGATCATAATGACTTGTCTTTCACATCGATTTGTTCATAAACTTGCAACGATTTACTTGTAAATGAACAACGATTTCTCTTGAATATTTTGAAAGTGTTTTTGGCGCTCATTGAAAAGTCAAATATTGTCTAACAGAAAAAGCTGCATGCATAATCTTGTCAGAAAAAGATTTGACCTACTATTTCCAATATGTTAGCAGAAGCACAGTACTATGCATCGTTTATCATAAACACTCTTTATGCTAACACTTTCTTCCATGCTCACAGACCTCGAAGACCATCAGAGTCTGATTAAGACAAATGAAGAGGAGATGAGCAACGGCTAGAACCCCAACGGATCTCTTCAACAGATCTATTCAAACTGCTCATATAAAAGATGGAGCATTGCTGAAGATGAAGAGAGAGCTTTCCTGAAAATCCTTCAAGGAGTGTACAACTGTGAGAAGAACCTTCACGCTACAAACACTCAAAGAAAGAGAGAAGAGCTCGAGCCAAAAATCTACAAAAGCTTTCAAAGCAGAAGTCTTCATCGCCTTCAAGCCTTCTTCTCTTCCATTCTCCCTGTGCTCATTGTAATCTTGGGGGAGAGTCTGTAACTGTGAGCTAAGTCCTGAGCGTTCATCTTGTAATAGCTCTCAGTCTGATCTTTCTTTTCTAAGAAAGATTTCTGTCCAGCTGTAGGACTGTATACAGTGTGTAACCTAGCTAGAGGTTAGTGTCTAGCAGAACCGTGTTGGGGTTTGTACCAACAGGACCTAGCTGGGGGTTTATGTCTAGCAAAACCACACTGGGGTTTGTTCCAGGAGGTTTACTTCTGAACCTGTAAAAGAAGTAGGTTTGCTTCTGAGCCTAGAAAAGAAGTGGGCTGCCTTCTTGCCCGGGAAAGAGAAGAAGACCTGGTGGGGTATCCAGGGTGTTGTAGTGTCCTTGAAGGGGATTGTACCTTCGGTTAGTAAAATCCCAAGAGTTTGCTTGGGGACTGGACGTAGGACTTCCATGTGGGAATGGCCGAACCAGGATAAATCTCCTGTGTCCTTTTGTGTGATTGTTCTTTTGCTTCCGCACTGCTACTCTTCATCACACTAACACTAACCAAACTTTTAAGTGTTCACGTTTTGATTTCAGATTTCAGAAAATCCTATTCACCCCCCCTCTAGGTTACCTTGCTGCCACACCAAAGGGCCAACAAGTGGTATCAGAGTGGGTCTCTGAACTTTCAAGAAGATCCAACGATCTTAGAGCAAAGATCCATGGCAGCTCAAGGATATGCTGAAGGCCAATCCGTCACCAGACCTCCATTCTTCGATGGAGAAGATTATCAATATTGGAAGATGAGGATGGAATGCTTCATTCGAGGCACAGACTTTGATCTGTGGCAGGTAATAGAGGAGGTGATTTCATTATTGTTCTAGCTGAAGGCACTACTGCCATTACAGCAGCTGATAAAATAAGCTATCTCTAAACTTTAAGGCTAAAAACTATCTATGTTGTGCTCTATCTAAAAGAGAGTTCAGTAGAGTTTCTGCATGTAAATCTGCTAAAGAAATATGGGATAAATTGCAGATAACCTATGAAGGAACAGATAAAGTAAAACAAACTAGGATAGATATTCTTATCTCTCAATATGAGCAATTTAAAATGCTTCCAAATGAAAACATTACTACTATGTATAATAGATTTTCAAGTATAGTAGTCGGTTTAAATTCTCTTGGAAGAATTCATTCTAATGAAGAAATCGTTAGAAAAATACTTAGGTCCTTAACTATTTCATGGACACCTAAGGTAACTACTATTGAAGAGGCCCATGATTTAACTAAATTATCAATTGATAATTTAATAGGTTCTCTCATGGCACATGAAATAAATATGGAGCGATTATCTGTAAGCTCATCTAAGAAGAAATGTACTAATGCTCTTAAAGTTGTAGCTGCTCCTTCCACCTCTTCTTCTAGTTCCCAGGATGCAGATTCTGAAGACTGTAATATGGATGAAGTATTGTCCAAGCTTCAGAAGATTTGGAAGAAGAAGAAAAACGGATCAAGAAGAATTCAAAGGAAAGAGAAAAAGGAGAAAGAACCAGTCTGCTATGAATGCAGAAAACCTGGACATCTGAGACCAGACTGTCCAAGGCTCAAGAAGATTGGTCAAACTGATAAGCCCAAGAAGAAGCACAAGAAATTTAAAAGAAAAGCCATGGCGGCTGTTTGGGAAAATGATGAGGTCACAAGCTCAGAATCATCAAGCTCAGATTCTGAAAAGGAGCAGGTAAATCTAGCCCTCATGGTGGGACTAGATGAGGTACATTCTGACTAATTTTTTAATTCTTGCACAGATTCAGGGTCAGAATCAGAAGACTTAGAAGAAGTCTTTAATGAACTGTATGAAAAACATAAGGGGTTGTAAAAGAACTAAAAAATCTGAAAAACAACTCTACCTTGCTTGGAAAACACCAATTCTGATCTTAAATCCGAATTGGAGCAATTAGAAGGACAACTAAAAAATGTAAAGATAAAAATTATCTTTTAAATGAAGATTTGAAAAGCAAGAATAATGAGAAGCTAGAGTTAGAAGAAAAATTAAAAACTCTAACTGAAGAAAATATGTATTTAAAAGAATCAGTTAAAAAATTAACTGAGGGGAAAACATCTTTAGCCCTATGCTTACAAGGATCAAAATCTGGAAATAACAAACAAGGGCTTGGATACATACCTCCAAGAAAGAGGAAAACAAGCCATAATTCCAGAAAAATATCCCCTACCAAAATTTGTAAAAGAAACCAAGATGCCCCAGAAAAGGCCCCTGTAAAAGAAAAAGGTTACAAAAATCTCGTTCTAAAAACTCAGCACAAAGAAAATAAGAACAACAAAACAATCTATATTCATTGTTGTTCTCATTGCAATAAACTAGGACACATTGTAAACACCTGCACAACGAGGCATTTAGTTTGGATCCCTAAAGGATATTTTCATGCATCTAACCATCAAGGACCCAAAAGGATTTGGGTACCTACCTTTGAGTAATTTTTTGCAGGTTAGCCTTGGAGCATCAAAAACCAAGGATGCTCAAGGCAGGAGTGACTGTAGACTTTTCATTCAAATCACATCTGAAGAAAGAGTAGTCACAAAAATTGAATTGGTCTTTATTGCTAACAATTATTTGCAAGTTTCATTCAGGTGGAGTCTCATTCAGGGGGAGCACAGATTAAGGGGGAGTCATTCCTTATCAACTATTATTGTTGAACCCCTCAATGGTAAGAAATTCTCTCAAAGGGGGAGAGAAATCCTGGTAAGATCCTTCCTTTTTGGTTAGTGACAAAAAGGGGGAGAGTTTGTATGAATTTTCTGAAACCTCTATGCTTTATATATATTCTTGTCAGAAAATTCTCATAAATTTTGTCATCACCAAAAAGGGGGAGATTGTTGAACCACTCTCTATTTGTTCTTGTATTTTGGTGATAATAAAATTTATGATGTAACTTAAATTGAATATTTTGTTTCATCTGTGTCGCATCAATCTCATAGCAAAATGCTGAGTCTCACATTGATGCAATATGGCGCACTAAAATGATAAAATCGATGTTTAATCAATATACATCGATTTTAGTTTAAGTGCCAAAATTAATAAGTGCTACAACGATTTTGTTTTAATTAATTTTTTAAAAGCGCTACAATTACTTCGCTAAGTGGCCATAACGATTTGTTAAGAAATCGATCTCAGAACGATTCCTTTTATAGCCACAACGATTTGCCCTCATGTCGATTTCCTTGCATAACGATTTCATAAGTGATCACATCGGCTTGGTTCCCATAACGATTTCATAAGTGATCACATCGGCTTGGTTCCCATAACGATTTCATAAGTGATCACATCGACTTCTTAAGTGAGACAACGATTTGCTCTCACAACGATTTGTTTACAAATGGGAAACGACTCTTCACATAACGATTTCATAAGTCATGCTCATAACGATTTCTTTAAACCGTAATGATTTCTTAAGTGAACGCATCGACTTGCCTTCACAACGATTTGTTAAGAAATCGTTCACATAACGATTTCATAAGTCATGCTCATAACGATTTCTTCAATGATCATAACGACTTGTCTTTCACATCGATTTGTTCATAAACTTGCAATGATTTACTTGTAAATGAACAACGATTTCTATTGAATATTTTGAAAGTGTTTTTGGCGCTCATTGAAAAGTCAAATATTGTCTAACAGAAAAAGCTGCATGCATAATCTTGTCAGAAAAAGATTTGACCTACTATTTTCAGTATGTTAGCAGAAGCACAGTACTATGCATCGTTTATCATAAACACTCTTTTATGCTAACACTTTCTTCCATGCTCACAGACCTCGAAGACCATCAGAGTCTGATTAAGACAAATAAGAGGAGATGAGCAAAGGCTAGAACTCCAACGGATCTCTTCAACGGCTCTATTCAAGCTGCTCATATAAAAGATAGAGCATTGCTGAAGATGAAGAGAGAGCTTTCCTGAAAATCCTTCAAGGAGTGTACAACTGTGAGAAGAACCTTCACGCTACAAACACTCAAAGAAAGAGAGAAGAGCTCGAGCCAAAAATCTACAGAAGCTTTCAAAGCAGAAGTCTTCATCGCCTTCAAGCCTTCTTCTCTTCCATTCTCCCTGTGCTCATTGTAATCTTGGGGGAGAGTCTGTGACTGTGAGCTAAGTCCTGAGTGTTCATCTTGTAATAGCTCTCAGTCTAATCTTTCTTTTCTAAGAAAGATTTCTGTCCAGCTGTATGACTGTATACAGTGTGTAACCTAGCTAGAGGTTAGTGTCTAGCAGAACCGTGTTGGGGTTTGTACCAATAGGACCTAGCTGGGGGTTTAAGTCTAGCAGAACCGCACTGGGGTTTGTTCCAGGAGGTTTACTTCTGAACCTGTAAAAGAAGTAGATTTGCTTCTGAGCCTAGAAAAGAAGTGGGCTGCCTTCTTGCCCGGGAAAGAGAAGAAGACCTGGTGGGGTATCCAGGGTGTTGTAGTGTCCTTGAAGGGGACTGTACCTTCGGTTAGTGAAATCCCAAGAGTTTGCTTGAGGACTGGACGTAGGACTTCCATGTGGGAAGGGCCGAACCAGGATAAATCTCCTGTGTGCTTTTGTGTGATTGTTCTTTTGCTTCCGCACTGCTACTCTTCATCACACTAACACTAACTAAACTTTTAAGTGTTCACGTTTTGATTTCAAATTTCAGAAAATCCTATTCACCCCCCCTCTAGGTTACCTTGCTGCCACACCAAAGGGCCAACAGTCTGGTTATCATCAGTTGAGGATTAAGAGTGAGGATGTGTCCAAGACGGCATTTGGAACCCATTATGGACATTATGAGTTTTTGGTCCTTCCGTTTGGTCTGACCAACACCCCCGCAGCGTTCATGGATCTCATGAACAGGGTGTTTAGACCTTATTTAGATAGTTTTGTCGTAGTTTTCATCGATGATGTGTTGGTCTATTCTCCGGATGAGGCCACACACCGTCAGCATTTGAGAGTAGTGTTGGAAGTTCTCCGAGAGCACAAGCTGTATGCAAAGTTCAGCAAGTGCGATTTTTGGATGCGCGAGGTTCATTTACTTGGGCATGTTATCTCCGGTGCTGGTGTAGCAGTAGATCTAATGAAGGTCCAGGCTATATTGGATTGGGAGATTCCCAGGACCCCTTCGGAGATTTGTAGTTTCCTTGGTTTGGCGGGTTATTATCGGCGATTTATTGAGGGATTCTCATCTCTCGCCGCCCCATTGACCAAGCTAACCAGGAAGGGTGAGAAGTTTGTTTGGTCAGAGGAATGTGAGAGTAGTTTTCAATTATTGAAGGCTAAGCTTACTTTCGCTCCGGTATTGGTATTACCTAGTGGTGATGAAGGTTTTGCCATTTATACGGATGCATCTCAAATTGGCCTTGGCTGTGTATTGATGCAACAAGGAAAGGTAGTAGCATATGCTTCTCGGCTATTGAAGGAGCATGAGCGTAACTATCTGACTCATGATTTGGAGCTTGAGGCAGTGGTTCATGCACTAAAGATCTGGAGACACTATCTTTATGGTGTCAGATTTGAGGTGTTCACTGACCACAAGAGCTTGAGGTATCTTTTCTCCCAAAAGGAATTAAACCTTAGGCAGAGAAGATGGATTGAGTTCCTAAAGGACTATGAATTCGACCTCCAATATCATCCTGGAAAGGCGAATGTTGTAGCGGATGCCCTTAGTAGGAAGATGCCATCACTCCAACAGGATTGGAAGATGTTGGAGGATGCAGCATGTGCGATGACTGAGTTAGAGCCATCATTGTGTCAGGCTTTTGTAGCTCAATTGTCCATTAGGTATTCGGTGTTGGATGAGGTGATCGAGCATTAGAAAGCCAACCATAGACTCCAAGAGTTGGTGGGCAAGGCAGGTATTTCTCGTGATGAGGATGGTGTGATTAGATTCCATCACCGTGTTTGTGTTCTCGACATTATGGATGTTCGTGAGCATGTTTTAGCAGAAGCTCATAGATCGAGATTCTCTATTCATCTAGGTAACACTAAGATGTACTAGGATTTGAAGAGATCTTTTTGGTGGTCTGGCATGAAGAAGGATGTAGCAGAGTATGTATCTAGATGTCCTGTATGCCAGCAAGTGAAGGCCGAGCGGCAGCGACCATCTGGTCTTATGCAGAAAATGGAGATCCTAGTATGGAAGTGGGAAGCTGTCACTATGGATTTTGTTTTGGGTTTGCCTCGATCTAGACGGGGTAATGACTCGACTATGGATTTTGTTTCGGGTTTGCCTTAATCTAGATGAGGTAATGACTCTATTTGGGTAGTAGTAGATAGATTCTCGAAGATTGCACATTTCTTGCCGATGAAGAAGAAGCAGTCAGTAGAAAGCTTAGCTAGATTGTATATTAGTAGTATTATTAGTTTGCATGGTGTGCCAAAGTCGATCATTTCGGATCGAGATCCGAGATTTACTTCGAGGCTGTGGAAGGGTCTTCAGGATGCGTTAGGTTCGGAGTTGAAGCTCAGTTCGACGTTCCATCCCTAGACCGATGGACAGTTTGAGAGGACTATCCAAACGCTCGAGGATATGTTGAGGGCGTGTGTTCTGGATTGGAAGGATGATTGGGAGCGCCATTTACCTCTTGTGGAGTTCGCATATAACAACAGTTTCCATGCGAGTATTGGTATGGCTCCATTTGAGGCATTGTAGATCTCCTTTATGTGGGGAGGAGACCGGAGATAGGCAGTTGATCGGTCCAAAGTTAGTTCAGGAGACTTCGGATAAGGTCCAGCTTATCAGGAAGAGGCTTGTTGCAGTGCAAGTTAGGCAGAAGAGCTATGCCGACAACAGGAGAAAGGATTTGGAGTTCGAGGTAGGTGAGCATGTCTTCTTGAAGATTTCACCTACTCGTAGTGTAGTTAGATTTGGCAGGCATGGTAAGTTAAGCTCTATATTCATTGGCCCGTATGAGATTCTTAGACGATTGGGCAACATGGCATATGAGCTAGCTTTACCCCCAACATTAGCTAGTATTAATCTTGTTTTCCACGTATCTATGCTCAGGAGGTATGTCAGAGATCCATGTCATGTTATTAGCCACGAGCCAGTGGAGATCCAGCCAGATCTTTCTTATGTGGAGCAACCGGTAGCTATTCTTGACCGGAAGGTTCAACATCTCCAAAACAGGAGCATTGCGTTAGTGAAGGTGTTATGGCGCAACTTCTCGCGAGAGAAGGCTACTTGGGAACTTGAGGATGCAATGAAGAAGAAGTTTCCTCAGTTGTTTGAGCAGTATCGGTCTAACTTTGAGGACGAAGTTTCTTTAAGGGGGAGATGGTGTAAGGCCCTTGAAATTTGCCCTCTTATATAGGTGTTTGATTTTGTGAGAAATCGATACTTGTGTATGTAGCTATGTATATATATATATACTAATTGAATATCGTTGTAAATATATGTATATATATTATTGTGCATATTATTTATTTACATTGTATAATAGGGTGTTTGGGAGCAATTAAAAAAAACTATTTCTACCTAAAAAATGAGGTTGAGTTCTCTTTTAACTTTAAATTTAAAGTTATGAAATATGATATTATCTGTTTGGTAAAAATATCAAAAATTTTAAAATTTGTATTGATGTGTTTGGGACGGGAGTGGGAGCCGCCGGGTCGGGAGGGGAGGGGGCGCAGGGCGGGTGGGGGGCCGCCGAAGTGGGGGGGGGAGCCGGGCGGGGGAGGGCGCATGGCGGGTGGGGGAGGGGGGGCGGAGCCCAGCGGGGGAGGGAGGGGGCGTTGGAAGGGGGGGGGGGGGCCGGCGAGGGAGGGGGGCGCCAGAGGGGGGGAGGGTGTAGGGCGGCGGTGGGGGCTCCGGCGGGGGGGGGGGGCCGGAGGGGGGGGGGGAGTCGGGCAGAGGAGGGGGGGGGCGGGTGCCGCAGGGGGGGGGTGGCCGACGGGGGGGGGGGGGGCGGGGGGGGGGCGCCGGAGGGGGGGAGCACGGTGGCGGTGGGGGCTCCGGAGGGGGGGGGAGGGGGGGGGAGCCGAGGGGGGAGGGGGGCGTAGGGCGGGTGCCGCAGGGGGGGTGGCCGGCGGGGTGGGGGGGGGGGAGGAGGAGGCCGCAGGGGGAGGAGGAGGCTGCAGGGGGGGTGGTCACCAGTGGGAGGAGGGGGGGTGGCCGGCGGGGGGGGGGGGTGGGGGGAGGAGGAGGCCGCAGGAGGGGGGTGGCGGCGGGGTGGGGGGGGGAGAGGAGGCTGCAGTGTGAGGGGGGTGGGGGAGGGGGGGGGGGGGGGGGAGGGGGGCCACAGGGGGGGTGGCGGGCCAGGCTGGGTTTGGGGGGGAGGGGGGGAGGGGGTTTTGTGAGAGGGAGTTTGTGTTTTTTAAATAAAAACAAGTTGGTACTTGTTTTTTTTTTTGAAAGAGATTTACATAGGGTAAAAGTTCTTCTCTAAAAAAAATTACTTACCAAACATGTCTTTGTGTTTAATCTCTCTCTTTTTTAAATTTTAGAGAAAAAAGAGATAAAAAACTACAGCCAAACACCCTATAAATAGTATTATTTTAAAGTATTATATGTACATGCATTGAGTAAGTGTAGTTTTTGCAGTCTTTAAGTTCTGGCCAAACGACCTGTTGGCGTCAACATGAGTTGACGTTCATAGGGAGTCAGCGGCCACATCGATGGACGCCAACTCCAGATTGGCGGTCAGTGATGTTGACGTTAACCTCCCAGATCTGTTGCATCTTCAGATCCGGAAACGGCCCCGAAAATGTCGCCTCTTGTTTAGGAAACCATTCTCCAACGGTCCTATACCTTTCCTAACGCGTCTCCGACCCCTAACTCTATAAAATACCAACTTTCCGGCCAGATCTGACCCTTTTGACTCTTTTGTCAAAACCCTAGTTCTCTGTGCGAACCCTGAACTTTGAACCCGTGGATCCGGCGATTGGTGACTCCTTCCAGCGATCTTTTGCGACTGGAGGGGAGTCTAAGCGTTTGGGAAGGCTTCTACGACACCGGGTGGCAGTCTGCATCGACACAGAACCCGGATCAAGGAGGATTTAAAGGCTCTTTGGCATGGGCTGAGGAGGGCTTCTTCGACCCAAATCTCTATTTGTAGATTTTTCTGAAGGCATGTAACCCATGCCCGTTATCCCTACACGCGTCTAGTAGGTTCTAGGTAATTTTTCAGAATTTTAATCGTATCCTGGAACCCCCTTTCTATCGAATTTTTGGAGTTCAGTATGTGTCTTGCACAGACAGGAACTTAACGGCAACCTTTGACGTCGTTAAGATCCGAAGTTGGTGACGGCCTTGGTTGCCGTTAACCAGATAGGCGACCACCCCCTTGCCGCTGAGTTCTTCAGGCGGGGACAATTTGTCTGTCTACCCTTAATAATCTATTTTCTGGATTTCTACGCATGAGGATATACTGTAAAAATTATATGTTATGTAATACCTTTAGTGGATCATGTTGAGCAATTTAATGAATTTTTCGTTGAATGTGTTATTTATTAAAATCCTTGAATTATCTGTTAGACATGTTTAAATCTTGTAAAAAAATACTGTTGATATGGATCCATGTTGAATTTGGATACTGTGAAATTTCTATAATATGTACACCAGTATCAAGTCATGCTATGGAAATTGGGCAAATTTTTGATGTTTGGGTAATTAGTTATATTTCTGAACTGTAAAACGGTGAGCATGCAATATCAGTTTAAATGTGCAAATAAATTGTATGGAATTAGTTAAATTTCTAGAAATTTCATGTGACATCATGACTGTCAGAAGCATGTTGTAGGATGGTTAATGTACCTATAGCACTGTGAACCATGCAAGTTTAATTATTGACCAATTTTATAATATAACTGTTATAATTTTTATAATTAGTGTGTAGTTCCAAAAAATATGAAATTTGCCATGCATGATGTTTACCTATAATCAGTCCTTGGTAAAAATTTCATGAGAATTGGACAACAGTAGGTACTGATTTGTTTATTACATGATGAAATGACCAATTAAAGCATGTTTGGTGTAATTAGTGATAAATTAGATAATTGCAACATGATTAGAATCAATTTATAACTGTTTAACATTGTAAACAGTAGTACCATGTTAGGAAATCTGAACCATGTACATGTATGTGAATATGAAATTAGTATGTTAAAAAGGGTATGCAAATAGTGTGTGTTTAAAAATGAAAATTTTGTAAATGTGCCATGGGTGACACTGCTACCTTAGAGGGCTGAGGAATTGTACCGTAGTAAAGTCTCTACGAGAAAGTTCATATGAGTATGAGATCCCATGGGCATTGGGATTAAATCCTGGAGGTGGACAAGTACCACTGGTTAGGGTGGAGAGTGCTTCTCCCGGTTCTGCGCAGTAACTAAGATCTATCACTATATTGCCTAGGTGATAGGTATGTGTGTGAATAAGATAAGTGTGTGTCCTTCTAGAGGTGGTTTGGACTATGTGTCACGACATTTAATGAGAACAATGTGATTTTGTACATGTGAAATGTGAATATGTAAAATGTGTAAATGATCATGTGAATATGTGAACTAATATGATAACGTATAAAATTGTGAATCACTACATGAATGTGTTTTATCCATGTCAAAACATCAAGCTATTTATGTATATACTTTGGTTATATATGTGAGAATGTCCATAGAATCCATGCTAGGAGCATCTCTTTCATTATGTGTAATTCTCATGTTTAATTGCGATTGTATTACAAGATAAATGAAATGAAATGTGAATTGAATTAGCATGATAAAGGATGTGTAGAAAGCATGAGATATGTTTATTTTGTTGTAGAAAAGAAACATAAAGCATGTACCATGTATCATAAGGTTGTAGAAACAACATGTTAGGTTGTTTAAACCATGTTACATGTAATTGTGGTTTCGTTTAAAAGTAAAATGTCCATATGATGTATGTATGTGTAATGTGCATGGATTTGCTTGCTGAGTCTTGTAGACTCATTTTTGCTTCGGCGTACAGGTGCAGGTGTCTCTACTTCCTTAGGAGGAGACAGTTAGGAGTGACTCTGAGCGTGAGGAGTAGCACCTTCGTGGAGATTGCCTTATTGTACTTCTCTTTTTTTTATAGTATGTAATTGAGAGCACTATGTAGTTCAGTTGTGGACAATGTATTTGATTTAAATTTCAGTTATGAGAACTTTAGTTCTTTCTTGTATTATATAGACTGTGGATAAATGTGGATGATGGAATAATAATTTTACATTCAGTTCTTTTATTTTGCTGTTATGTGTTCATATTTGTGTACGTCTCAGCCTATTGAATATGTTGGGTAAATGTCCCACTGTGGCAACGCTCTCTATATCGATGTGGGTTGGTATAACCAAACCAGTATAAGGAGGTTCGTCACATGCACTGACTGACCCGTCGTGACCCGTTAACGACCCTGTCGCGTTTTATGCAGGCCATGTCGCGACCCTTACAGGGACTTGTCGCGTTCTGCACTTTTTCATGAAACCCCCCTATTTTTGCAGGTCTTATTTTCTACAGTGATATCATGCTCTGCTAACCCTTTTGAACATAGTAAATGGAACTGTAAATCTTGAACTTATTTTAATAAAATAAAAGTCATGCACGACCCTTTCATACTCCATGATTCTCTATGTCACAGGCACACACTTTGAACCATCCAATTATGGCTTAATTTGGCATAAAATTATCTCATAATGTATCTGGTAATTTATGAAATTAAATTGCCATATTTTAATATACTTGTCTATCGTTTCTCGCGTTGTTTTGGGAGTACCGTTATCGACGCTCCACTGTTCTCGAATTCCTCTAGAACGTCGAGCACTTGTTTCTATATACACACTCTCTCTTGACTTAGACGAACTCTCCGTCGATACTCCTTCTGTCGGACTAGTGAGTCTTTGTTCAAGGCCTCCGTAAGTCTCCTCTGTCCATGGATTCCCACATGGTCGACGAGCCTGTTGTACCCTAACACCTATGATACCCTTTAGGGATCAACATGATCCAAACGGCTATTAGAAGTTTGCTCTTATCTTGAATCACGTCGGACCTCTGGATCTGTGCTTAACATGGCCAGTGGTAGAGTTGTGAGTTCCACCTGACTGCCAACACCATGTGCACGTGTTGTGCAATTGTTACTATTGCATGTTTACTCGACGTGTTACGTGCAATGTCCACTAGCTCTCATCTATACTCTACTCGCTCATCTATTCATGTTCATTCTACTATCTCATCTATTATCTAGTGCTCTCGTCTATTTCTTGGTACTCTATATTGGCCATTGACTGATTGTCTAAAGATAAACAATATAACCAAAGCCTGGCAATATATAAAGGGTCCGATCTGGTCCTGGGATGTGCGCCCGAAAGTGCTAGTGCCCATGGAAGTTAAATGATCACAGTGTTTGGCATTACACTCAAGTGCTATCTATCTCGACTATCTAAATGACAATCAAAAGTGCTATGTTCTCTCGTTGTCCGTTGACAACAAAGTGCTATGCTATACTCGTTGTGCTATTGCTATATTTTGTGCTATTTGTGCTATGGCCATCTTGCTATTTGTGCTATACTCGACACTTGTGCTATACTTGGAAACTTGTGCTATTTCGTTCACATGCTATCTTGCTATCTCTTATGTTACTTGACTCGCTCGCTCTATCATTAGTTACTCTGCCTTTTAATATATTAATCATTTAAAACCTGCTTGACTATTGAGATTTAAGTCCTGCTGGGCGTTATCGCTCACCCTGCGTTATTTGTCGTTGTGTTCTCAGGTGAGACCGAGGATGAACTATACACTCACGAGGATGGGAACGACCAGGAGTGATGTTATGAGCACCCTAGTATCTTAGTACTATGTTAGAGTTATAATAGTTAAGTTAGTAATTTGAGTTTAGTCTTTTACTTTTATTCAATGTAATTGGGCCCTATAGATTGGCTCTGATATTAGTGGTTGTAACTAGACATTTGAAAGTTATTAATGAGAAGAATTTTTTTTAGTATTATTCATTGTGCAATGGTTTGATGTCTAGTACTTGCTCTGTACCCGTTTACTTGCAACTGCCTCGCGTTCCGATATTCCGCGTCGGGGCGTGACAGTTTTGTGGTATCAGAGCCTAGGTTATTCTTAAGTATAGGATGATCTAGGTTGACCAGCCTTGACTAGAGTCAATTATCCTACCTATGTGAGTTGCGGTTAGAGCCAAGGGTAAATAGCTAAAATGAACTCACACACGCACGAATTAAATTTCACATCAATATCATGACAATAAGTTATTTTTGTAGAAACTAAGCAACAAAGATGACTGCTGAACGTGCTCAAATGAGGGGCATGCAACAGACTATCCAAGAATTGACGTGCGCAATTGTACAAGCTACCCAAGGAGGCGGCCATCGTGGTGCAGGCGACCTGCATCATAACTTCCGGAGTCTGAACCCACCTAGGTTCAGTGGATCCACAGATCCGGATGAAATAGAACACTGGCTCAAAGAAACGGAAAGGATTTTCCGTGTAATGCAATGTGCAGCGGGGGATAAGCTGCTACTAGCCACATTTCAACTTGAAAAGGATGCCCGCGCTTGGTGGGAGTCTGTTGAAGCGACCAGAGCTAATGGTCAGTTCACCTGAACCGAGTTCAAAGAAGCTTTTAATTCCAAATATTTCTCGGAGCGTGTCCAAGAAAGGAAGGCTGCGGAATTTGCTGCTCTGAAACAACGGAGCTTGACTGTGGCCGAATATGAAGCCCAGTTCTCTAGACTGTCAAGGTATGCTGAACACCTGGTGAACACGGAGAGAATGAAGGCTAAGCACTTTCTCAACAGCCTTAAGCCTCAATACATTACCCAACTGGCACCTCTCGACATCTAGGCCTACGCCGAGATGGTGAAGAAGGCTCAGCTGCTAGAAGATGCTACAAACTTCACCGATCGTATCAAAGGGAAGTTCGTGAAAAAGGAAATGACCTTGGGACAGTCATCTGCTAAGCCGAACAATGGCAAGAAGCATCCCTTCAACATCACAGAGGGGTCCAGCCAAGAAAGGAAACCCAAGGTCTTCGTACCCAACACTCTAGTGAAAACCAGGTCACACTGCTGACGAATGCTGGAGGAAAGTCAGTGCTTGTCTGCGTTGCGGAAGACGCGAGCACTGCATTCCCGAGTGCCCGCTGCTGAAAGAACATGAGAGGCGCCCTAATGCACCTAAGAAATAGGGAACACTGCAAGCCCTGCATGATGAGGAACCCACTACGGATGGTGGCATGGTAGAAGGTACTCTACAAGTTTTCTCCTTATCAGCATTTGTCTTATTTGATACTGGAGCAACTCATTCATTTATATCTCAACACTTTGCTGATACCCTAACCGCAAAACCTATATCCATGGGTTGTGAGTTCTCTGTCACAACACCACTAGGAGGGAAGGAGAAACTGAACAAATACTTTCCATCTGCCGATGTAATGATCAGAGACCATAACCTAAAAGCCGACCTGGTGTGTATGCCCATGGAAGGCTATGATGTAATTTTGGGAGCCGACAGGTTGTCCACTTATGGGGCAAGTGTCGAGTGTAAGAAAGGGAAGGTTACCTTTAGTGACTTTCCTAAATTGGTATTCTCTGGGATTAGACATAAGAGACGGATATCTCTAGTCTCTGCCATAAAAGCCCAACATGATAACAAAAGGTTGCATTGCTTTCCTAGCAGCCGTAGTTGTTGAAAAGAAGGGTTCTAAGATAGAAGACATCCACATAGTCCAGGATTACCCCGATGTGTTTCCTGAAGATCTTCCAGGGATTCCCTCAGAACGTGATGTCAACTTCGCCATAGAGTTGATCCTGGAGCTGCCCCGGTATCGCGTCAACCGTACCGGATGTCACATGTCGAGCTCAAAGAATTAAAGGCGCAACTAATGGAGCTATTAGAGAAAGGGTTCATCAGACCAATTACTTCCCCATGGGGAGCACCTGTGCTATTCGTCAAGAAGAAAGATGGATCGATGAGGCTATGCATCGACTATCGTCAGCTCAATCAGCTCACCATCAAGAACAAATACCCATTGCCCAGGGTCGATGAACTATTCGATCAAATATCTGGAGCTCAATATTTCTCCAAGATCGATCTTCGATCTGGCTATCACCAAATGAGGATCAAGGATGACGATATCTTCAAAACGGCTTTCAAGAGCAAGTATGAACATTATGAATTTGTCGTTATGCCTTTTGGTCTAACCAATGCTCCTGCAGCCTTTATGCAACTTATGAACATCATATATCGGCCATACCTTAACAAGTTCGTGGTCATCTTCATTGACGACATCCTCATTTATTCAAAGACCAAGGAAGAGCATGAAGAACACTTGAAGATTGCACTGCAAGTCTTACGAGACAATAAACTGTACGCAAAGCTTAGCAAGTGTGAATTCTGGCTCGAAGAAGTGTCCTTCTTGGGCCATGTCATCTCAAAGGACGGCATCTCAGTTGATCCCTCCAAAGTCGAAGCTGTACTCAATTGGGAGAGACCAACCAACGTCACCGAGATAAGAAGCTTCTTAGGACTGGCTGGCTACTACAGGCAGTTCATCATGGACTTCTCAAAGATCGCTGTTCCTCTCACGCGTCTGACACGAAAGGAGAATCCCTACTCCTGGAGCAAAGAGTGTGAGAAAAGTTTCCAAACTCTTAAAGATTGCCTTACCTCAGCACCTGTTCTCGCTCTGCCAATAGAGGGAGAAGGTTTCTCTGTCTACACCGATGCCTCAGGAATTGGGCTAGGGTGTGTATTGATGCAAAAGGAGAAAGTCATCGCCTACTCTTCTCAACAACTGAAGACTCATGAAGTCAACTACCCCGTGCATGATCTTGAGTTGGCTGCCGTGGTCTTCGCCTTGAAAATCTGGAGACATTACCTCTACGGAGAAAAGTTCACTGTCTACTCAGACCATAAAAGCCTGAAGTACTTATTCTCCCAGAAGGAACTCAACATGAGATAGAGAAGATGGCTAGAATATCTGAAGGATTTTTACTTCAACATCCAATACCATCCAGGCAAGGGTAATGCCGTGGTTGATGCTCTTAGTAGGAAGCCAATGGCATCTGTTTCAAGTCTAGTCCTTGGTGAGATGCAACTACTAGAACAATTCACAAGGTTAGACTTAAATATTGAACATAGAGATGATCGAGTCTTGGTTGCCAATATCAAGATTCAATCTGCCTTGTTGGAAGAGATCAAAGTTCAACAAGATGATGATCCATTCTTGGTTCGCATCAAGGAAACTTTAGCCGAAAGACTGGACTTCGCTATGACAGAGGATGGAAGACTGGTGTTCCAAGGGAGGACATGTGTCCCCGATAATGAAGAATTGAAGAGAAAGCTAATGGATGAAGCTCACAAGACGAAGTACACTATTCATCCTAGAGGTACCAAAATGTATCAGGACATGAAAAGAACATTTTGGTGGCCGAACATGAAGAGAGAGGTAGCTGAATATGCCGCACACTGCCTTACTTGCCAACAAGTAAAAGCGGAACACATGCGCCCTACTGGTGTACTAAGACCGCTAGACATCCCGGAATGGAAGTGGGAAAGCATTGGCATGGACATCATCATGGGTTTACCCAAGACTCGTGGTGGACTCGACGCCATATGGGTCATAGTCGGCCGACTAACCAAATCTATCCACTTTCTGCCTATAATGAGTAAGTGGTCAGTGGAGGTACTAGCTGCCTTATATGTCAAAGAGATTGTAAGACTACATAGTGTTCCATCATCCATAGTCTCGGATCGAGATCCGAGATTCACATCTCATTTTTGGAAAGGGCTGCAAGATGCACTGGGTACTAAACTCAACTTTAGTACCGCATTCCATCCACAAACTGATGGGCAAACTGAAAGAACCAACCAAATAGTGGAAGACATGTTGAGAGCTTGCACTATAAACTTCCAAGGATACTGGAACGAGCACCTATCCCTTATTGAGTTCGCCTATAACAATAGTTATCAGGCGAGTATTAAGATGGTGTTGGGTTGAGTTTAATTTCATATCATTTCCCCTCTTATTTTGATGATGACAAATGTGATTTTAATGCAAACTAATTGAAACATGATAAACACATTTCACCTGAAATTTATATTCAAAAAGGATGTTTCAAAGCACACTTATCATTTGTACTCATAATAAATATTTAACTAATGATATATGTGTTTAATTTTCAGGTACAAATACTTTTTGCAAAGGTGGTGTCGACACACCCCACAATGGTGTCGACACAACACCTCAGACCCCAAGGCAAAAAGCTGAAGAAATGCTGAGACTGTGTCGACACGAGTCAAAGAGCAGGTCGGCACTAGATCATTTCCCAGAACAGTCTGTTTGCAGAATGGGACAGGAGGTCGACGCAGGATGAGCGCAGGTCGACACTGGATCATTTCCCAGAATAGTCTGTTTGCAGAATGGGACAGGAGGTTGACGCAGGATGAAAGCAGGTCGACACTGGATCATTTCCCAGAACAGCCTGTTTTCAGAATTGGGACAGGAGGTCGACACCACCACCAGGGCAGGTCGACACACTACGGAAAGATTGCAACTTAAGATGGATGATTGCCACGTGTCATCCTAGGGCGATGGTGTATCAACCTAGGATCGTGTGCCCTTGTACCCAAAGGGTAACTTTGGAATCTTTTGGGTATAAAGAGCCTCCAATTGGCCATCCATCACATAGAGAGACCCAACAACTCTTGGAGCCTTCCAAAAGTTTCCTTTGGCGGCGAGAAGAGCTCATCTCCCTCCTCTGCTCTCCTGGTGTCTTCTGAAGACCAATTCTCATCAATTCAAGTGTGAGAATTGGAGTGTGATCCTTGAAGAAGCAATTGAAGCGCCTCAAGGAAGCAGATCAAGTAGAAGCATCCGTTGGAGAAGATTTCAAGGAAGATCCCAAGTTCAAAAGTGCAGAGCATCGTTTGGGACTTCAAGAATCCAAGCTTCTTCCCAATCTGAGCTTCTACAAGGGAGTACAACTGAAGAACAAAGTCCTTTCATACAATTCTCACTGTACTTCTGTTCTTCTGAGACATTTTGAGATTGTGCAAGTGCTTCTGCATAATTCTCATGAATGTTCTCATGTTCGACATGATCTGCTGCTAGAAGATCTATGTCTTGTGTTGGTGTCTAGCAAAGTCGTTTGTGAGCCATTGTGCTCAGTTTGAGTCGTCGAACTCAAGTGTTTGTTGAGCAGTCTTGCTCAGGGATCTAGAGTAGTCTTACTCTAGAGTTGTGAGTTGTAAACTCAGGTGTTGGAGTTGTCTGGCTCCAGTGAGTGTGTTTCCCAGGTTGTTTAGTGAATCCTCACTGGGTGTGAGGGGTGGATGTAGGAATCACATGGGTGATTTCCGAACCACCTAAAAAATCTCTGTGCACTTGTCTATTTGTGGTTTGATTCTATCATCCGTTAGATGCTTGCATAGGATCGCCTAAGATTCACTTAATCAACTGGTTTTTCACATCTATTTTATCAACTCACTTAACATCTCATCAGATCTGTAATCTTGACTGTTAAAATTGCCTCTGATTCTGAAAGTATTTTTAAATTGCTTAAGCTTCCGCAGAAAGTGGCATAGATCTATTCATCCCCCCCTTCTAGATCTTATCCACACCTTTTCCTCGATCCTTCAATTGGTATCAGAGAGGGTTTACACTTGATCTGATTTGATCTGAGCAGTTTTGAGTATTGTGTGTTTGATTGCTTGATTGTTTGCTTGCTTGCTGAGTATTTCTTCTGTGCTTTCTTTTTAAGTCAATGGATTCCAAAGGTTTCATAGCTGAGGGGCATTCCATAAATAGGCCACCATTCTTTAATGGAACGGACTATTCATATTGGAAAAATAGAATGCAAGTGTTTCTAAGAGCCCAAAACTATGAAATCTGGAAAGTGGTAAAGTTGGTCCCTATGAAAACCAGGGAGAGGAAGAAACTGGACTAGGGAACAAATAAGAAAAGCCACATTGAATTATAGTGCCATGAACATGATTCAATGTGCTGTTCATCCCAAAGAGTATTCGAGAATCTCAATGTGCAAATCTGCCAAAGAGATGTGGGATAAACTCGAATTACTTTATGAGGGAACATCACAAGTGAAGGAAACTAAGGCAAATATTCTTGTTTCAGAATATGAATTGTTTATGATGAAGTCTAATGAAACAATTTCTGAAATGTTTGCCAGGTTCATGGTTATTGTCAATGGACTGAAGGCCTTAGGTAAGGACTACACAGATGCAGACTTGGTAAGGAAAATCTTACGTTCACTTTCTTCAATTTGGCACACAAAGGCCACTGTCATTGAAGATTCTAAAGATTTGTCCAAAATTTCTTTGGATGAATTGATAGGATCCTTAATGACATATGAAATAATTTGAAAAGAAATGAAGAACACATAACTAAAACCAAGCCAATGGCACTTAAGGCCTCTTCAAGTAATAAAGACAAAAGTCAGGAAAAGACAAGTTCTGAGGAGTCTGAGTCAAATGAGGATGAAATTGCCCTCATGACCAGGCAATTCAGAAAATTCTTGAAATATAGAAAAGGAAAAATGTCTGGGAAAAAGAAGTTTTCCTCAGGTAAAAGAAACACTTCCTCTTCTAATTTCAACAAGAATAAAAAATCTGACGAAACTGTCATTTGTTACAGGTGCAATAAACCAGGACATATGAAGGGAGAATGTCCTGAGAACAAGAAGGAAAAGCACAAGAAGTTCCAGAAGTTCAAGAAGCCAAAGGCCATGGTAGCCACTTGGTCTGATGAAGACTCAAGTGAAGAAGAAGAAGACAAAAAATCCTCAAGCTCTGAGAGTGAGGAAATCTGCTTCATGGCCAACAACTCTGAAGGAAAGGTAAGCACTTCTTTTGAAGATTTCACTGTTGAAGATTGGCAGGATGTTTATGCTGAATTAGTTGAAAAATATTCTGAAATGAGAAAAGAAAATAAACATCTCAAAAAGAAAATTGAAAACATTCTTCATAACCAATCTTCAAATAACAGAATTTGTGAGCTAGAAAATGAAATAACAGAATTAAATGAAGAAAAAGAAAATTTCCTGAACCTAATTGATGATCTAAAGCTTGCCTCTCAAAAGGCCACCCAAGAATTCAAAGACCTATCTGAAAAGCTGGAAATGGAAAAACAAGAAAAACAACAAAAGATTGAAGAAATTAAAACCCTTCAAAACCAGCTAAAAGAAAGGGATGAAGTTATCCAAACCTTCACAAAAGGTAAAGATAACTTGGAGGCACTGCTAGGAACAAACATGACAACAACTTCTCATGGATTAGGATTCAACAAACAGAAACCAAAGAGAGACAAATCTGGTGAGAAAAAGGGCAAAGCACCATTAATTAAATTTGTCAAAGGTCCTAATCTTGAGAACACAGAAATCAAGCAAACATCAGACAAAACATCAAACAAAACACAAAACAAATCAAAAACTCAAAAAAAAAGAAGACAACCAGGTCGACACAGTCTCCTGACAGGTCGACACCAGTCCACAAGAAGAAGGCTTCTGTGGTTGCTGTGTCGACACCAGTCATGGAGAGGTCGACCTGCTCAACATCAACAGCTACAAACAACTCAATCAAAAATTCAAATAAAAATTTGAAAAACAAGAAAAAGTCAAAGGAAATCATTTATAAAGAACCTTGGACCTCCAAGACAGCATTTCAAGATGATTGGACCAATCCTTGGAGCCAATGGTATGACAACCCTTGTTGGTATCATCCTCAATTCTTTTATCCAAACCTTTTGATGTACCAACAAAATCCATGGATTCCATCTCCTCATCTGAATTCCTATGCTCAAATGAAAAACTCCCCTCCCACTAAAAACAAAAATACTGGTGCTTTCATTCCTAAGGGAAAGAACAAACAGAAAAAGACTGAAAACACCAATGTAACAAAACAAAAATAAAAAACAAGTCAAATTTGGGTGAGAAAAGATTTACTAACAATGTTCAAACATTCTGATGGTCCCAACTCTGTTTGGGTACCAAAATCTTCTCTCCACTGATCTATTTTGCAGGAAGGTCGTGCACCCAACTCCAATGTGTGGTTTCTTGACAGTGGGTGTTCACGACACATGACGGGAGACAGAGCCAAATTCTCATTCCTGATTGAAAAGGAGGGAGGGTCAGTAACTTTTGGAGGTAAAAATAAAGGAAAGATCATAGGATCTGGTAAGGTTGGTCAAACTTCCTCAAACTCTGTAGATAATGTTTTACTAGTTGATGGTCTTGATTACAATTTGCTCAGTATCAGCCAACTATGTGACAAAGGTCACAAAGTTGTGTTTGAATCTGATTTCTGTAAGATAATTGACTCATCAACTGATAAAATCAAATTTTTTGGAAAAAGGGAAAACAATGTCTACATGATCAACCTAAATAAAAACTTTTCTGAAAATCTTTGCTTTGTTGCAAATAAAGATGAAATTGCATGGACT
The DNA here is from genome assembly GCA_014218235.1 of Colocasia esculenta. Taxonomy (NCBI): domain Eukaryota; kingdom Viridiplantae; phylum Streptophyta; class Magnoliopsida; order Alismatales; family Araceae; genus Colocasia; species Colocasia esculenta. Next base: position 89,626,832 of record CM024757.1, read on the forward strand.
TGGCACAAAAGACTTGGCCATGCAAGTTTCAGAACAATGAATAAGTTGTTAAGATTGAATTTGGTTAAGGGTCTTCCTGAATCTTTCTCTAATGTTGAAAATCAAGTTTGTGGGATCTGTGCTAAAGGAAAACAAACAAGAAAATCTTTTAAAAACTTCAATGAGGTACTCACATCTAGGCCACTAGAATTACTTCACATGGACCTTTTTGGCCCTACAAGAATTCTAAGTCTAAGTGGCAAAAGATATGGGTTTGTAATCATTGATGATTTTACTAGATTTACTTGGGTTATTTTTCTGTCCCACAAAAGTGATACTTGTCTTGAATTCAGGAACTTCTGTACCACTGTCTTAACAACTTATCCATATAAAATCAAAAATATTTTGACTGATCATGGGGGTGAATTTGAGAACACATCCTTTTCTGATTTATGTGCTGAATTTCAAATATTCCACAAGTTTTCTTCACCAAGAACTCCAGAACAAAATGGAGTTGTGGAAAGAAAGAATAGAACTCTTGTGGAAATGGCTAGATCCATGCTCTTAGGAAGTAATTTGCCCAAATCCTTTTGGGCTGAAGCTGTAAACACAGCCAATCACATTCTAAATAGAGCATTGATCAGACCAAAAATCAGAAAAACCCCCTATGAATTATTGAAAAACAAAAAGCCAACTGTATCTTATTTTAAAACTTTTGGGTGCAAATGCTTTGTACACAACAATAACAAAGAAAACCTTGACAAATTTGATGCTAAAAGTCAGGAAGCCATCTTCCTTGGCTATTCTGAGGTGTCAAGGGCTTTCAAAGTGTACATTCTTAAAACTAAAACTGTTGAAGAATCTCCACATGTTATCTTTGATGAAAATTCTTTTCAACTAATAATTCTAAATCTTGCAGGGAAAGACAAGACACTGAAGAGGATGAATTTATTGTGGACTCTTCACCAACTGTTGAGGAGTTTGAAAACATTGAAGAGAACCTGAACACACCATCTTCAAGTGGTTCAGGTAACATTGTCCCAGAAGTGGGTACTTCTCAACAGGTAATTTCTGAACATCGATTTTTGAGAGATCACCCATTAGACAATGTGGTTGGCAATGTACATGATAGAGTTAGGACTAGATCATCATTCCTGCATGATATTGAAGAAGACCCACTAGCTCTAATTTCCCAAATTGAACCAAAGTCAATTGATGAAGCCTTATCAAGTTCTGATTGGATTAATGCCATGCATGATGAACTTCATCAATTTGAAAGAAATCAAGTATGGGAATTAGTACCTAGACCTAGTGACCAAACAGTCATTGGCACTAGATGGGTTTTCAGAAATAAGTTGAATGAAAATGGTCAAGTCATTAGAAATAAAGCTAGGCTAGTTGCAAAGGGGTACAATCAAGAATTTGGAATTGATTTTGAAGAATCATATGCCCCTGTAGCTAGACTAGAAGCAGTTAGAATTTTCCTTGCTTTTGCATCCTCCATGAAATTCAAAGTTTATCAAATGGATGTCAAAAGTGCATTTTTAAATGGATATATTAAGGAAAATGTTTTTGTTGAACAACCTCCTGGATTTGAAAATGAAAAACATCCTAACCATGTTTTCAAGCTTAATAAGGCTCTCTATGGTCTTAAGCAAGCTCCAAGAGCTTGGTATGACCGTTTGAGTACCTTTTTACTTGAAAAAGGATATTCTAGAGGAAATGTTGATCAGACTTTGTTCACAAAAACAGTCAAAAATCAAATAATTGTGGTCCAAATTTATGTTGATGACATAATATTTGGCTCAACCAATAAAGGCCTATGCACTGAATTTTCAAATCAAATGAAGAATGAATTTGAAATGAGTTTAATGGGAGATTTAACATTTTTCTTGGGATTGCAGGTTAACCAAACATCTGAAGGGATCTTCATCAGTCAAGCCAAGTATGTCAAGGAACTTCTCAAAAGGTTTGACTTTCAGAACCTCAAGCATTCAAGCACACCTATTGCTATAAATGCTAAGCTAGAAGAAGACTCAAATGGTAAGTCAGTAGACCCAAAGACCTACAGAGGTATGATTGGCTCTCTACTCTATCTTACAACTTCTAGACCAGATATTCAGTTTAGTGTGTGTTTGTGTGCTAGATTTCAGTCTAATCCTAAGGAAAGTCACATGTTAGCTGTTAAAAGAATTTTCAAATATCTTGTTGGAACATGTGATTTAGGAATTTGGTATCCTGCTAATTGCAAGCTAGATTTGATTGCCTATTGTGATGCTGACTATGCTGGGTGTAAATTAGATAGAAAAAGCACAAGTGGCTTGTGTTTATTCCTAGGTGGGTGCCTTATTTCTTGGGCTTCCAAGAAGCAACATTCAGTTGCACTGTCAACTGCAGAGGCTGAATATGTTGCAGCAGGTAGATGTGGAACTCAGATTCTCTGGGTGAAACATCAACTTCTCGATTACAACCAAGATTTAGGTTGTGTACCCATCCTATGTGATAATACAAGTGCAATAAATCTGTCTAAGAACCCCATTCAGCATTCTAGAACCAAGCATATTGAGATTAGGCATCACTTCTTGAGAGATGAGGTTGCAAAGAAGTCTTTTGAACTCCATTTCATTGAAACTGAAAAACAAATTGCAGACATTTTCACCAAACCCCTTCCTGAAAACAGATTTTCATCTTTGAGGAGAGAACTTGGTCTTTATAAATGTCCACATTCTTGATCTCTCTTTAGGTTTGGGTTGAGTGTTATGCACTGTCTAAGGGGGAGTTCTTTTCATATCATAACCCTTTGCTTCCTTCAGTCACACTGTCCATATCTCTCTCAATTCCACTTCCATTTCCTTTGGACAATAATTCTTCAACTCTCATTGTGTTGAAATTTCTTGGTATATCAAATGGTGACTTGAAGAAGGACAAGTCAGGCTTGTCTGGACACTTTCACTATGCATGAATGTATGTCTCCGCCAAGTACTAAGAAATGAATATGCAATTGCTGAGGGGGAGATTTTATTGTTAAAAGAAAATTATCTTTCTTGATTTTAAAAACTTGCATATCTTTATTTTGATAGAAAATGATTGAAATCATCATCTCAGGGGGAGCTAGAAAATTCACAAGTCATGACTTTTGCAAAATTCATAACTTTTCTTGCATTTCATCAATTTCCTGCATGATGTCATCATTCAGATGTCTAGAGTCTCCAAATGATCCTTTGAGTGATCTATCATATTTTTACTAATCAATGTCAACTATATTTTTCAACCCACAGAAACTCAGAACTCTTCCAAGATTGAAAACAACTTGTGTCTTGAAATTAAAACATCTCTTTGTTTGCAACTGATGTTGGATAAAATTGATTTCTATCTTACAAAACTCTCAAAATTTTGAAAATTCAACAGAGCAATGGCATTTGTGCTGAGAAACTGCACACCTTCACAATGAATGAAGTGCCATGCATGTCATGAGGCACTAATGCTATCTCTGTTCAAAGGGGATAAAAAAAAATAAATTCAAAATACAGCAAAAATGTGCTATACTTTTTGATGATGACTGAGTAACTGGAAATATTGGCGTCTACAAAACGTATATTTTCATGTCAAAAGGTCATCATTTACCCCTTTGAGACTTGACAATGAATAAATCTTAAGTATCCAGGGACTATGGTGTGTAAAAAGCACTAGTACTTGAGTGAAAAAGATTTATATCATTTGATAGTCTGTTACAAAAAAAAATATGTGTGTTAATGGAGTTTTGTTTAGAAAGAATCATTTTCATCCATCATCAAGTTGTTCTTTAAGATTGTGTTTTATTTTCAAAACAATTGTATTCAGTCTAGAGGATATCTTTATTTCTTTAACGTTGAGAAATATGGTAGCTTATAGTTGATTGTTAGATATATTATATCCCTCAAATCATCATTTCATTGACTCAAGTCTTTGAATGCTCATATCCTATTGGAAATTGTTTAAAACTTGAATTGTGATGAATTTTTGCAAAATATAACAAATGAATTTTTAAGTCTCTTAAAAATCCTTGAAATGACTATTTCTCTCATTGATTATCATTTTAAAGAAGTCCCAAAAATTCTCAAATTTTCTTTCCTCACAAAAATTCAACTTTTCTTCATAGGCCAGGTCGACACCACATCTATCCCGTGTCGACACACACCCTAGGTCAGGTCGACACTAAAGTCTTCCAGTGTCGACACTGCACCCCTTGCCAGACTTTTTAAATCGTGGGTTCCGGTTTAGCCCCTGTTGTTCCTGCGGGGTATTGCACCACTGCAACCCCTTTTTAGGCATCAGGTCGACCCGACGGTCGCTTTTCTCTCATTTCCGGCAAGAAATTCCACAAACTTCTCTCTCAATCACATACCTTTCTCAATCATCTCCCTCTTCTCCTTCATCCACTCCCGATTCCACTCCAACCTTGCAACCATGGTGAGAAAATTGGGTCCTCGCCGTGGAGCAAAGTCTCAGGCCTCATCTAGGCCAGTTCCGGCAGAGGTTGATGTTCCTCTATCAGAAAGAAGAACCAAAGGCGCAATGACCCTGCAGAGCAACCAGGGTCCTCCTCTGCATCTCAGCCAGCAGCCAAGAGAGGTAGACCCTCTTCTTCGGGCAGAGGTAGGGTTCTACCAACCCTAGACCTGAGAATCCGGGCTCCTCTTCTGGAGATTCTGCAGAGTCATCATCATCTTCGTCTGAGTCTTCCCAGTCTCAAGAAACCAACCCCTCAGAGTCCATCAGTGCAGCTAAGCTAATCCTAAAGCCCAAATAGTGGATTTGACAGACATTCAGCTAGCAAATACCTTTCCAGAAATTCAGACCTTCTTCTCTTTTCAGTCTTGGTTAATCTTCATTTCTGAATTTCAAATCATGTATCCAAGACTTGTTCAGGAATTCTACAAGAATTTGAAATGCACAGATGAAGGGTATCAGTCAAAGGTTAAGGGGATTGCTATTGACATGCCAACAGACATAGCTGCCTCAATTTTCAAAGTACCAGATGAAGGGGCAGATTATCATAATTTCGAATTTAACCTTCATGAAGCCTATACCATCATGACAGGCTTACCTGCTGATGAATCTGATCCCAGACAAACCTTTGTCACCAAATTCAACACAAACACATTTCCCCCTGTGTTGAGGATCATCCACCATATGTTGACCACAATCATTACCCCTCAAGGTGGTGGAAGGGACAGGCTCACAGATATACAAAGGTTCATTATCTATTGCATGGCAAAAGAAATCAAAATCAATCTCCATGTAATAATGTATCAGATTATATCTGAAACAACCAGGAAAGACCTCAAGAGATCTCTTCCATATGCTGCACACTGACTTCAGTGTTCCAGCACTTTGGTGTGCCTTTGGACAATGAGAAATCCCAGTCTATCCCTAAATCCAACATCTATCGCTTCAAGAATATTCAGAAATTCATGGGATTCAGACTGGAGGGTAATCAAGTTAGGAGAGGGCCAGTTGTAGTTGAGGCCCCTCAAGCTCAAGAGGAACAGCCTCAAGGTCAAGGGGACCAGCCCCAGGGTCAAGAGGAACAGCCTCAAGCTCAAGGGGACCAGCCCCAAGGTCAAGAGGATCAGCCTCCTTTGAATGAGGATCACCCTCAAGCCTCAACTGAAGGTGACATACCCTTCCATGCCCCACTCTCACCTCAGTTTCAACCCTCCTCCATGCACACTGAATTTGACATTCCACATGTCTCTCCACAACCCACATTTCAAGCATCCACATCCTCTGGTGGACCTTCTGTTCCACCAGAGTTGTTCTCCTTTTTAAATGATAAATTTGAAACCTTGAACACCTCTATTCAAACCATGTCAGAAACCTTTGAGTTGAGGATTCAGAGATTGGAGAACACTGTGTCTGCCAAGTTCATAGAGCAAAAAGCTGCCTCAGACTATGCAGCTCAAAGATTCAATAGATTAATTGGTACAATGGCAGATGCTTCAGTTGAGCTGAAGGAGCACCAGAAAAAGTTGGAGATAGTTCTTCAGGGAATTTTGGCAAATTCCCAAGCTGATGTCTTCAACACCAAGCAGACACTACATGAGATCACCAGCACAAGACTTTCTTTTGCACATCTAGTGGATGATTTGGAGAGCATGAGGAATTTCAATGCTCACATTGACAAACAGATCACTGATTTGAAAATGGAATTCAAGATCATGCAAAGGCCTGGTTGGTCAGCTGGATCATCTTCTTCTTCACAACCCATATCAGCTGATCTAGACAGAATTCAAGCTACTTTGATAGAAAACTCAGACAGAATGGAACATTACTTGCATACAAGACTCACAACCATTCAAGATCAAATGAAGTCCAGCTTGACTTCCTGGAGAAAAGATTGTCAGACATTGAGACAATCTTAGTTCCCATTCCTCCTCCTCCTCCACCTTCTACATAATGTAATTCTTTTTTGATGATGTCAAAGGGGGAGAAGAAAGAAAGAGAACAAGAAATGATTGTAATATTTTGGAAAGATTGTAATGTTTACTCTTGAATGAAATGAAATGGTTTTTGCTTAGCTTGAATGAACTTTGTCATTTGTGTCTTCAATGTGATTGAAAATTGTTATGTGAATGTGAATGTATGAATGCTTGTCAAGTTGCTTGACCTCTTTTATGCAACTAACTTACTTCAAGTAACATTGTACTTCACTAGTACAACCATCAATTGTGACTGAGTTATATTTAAAGGTCTTTGACAAGCATGAACAAAAAGAAAAATAAGGACTTTGAATAACCAAAAATTGCTTAAAATCACATCTCATCAAAACCTCATTGTCATATGGATTTAATGTTGCCATCATCAAAAAGGGGGAGATTGTTGGGTTGAGTTTAATTTCATATCATTTCCCCTCTTATTTTGATGATGACAAATGTGATTTTAATGCAAACTAATTGAAACATGATAAACACATTTCACCTGAAATTTATATTAAAAAAGGATGTTTCAAAGCACACTTATTATTTGTACTCATAATAAATATTTAACTAATGATATATGTGTTTAATTTTCAGATACAAATACTTTTTGCAAAGGTGGTGTCGACACACCCCACAATGGTGTCGACACAACACCTCAGACCCCAAGGAAAAAAGCTGAAGAAATGCTGAGACTGTGTCGACACGAGTCAAAGAGCAGGTCGACACTAGATCATTTCCCAGAACAGTATGTTTGCAGAATGGGACAGGAGGTCGACGCAGGATGAGAGCAGGTCGACACTGGATCATTTCCCAGAACAGTCTGTTTGCAGAATGGGACAGGAGGTCGACGCAGGATGAGAGCAGGTCGACACTAGATCATTTCCCAGAACAGCCTATTTTCAGAATTGGGACAGGAGGTTGACACCACCACCAAGGCAGGTCGACACACTACGGAAAGATTGCAACTTAAGATGGATGATTGCCACGTGTCATCCTAGGGCGATGGTGTATCAACCTAGGATCGTGTGCCCTTGTACCCAAAGGGTAACTTTGGAATCTTTTGGGTATAAAGAGCCTCCAATTGGCCATCCATCACATAGAGAGACCCAACGAACTCTTGAGCCTTCCAAAAGTTTCCTTTGGCGGCGAGAAGAGCTCATCTCCCTCCTCTGCTCTCCTGGTGTCTTTGAAGACCAATTCTCATCAATTCAAGTGTGAGAATTGGAGTGTGATCCTTGAAGAAGCAATTGAAGCGCCTCAAGGAAGCAGATCAAGTAGAAGCATCCGTTGGAGAAGATTTCAAGGAAGATCCCAAGTTCAAAAGTGCAGAGCATCGTTTGGGACTTCAAGAATCCAAGCTTCTTCCCAATCTGAGCTTCTACAAGGGAGTACAACTGAAGAACAAAGTCCTTTCATACAATTCTCACTGTACTTCTGTTCTTCTGAGACATTTTGAGATTGTGCAAGTGCTTCTGCATAATTCTCATGAATGTTCTCATGTTCGACATGATCTGCTGCTAGAAGATCTATGTCTTGTGTTGGTGTCTAGCAAAGTCGTTTGTGAGCCATTGTGCTCAGTTTGAGTCGTCGAACTCAAGTGTTTGTTGAGCAGTCTTGCTCAGGGATCTAGAGTAGTCTTACTCTAGAGTTGTTGAGTTGTAAACTCAGGTGTTGGAGTTGTCTGGCTCCAGTGAGTGTGTTTCCCAGGTTGTTTAGTGAATCCTCACTGGGTGTGAGGGGTGGATGTAGGAATCACATGGGTGATTTCGAACCACCTAAAAATCTCTGTGCACTTGTCTATTTGTGGTTTGATTCTATCATCCGTTAGATGCTTGCATAGGATCGCCTAAGATTCACTTAATCAACTGGTTTTTCACATCTATTTTATCAACTCACTTAACATCTCATCAGATCTGTAATCTTGACTGTTAAAATTGCCTCTGATTCTGAAAGTGTTTTTAAATTGCTTAAGCTTCCGCAGAAAGTGGCATAGATCTATTCATCCCCCCTTCTAGATCTTATCCACACCTTTTCCTCGATCCTTCAGATGGCACCGTTTGAAGCACTCTACGGAAGGAATTGTAGATCTCCTGCATGCTTGAATGAGGTGAGTACAGCAATGGCTAGGTCCGGATATGGTACAACGAACAACAAAGGACATTTAGGTGATTAGAGACCGGCTTAAGACTGTTCAGTCAAGACAAAAGAGCTATGCCGACAAAAGGAGGTGAGACTTAGGTGGCGTTTGATAAAACTTATCACTTAAGTCTTAAATCTTATTTGTCATCTGTACTCTAAATCTGAAATTTAAAAAGAACTTAATATATATCAGACATAATATAAGAGGTGTTTGATAACTAATTTAGACAAGATCTGAATTGTAGTGCAATGGTTAATATATTACACTTCTAATATGGAGGTCTTGGGTTCAAAACTCAGAATAGTTAAAAAAAAAGATTTTTTTTAATTGAGATAGCTGGCAGCCGGTCGCCGGAACAGCGGTCGCCGGAACCGCCGCCGGCGGTCGCCGGAATCTGGCCACCGGCGGTGATCGCCAGAATCCGCCGTCGATGGCCGGATTCCGACGATCGCCGGAAACCACCGCCGCTGGCAGACGGTTGCCGGAATCCGGCCGGCGGTCGCCGAAATCTTGCCGCCGCCGGCGATCACCGGAATCCGGCCGGCGGCGGCGGTCGCCGACGACTGCCGCCGCCGGCCGGATTCCGGAGATTGCCGGAATCTACTGTGGTGGCCGGATTCCGACGATCGCGGAAAACCGCCAGCGGCGGTGATTGTCAGAAACCGGCCGCCGGCAGTTGCCGGATTCCGGCGATCGCCGGAGGCCAGACCGCCGGAATCCCGTTGCTGGACCACTATCGTCGAACGTCGAAAAAAAGATCTGAAAAATAAAAAGTGATTGTTCTTAGCTTAAAAATTAAGTGGTATTTCAGATTTAAGTGATTAATTAAGACATATTTTTAGACATTTTATCAAACAGTCTGAAATCTTAAAAATTTAGCATTTCAGATAATAGACACCTATTAAGTGTAATTAAACACACCCTTAGAATTCCAAGTCGGTGATCATGTATTCTTAAAGGTGTCACCTGCTCGTGGTAGCCAAAGATTTGGTGTGAAAGGGAAGCTCAGTCCTAGATTCATCGGTCCTTTTGAGGTACTCGAAAGGATTGGTGAGGTTGCATACCGACTGGCGTTGCCACCGGATTGGCATGTGTATACAATGTGTTCCATGTCTCCATGCTCAGGAAATATGTATATGATCCTACACACATCATTCGCCACGAGAAGCTGGTATTGAACAAGGATGTGATGGATGAAGAGAAACCAATCAAGATACTAGAATGGAAGGTACAACAGCTTAGGAACCGTCCCATCCACGTGGTTAAAGTCTTGTGGAATAACCGCGGAGTGGAAGAAGCCACATGGGAACCGGAAGGAACCATCAGACGGAACTACCCCGACCTTTTTGGTAAGACATTCTCTCCTAGATGATCATATGAATTTGGTGACCAAATTCTTTTTAAGAGGGGGAGGATGTAGCAACCTGGTTTTTTTTGAAAAATAAAAATTTAATAATCATAGAACTAAAAGCAATTAGAAAATCAAATAAAAGAGAATTAAATAAAATCCATTAAATGAAAAGAAGTAATGGGCTTTATTAAATAGACCCATTAGAAATTAGTGGGCCAAAATAGAGATTTTTAAAAGGGGAATAATAGGAAAATACCCTAAATTCGTAACTAAATTATTACTTAAATAGAAAAGGAGTATTTAATGCATTAAATAGCCAATTTGAGTTAGATTTGGATTCCTAAACTTACCCTAATAGGTTGGCCACGAATTTGGGTCCCAACCTAACCCAAATTGAAATTGGCATGCTTAGAAAGAGGAGAGAAATAGGAAATCTCGGAATTAAAGAGTAATTAGAGTACTATTAGGAAATAGAAACCCAAGAGACATAAATACTCTCTTTAAACCCCCATGGCCGGCCCTAGCTCGTACCCAAGACTTGTTTGACCAGAAGGAGAGGCCAAGGAGGAGGAGAACTCGTGGGGAGAAGGAGCTCTCAAGCCATCAATCCCATTCTTCAAGTTCTAGCCCTAGAAGAGGAAATTGTCCAAAGGTAGGCATTCTCAAGAGCATAAACCATGAAAATTTATCTGTAGGATGTTTCGTCCATCAGGAACAAAAGTCCTTTGGTTTCATAATTTTCCATCAAGCATATCTTTTGTTCTTGATTTTTCATGTTCTGCAACTTACATGACCCCGAACCCTTTTCAAAAATCTAGATCTCCATGTACCCTCTATCCCATGCCACGAAAATTTTACTGGAGAAGTTGATGGCTATTAGGAATCTTTTGCCCCTAAAAGCCCTAATTTTCATGCATCCTATCTTGCGAATTAATTCTTGCATCTCAACTGTTCTTAGTATTCTGTTCTCCATGTTTGATTTGATTAAAGCCTATCGAAACCATGCTTGTTTTCCAATTCCTAATTACTGTAAGTATCCATGTGAGTCTAGATCAATTTCCAATTGATTTCATGATTTTCCATCGCTTGTACAATTAGTTATGAAATTTTGAACGTCCCTGTGTCAAAACATGGTAAGTTTGGACCAAGAACCAAGAACATGTTAGATCTCTGTCGGACTTAGGCCAAGGACCTGAGAACGTGATGGCTCGATAGGCCGCGTTCTCAGGCAGATCGCGACAAGAATCACCGTCACGATCTGATCGCGACAGGACCACCGTCGCGACCTGACCTTCTGGTCTGACAGACCTGTCGCCTTCTTCATATGAACCCATCGCGTTCTCTTCTTTTGCACTGACTGACCATTCGCGACCCGTTAACGACCCTGTCGCGTTCTATGCAGGCCCTGTCGCAACCCTTACAAGGACTTGTCACGTTCTGCACTTTTTCATGAAACCCCCCTATTTTTGCAAGTCTTGTTTTTCTACAGTGATATCATGCTCTGCTAACCCTTTTGAACACAGTAAATGGAACTGTAAATCTTGAACTTATTTTAATAAAATAAAAGCCATGCACATGACCCTTTCATACTCCATGATTCTCTATGTCACATGCACACACTTTGAACCATCCAATTATGGCTTAATTTGGCATAAAATTATCTCATAATATATCTGGTAATTTATGAAATTAAATTGCCATATTTTAATATACTTGTCTATCGTTTCTCGCATTGTTTTGGGAATACCGTTATCGATGCTCCACTGTTCTAGAATTCCTCTAGAATGTCGAGCACTTGTTTCTATATACACACTCTCTCTTGACTTGGACGAACTCTCCGTCGGATACTCCTTCTGCCGGACTTGTGAGTCGTTGTTCAAGGCCCTCGTAAGTCTCCTCTGTTCATGGATTCCCACATGGTCGACGAGCTGGTTGTACCCTAACACCTATGATACCCTTTAGGGATCAACATGATCCAAACGGCTATTAGAAGTTCGCTCTTATCTTGAATCACGCCGGACCTCTAGATCTGTGCTTAACATGGCCAGTGGTAGAGTCGTGAGTTCCACCTGACTGCCAACACCATGTGCGCATGTTGTGCAACTGTTACTATCGCATGTTTACTCGATGTGTTATGTGCAATGTCCACTAGCTCTCATCTATACTCTACTCGTTCATCTATTCACGTTCATTCTACTATCTCGTCTATTCATCTAGTGCTCTCGTCTATTTCTTGGTACTCTATATTGGCCATTGACTGATTGTCTAAAGATAAACAATATAACCAAAGCCTGGCAATTTATAAAGGGCCCGATCTGGTCCTGGGATGTGCGCCTGAAAGTGCTAGTGCCCATGGGAGTTAAATGATTAGAGTGTTTGGCATTACACTCGAGTGCTATCTATCTCGACTATCTAAATGACAATCAAAAGTGCTATGTTCTCTCGTTGTCCGTTGACAACAAAGTGCTATGCTATATTCGTTGTGCTATTGCTATATTTTGTGCTATGGCCATCTTGCTATTTGTGCTATACTCGATACTTGTGCTATACTTGGAAACTTGTGCTATTTCGTTCACATGCTATCTTGCTATCTCTTACGTTACTTGACTCGCTCGCTCTATCATTAGTTACTCTGCCATGATATTATGCCATGATCTCAAGGTTGGATTTGGAATCCTAAACCGAAAACACATTCAGTAGATCATGCCATAATATCAGCGAATTTCTTTCTCTCTCTAGACTTTCTAGAGAGAGACGCTCTGGGTGTTTTCTGCTGGTAGACGATTGCTGGGTGGAGGCCGCCGGCCTTGTGCCGGCAGTGTTCTTGCTCCTTCAAAAAGTTCCATGGCTTCCCCATCTGATGGCGGGGAGGCTATGCAGGGTGCGACGTCTGGTGTTCCTGTGGCAGGCCGTCTATCTTATGCACAGGTCATCTTCCAAACAAAGCCGCCCCCACAGGTTAACATCGATATCAAGGCCCCAGGTTTCACTGACGCTGGAGAACCGGCAATATTTTTCTCTCATGAAGAGGTTAGTCGATCAATTGGTCATCTTAATATGGCAGTTATCGTGCGGTGCTTTTATGGTAGAAGCTCCATCCCAGTCTTCAAGAGTTGTTTATCTCAACGTCTAGCTCTCAAGTGTGATTTCATTGTTAGTTCTTTGAACCAACGACATCTCCTGTTGCAGTTTGAGGAAGAAGAGGACTACCTTAAGGTAATCTTGAGGAGGAGTTTATATATTAAATGTTTGCTCTTTAGATTCTTCAAATGGGATACCAACTTTGATTTCAACTCAGATCCTATGATTATGCCCATTTGGGTAGGTTTTCCTATGTTGCCGATAAATTACTACTTTCAGGACTTCTTAAAATCCATTGCAGGGAACATTGGTCACATCCTCAGGATCCATGAACCAACACAGGCTCTAACGCAAACCATGAAGTGTTTGTTTGTGTGGAACTCGACATTGCTAAGCCAAGGCCTGATAGAATCTAGATTGGTTGTGGTCAAGATGGGTTCTGGCAGAAGATAGTTTACTACAGGGTGCCACCTATTTGTTCCTTCTGTAAGAAGCTGGGGCATGCTGAGTCGGAGTGCAACAAAAAACCCAAGGAATCAGATGTCGTCATTAGTTTCCAAGCTCCTAATCAGGATGTCATCCAGAAGAATGATGAAGGGTTGTTCAAGGGGTTGCTGGCAGGAAGATTTGGAATCAGAAGGAGGTTTCTACTAATCCTCTGGCAAATCTGGTGGAAGCTGAGGCGCAAGAAGTGACCGTTCCCCCTGTGGTCAAGGGAAATGCTATTTTGTGTTCATTTGTTCTTAATATCCAAGAGGATATTCTTCCCCCGTCCATTCATCAAGAACCTACAGAGGTGCATGGTTTGCATGGTATGATGACGTCGGGTCTCATAGAAGCCCTGGAAGAGCTAGTATCAGCTAGCCTGCAGGAAGAACAGGCTGAGGACTCAGGAAATTTCCCCACGTTGCATGGCCTGCATGATAAGTTCACTGTGTCCAGACCTCAAGAACCTCACTCGTCTGGTCCTCCTCATGGGGATCTGCTGGTCGGAGGGTTGTCTGCAAGGGCTTCTCTAGGTAGGCCACCTGCCGGAGAAGAAGAAGCCTTACTAAGTTTACACACTTCCAAATCCCAACCTCTAGAGTCTATTCTTCAGAAGGCTGCTTCCCTCGCTAGTAAGGATAATATTCTCATGCCTCCTTTGGGACAGCAAAAGAAGTTGCATCCCGTTATGGAAGTTGGTGCACGAACCCGTTCAAAGGTGAAGGCTACGACTGGAGGTTCCACTGGATATTCTTCCTCATGATCCCCACAACCTTATTTTGGAACATTAGAGGTATAGCGAACCTAACTTCTAGGCGATCGCTAAAAAGATTAGTAAATACTAATAATGTAGATTTACTGGCCATTGCTGAACCAATGGTTTCCCTGGACAAGGCGGACAAAATTCGTTCATATCTTTGTATGGACTCTGTTTATGGCAACAGTGACACTAATAGCAAATTGTGGATTTTTTGGCGTAACCTTACTTGTCAGCTGATTAACCGCTCTAAATAGCACATCACCTTGGCGACAGTTACTGAGAATAGAGTTAACTTCTATGTCACAGTGGTTTATGCTAGCTGCAATGCCAACAATAGGCGCTCGCTCTCTGACGATTTGCTGGATTTTTCTAACACTGTGGATGTCCCTTGGGTGGTTGGTGGTGATTTCAATTGTGTGTCTCTCCCTTCTGAGAATCATGGTGGCAACATAGCTAGATTGCATGGAATGCCAGATTTTAATGCTTTTATCTCTGGGGCTTCTCTGTTGGATATGGGTTATGTTGGTTCTCATTTTACTTGGTCGAATAACCGCACTGGGCTGGCATCAGTGAAAGCTAGATTAGACAGATTCTTGAGTAATTTGCCTTTCATTGATTCTTACTCTGGTCTCCAAGTCAGACACTTTCCCAGGGGGCCCTCAGATCATGCCCCACTTCTGGTATCCCTCATTCCTTCTGCCCGTTCTCCTTCCAGGTTCACATTCCAATCGATGTGGTGCACTAATGACTCCTTCCAGGAGACGGTTAAAATGGCCTGGGAGTCTACTACTAGTTGGCACTATATATAACCCCTTTGTTCCTTTGTTATTCTCCACATGAAGCTTAAGGCAGTTAGAACCGCTCTGTGCACATGGAACAAAGAAACTTTTGGAAACATTCATGATAATATGATTATCCATGAAGAGCAGGCCAAGGCGATGCAGGAAGCTTTTGATGATTTTCCCTCTCCAGAAAATCATGTGGCGATGGGTATTGCTAATGCAAACCTTAGGAAGACTATTAACTGTGTGGAGATGTTCTGGGCTCAGAAAGCTCGTATGCAATGGCTGGACAATGGTGATCGGAATAATGCATTTTACCATGCTGTTGTCAATGGGAAGAGAAAGCGCAATACTATTTACCAGCTTCAGGTGGTGGGTTCTTGGACGGAGGACCAAGATTATATCAAGCAAGAGGCGGTTAGCTATTTCCAGTCTTTGCTTCAAACCTCTAATCATGTTATTGACCATTCTCTTCTTGATGTCATTCCATCCTTGGTAGAAGATCATAATTCTCTGCTCACTGCCATCCCTTCTAAGGAAGACATTAAGGAGGCGGTGTGGTGCTTGAATGCTAATGGTGCTCCGGGCCCTGATGGTTTCACGAGTCATTTTTTCACTTCTTGTTGGGAGATTATTCAGAAAGAGGTGGTGGATGCAGTGGTTGGTTTTTTTAAGGGTTTTCCTTTGCCCAGAGGGGTTACTTCAACTTTGATTGCCTTGATCCCCAAGAAGGATAATCCAACTACTTTTGATGACTGTAGACCAATTAGTTTATGCAATTTTTTTTACAAGATTGTTTCTAGAATCCTTTGTGAGAGATTGTCTAATATCCTTCCTCAGATTATTTCTCAGGAGCAAGGAGCTTTTGTTAAAGGTAGGGTCATCCTTGATAACATATCCCTTGCTAGACAACTAGTGAGAGACATGGGGAAAAAGGTTAGAGGCTATAATACTTTGATGAAGCTGGACATTAAAAAAGCTTATGACAGTGTGGAGTGGGATTTTCTTTTGGCGATTCTCAAGAAGTTTGGTTTTTGTCACAGATTCACTTCTTACATTGGTATGTTAATCAACAATTGTTGGTTTTCTATCCTCTATAATGGTGTCCCAACTGGTTTTTTTCCCTCCACTCGGGGTCTCCGTCAAGGTGATCCCATTGCTCCCACTCTTTTTATTATTATGGAGGAGGCTCTCAGCAGAGGAATCATAAATCTGATGACTACGGGAAGACTCCAGCCATACTTGGGTCCCAGACCATGCCCCCTGATTTCCCACCTCCTGTTTGCGGATGATACCCTCATTTTTCTTAATGGCGGCATTCATAATGTGAAGAGATTACTTACCTTTCTCAACAGGTACTCTTCCTCATCAGGTCAGCTTATTAATGCCTCCAAGAGTTCTTTCATGATTTCAGAGAAAGCTCCCATTCAAACAGTTAATAGAATTAAAAGGGTCACTGGATTCAGAAGGCAGAGTGGTGCTTTGACATATCTGGGTGTTCCCCTACGTCCTGGCAGAATCTTGGCATCAGATTTCTCCCCCCTTATTCAGAAGATTAATGGGAAGCTTGCTTGCTGGAAGCCTAGACTTATATCCCAAGCTGGGAGAATGACTCTTATTAATGTTGTACTTACTTCTTTACCTGTTTATCTGGCGACTTCTACATCCATTCCTGTCAGCATTTTGAATTATATTGATAGATCTTGTGCTGGTTTTTTCTGGAACTATTCTGAAGGCAAGAGGCGTCGTCAATGGGTTGCTTGGACCACCATCCAGTGTCCTTTGGATGAAGGAGGGCTGGGCATTCGCAACATTAAAAAAGTCCAATTGGCTTTAGCAATGAAGTCCATATGGAATATATACCAGGGTGTTTCCTTCTGGACCCAGTATGCTAAGAAGCGCTTTATGTCTGATAGAAAATGCAATTTTAAAGGCATGTCTTCTACTGTCTGGTCCCTTGCCCATCAGCTTGTACTGGAAAATACTAGATGGATCCATGGTGACGGTAGTAATATTAACATCTTATCTGACCTTTGGATTGGGGAAAGACCTTTGGGAAACTTGTTGACCACTTCGGTTGAGGGGGGAAATTACATGCTTAAGGACGTTATTTCTGATCCTGATCATCCCATTCATCCACTCCTACCTTCTAATGTCCTCCAGGGGGTTGTCCTCAATGATGAGAAGGATAGAAGAGTCTGGCGTCCTTCTATGGATGGTAGTTTTTTTGTGAAATCAGCTTATAATTTGGTTTGCACTACTGGCTCTAAGAGACATGCGTTAACTAACTTTGGCACAGTAGGTTCGATAGAAGAGCTTCTCTGTTCTGTTGGAAGCTTCTCAACAGAGCAGTTTCGGTGGACAAAAGAATCATGGAGAGCGGAATTTACATGGCCTTGCGCTGCTCTTGTTGTGTGTCACCGAACTGTGAGGATTATAAACATCTGTTCATTGAAAGTGATATCGCTCATTCCTTATGGAACTGGTTCATGCCACTTATAAATGCAAGAGTTCACCTCCATGATAATATTACCTTGAGGATATGGAGCTTTTTGTCAACTACCAATCTTTCTTCAGCTATGGGTTTCATGTCTCTCTATTGTTTTATACTCATGCTATGGGAGATATGGAAGGGGAGATGTGGGATGAGATTTGAAGACAAGAAGTACTCTACTGGAGCAGCCATTAGTAATATCAGACTCAAGGTAGCACATTCCCTCCTCTCTCTTCAGTTCAAAGTGGCTCTGACTCCTCAAGATATGGTGCTTAGAGGCTTTGGATTCACACCCAGCTCCTCTCCTCAGCAGCTAAAACTTATTAGATGGATTCTGCTAATCACCGGCCTTTGTTTGAATGTTGATGGTGCTAGTAAGGGAAACCCTGGTGAATCTGGAGGAGGTGGTTGCATCCGGGACTACAAAGGAAATCTGCTGGTTGCCTTCTCTTATTTCTATGGCCATGGAAACAGTTTTACTGCAGAAGTCAGGGCCCTGTGTGATGGAATCTGCCTGGCGAATTTTCTTGGTTAAAGGATTGCCTCTATCCAGTTGGATTCTTCAATTTTGGTGAATTCCTTTAATGCTGGAGGGTGCCCTTTCTGGCAGGCCTTCTACTAGTGGCGTGAGGCTTATATTATGATCCAGAAAGAAAACTTTCATATCTACCATGTATATCGGGAGGCAAATCAAATGGCAGATAGCTTAGCTAACTTTGTTTGTCTTTCTAAGGAAAACAATGTGTATAGGGGGTCTAGCAACATACCTTATAGCTGTAAAGGCCCCATGGTCTTGGACAAAACCGGTCTTTTTCATGTAAGACTCTTGTAACCGGTTTGTCCCTTTGTAATGTTTCCTTATATTTTTATATAATTGGTCTAGGTTCAACTGGTGGAGTTAGAACATTCTTCCCCTCTGGGGAAGGGTGCACTCTCCTGGATATCGACCCTGAGGACCACCTTTAACAAAAAAAAAAAAAAGTTACTCTGCCTTTTAATACATTAATCATTTAAAGCCTGCTTGACTATTGAGATTTAAGTCCTACTAGGCGTTATCGCTCACCCTGCGTTATTTGTCGTTGTGTTCTTAGGTGAGACCGAGGATGAACTATACACTCACGAGGACGGGAACGACTAGGAGTGATGTTATGAGCACCCTAGTGTCTTAGTACTATGTTAGAGTCATAGTAGTTAAGTTAGTAATTTGAGTTTAGTCTTTTACTTTTATTTAATGTAATTGGGCCCTATAGATTGGCTCTGATATTAGTGGTTGTAACTAGACATTTGCAAGTTATTAACGAGAAGAATTTTCTTTAGTATTATTCATTGTGCAATGGTTTGATGTCTAGTACTTGCTCTGTACCCGTTTACTTGCAATTGCCTCGCGTTCCGATATTCCGCGTCGGGGCGTGACAACTCTCCTTCATTAAAACCTTAGCAAACTTCTCGAAGATAAAGCTATGCGTAGCACTAGTATCAAATAACACTCGAGCATGAATACCCATAATCAAAACCGTACCTTCTGTGACGTGCTCTGCCAACTCGGCCTCGTCTCTTGCCAAAGCAAACACTCGAGCCTGAGCCCTCGGTCTCCCTGCTGCTCTCGGTGCTGGTCTAGCTACTACTGGTGCTGCTGCCGCTGCAGTCTACTATGCCATCTTCGAACAATCTCGGATCTTATGGTTCTTGTCACCACACCTTAAGCATCTACCAGAAGTCACCCAACAAACCTCTCCTCTGTGACGCTTCCCACACTGAGAACACAAAGGCTTCTCCGCAACTGTGCCTCCACTCGTAGTCGGTACAACCACTCTCGCTGGTACCACTGCCCTAGGCTGAAATGCTGGGGTCTTCTTCTTCTTGTCCTGTCACTGAAATGTCGATCCAGGCCTCTTCAAAGAAGCCCTTTTCTCCTCCAGTATACCTCCATCTTGGCTTCTTGCATGCAAGCCGCTGAAAATGCCTCTTCCATCGATCGATGCCCAAATGCCACTAGTCTAGTCCTCAGGGACGGCTTGAACCCCATGATAAATTTCTTCACTTTCCTCCGCTCATCGGCCACAATGTGAGGTGCATACTTTGACAGCTCCGCAAATCTAGCCTCATACTCAAGCACACTCATTGACCCTTAGGTCAATGTCAAAAACTCCTGCTCCATACGATCCTGCACATGCTCTGGAATATACTTCACCCTGAACAGACGGACAAACTCGGTCCATGCAACCTCAACAGCTCCATCCTCAAACTATGTGCATAGTACTGACGACCACCACACATCGGCACGCTCCTGAAAAAGAAGGTAGATACACCTTCTCCTGAAAAAGAAGGTGTACTATAAACAACACACCTAACTCTTCTAGAAACTATTCATTACCTGCAGCATATAGGTGGCCAAAGTCACACACTCCTCTTCCGTACATCGGATAGCACGAAAGATCTTCTCCGTCTCCCGAAGCCAACTCTCCGCCATGATTGGACCACTCTCCCCCTTAAAGAAAGGTGGGGTCATCCTTCTGAACCGCTCCATCATCGAAACACCTCCAAGGCCTGCCTTATGAGCAGGTGCCTGCGCCTACATCCAAGTCAAATTCTTAGATGAATTCTTCCATTCAACACCTTGGTAACCTTTCCTAAGTACCAACCTGAGCCTGCACTTGCGCTTGCAAAGCAGCTGCCGTCTGTGCCTGAGTCTGCATCGCATGCACAAGTCCTTGCATCAATGCTCCATAGTCCACAAGTGGTGGTGGGGGTGACAAAGGTATGCCTGTCTGGTCTGGCACCTGCTGAGCTGGAGCCTGCGAACCTCCCGCCGACTCATTGCCTCGGGTCGAGCCTGCTCCTCTACGACCACGGGTAGCCATAGTCTGCAAAACAAGCATTTATTATAATAACCTATTATTCTACATAAATCTTGGACTAATTCTTTAAGCAGACTTAAGAATATGGACACAATGTTGATATTTCATTTATGTACATGCTCAACCTGGAACGCTCTGATACCAATCTCTATAACGCCTCTCTTGGACCCAGTACAGTTGTTCGAACTCACATTGGATCCAATAGAAGTATTACAGTGGAAAATATCCAACAATAATCGGTACAGATTGAGATATACATAAATGACAATTTAAATTCCAACAAGTAGCAACAGAATATGGAACTAAAATTTTCAATCAACAATGTATCCAAATACCATGTCTAAAGCATAAAGGAAATATTGCAATAATCCAAAGTTATTACAATTCATAAGTCCAAGCACATAAAACTCAAAGTACATTTTATTCTCACATACATAAACTCTCAAACACACTCAAAGGAAAGTACTAAGCCTCCACATCCTCACGCGCCGAGTCAGAGTGCACTAACTCCTGGGTATCCTCTGTCTCTCCTAAAATGTTAATCAAGTGTGAGTCTACAAGACTCAGCAAGTCACATGAAAGACAGTTCAAGATATAACATATACTAAGTTTAAAACATGGTAACATATTTCTTCTCACATCCTTGATATCATATAGCTCTCCCTATTAGTGTGCTCTAATTCATTTGGCAATCATTCTTTACATGTCATGGTTATTTATCATGAAAATAAAACAATTTCATGTAACATATAGCTTACATCTCATATTACAACAATTGATTGAAACATGTTCATGTGGCAAGGCATGTAGTCAAATTCTTATAACATATGTTCAATGTCATGTAGCATGCAATCAATTTCAAGTAACATTCAATCTATATCATGTAACATGTAATTAATCATCATGTAGCATGTAGTCAATTGGCATGTAGCATGTAGTTCATTTTTCATGTAGCATGTAGATCATTTATCATGTAACATGTAGAACATTTATCATGTAAGAGTAGTTGCCGAGACATAGCCCATACTATTAATAGAGATCATGTAGCATGTAGTCATTCACTTATCACCTAGGCAAAGCAGTGATGAAGTCTTGGTTATTGTGCAATACTGGGGAAAGTCCTTCCCACCTTAACCAGTAGAACATGTCTACCTCCAGGATTTCAATCCGTTGCCCACGGATTCATGTAGGTCATTTTATGTAGGTGAACCATTACCATAGGGACATTCCATGGTGTAGTTCCATATAGGTATCTCTATAATAGCAATGTCTCATTTGACCATAAAATTTCAATAATGCAATAACATGTATTTATGCAATTAACATTTACATCTAATTCTATCATGCTTTTTCATAAATTCATGCATAATGAGTAAGATAGCAATACAAGATTCCACAACATATTTCTTCAGTTCTGAAATCAAAACTCTACTGTACAACAGCAACCTATCATGATACTACTTTTATCAAAATCCAACATACATATACATTCTCATATCTATTGATTTCTATATACATTTTATCATTCAGAAAATCATAATAGTATGTATAGTGCTCTAAAAATTCCAAAATTTTGATAGCAAATCTATTTCTAATCATTCTACGCACATGTAAATTTTCATAATTTTCTGAGTTCGGTATCACTTTTTCATAATTAATTCTCATAAACTTAAACTAATTCACATGGTACAACAATGAAAAGATCAAGCAATTACAGTGTAAAACTGAGTACAATAAGTCTATAGTTCCATCCAACAGTAGTACAGTTTCTAATTACAACATTACAACACAGATCATACTTGCATCTATTTCATTTTCCATTTACTAAATCAAATAGAATTCTTTAAAAACAACTTCACATAGCCCATACATCATTGCAATGGCATGTCTACTGTATAATAGTACTGATTTACACAGAACGTAATCTTGACTGAAAAACCCCGCACATGCATAGATCATAGCTAAGGAACAATAATCAGATTTGCAGAAAAACAACACTGATAAACTTAACGACAAGGTATGTGATGTTTACACAGAGTCAACGTCCACATATCATGTCGTTAACATCAGTTGACGGCGGCACATAGCACCGTTAACATATAGTAGGCATCCAGAAGCTTGTCGTTTACAAGAAATTAACGGCGGTCGATGTTGTCATTTACATAAACTAAACGACGATCGATGTGGATGTTGAGTTCATTCGTCCAGAAACACAGAAACCCACACATAAAATGATAGAACTTAAACCCCTTCCCACATGTTATTTCAAAGGTTTAAAAATCTGTAAAAATAACAAATCTAAAGAATGTACTATTCTAAACCGATCCCCCATGCTACTTGCCTCTAACCCTCCTTCTTGAGTGACGAAGAAAAATATGAAGATGCCCGCCTTGGCAACAAGGCAGTCCTCCACTGCGTCTTCAATCGCCCAAAATCGGCCACTAGCACAGCTCCCACGCTTGGAGATCCATCCGTCCACGATCCTTGATGTTCCTCCTTGGTCCAACACGCTTCAGATCGCCTGAACGAAGCTCTGCAACCCTTTCTCTCGGCCCTCTTTTCTCTCTTCCGAAATAGTGCAAAAACCTCTCCCAAAAGGCTAAATCTAGGTCTTATAAAGATCCCTACGGATTGCCTTAGCCTTAATCCTAACCCTTGGATCATAAACACCCCAAATCTTCCATTAAACGCTTTTGGAAACGGCCAATTTCTCTCCCCCGGAACGGTAACAACAAAAACAGGCAAGTCAGGTTAACGTAAACACATGCTGCCGTCGACCATGAAGTAGACGTCCATCGATCATGTCATCAACTTACTTGCCCGAAAAACCAAATATTCTAGAAAATATTAAACAGCACAATCACCTGTCGTTAACAGACAATAAATGGCAACCGATCATGTCGTTTACTATAGTCAATGTCAGTAGATATTGACGTCAAGTTCAACACAGTCACAACATACAGTTAAATGCAGAAACACATACACAATTGCATCATACAGTTCAATAAAATTTCTAGGGCACTACAAACTAAGTCAAATTGATGCTACTCATTTGTCCGGCCAGATAACGCGGACAACTCGGACCCTCTTGTAGGCAAGTCCTCGAGGACGTGATGCCTAAGGTGATATTGAGTGCATTGTTATTCAAGCACCTCAAATGTTGGGACCGGCTCAAATCTTCATGGATGGTTTTCCCTTTGCTCCCCCCCCCCCCATAATTTCCAGAGAGAGGAGATGTTATCGGATTTTCATCGAATTTCCTATTTATTTAAAATTTTGCATATGCATTTGAATGTATATAATGTGGCCATGTCAATTGCTAAAAAAATAAAAGAAATGATCACACGATGTTGTAGAAGTCGACGTCCTCACAAACGAATGGAAGGCCCATACATGTTGGTGCCCTGATGAGTAAACTAAGGATCCAAACTATTTAGTGCCCATCAAGCAGACCAGGACCTATATGGACAATAAGAGAATAAACAAGCAAACAAATAAACTATAATAATAATGAAATAAACATCAAATGACTATCGTTGATCCGAAAATAAACAAGATAAAAAATATATTGCATAGATTGTAACGCCCCTCTTAGAACTGGTACAGTTGTACCAACTCACATCGGTTCCAAGGGTGGTGCTATAGTGGAAACATCCAACATTATCGGTTCAGATTGAGTTATACACAAATGACAACTAATTGCCAACAAATTTGCAACGGAATGAAATTTTTGCTTATCCATCAACATTGTATTCAAATACCAAGTCTAGAGCATAAACGAAGAAACTACAATAGTCCAAAGAAATAATAGTCTCACAAGTCCATAAATGACACAATATTCAAATTACAATTTATTCTCACATACAAATTCACTCAAACACACTTCTGAGACAAAGATCTAAGCCTCTACGTCCTCACGCTCAGAGTCAGAATGGACTAACTCCTTTATACCAATATCCTCAGCCTCCCCTGAAATGTTAATCAAGTATGAGTCTACTAGACCCAGCAAGCAACAAGGAAAGATAGTTCAAGATTTATCATATAACTACTTTTAAAATATGATAACATATTCAATCACTTGTCCTGGATACAATATAACTTTTACCTGTCAATGTACTCTAGATCATTTGTCAATCATTTTCCATACAAGATGATCACTTATTAATTAAAGAAAACAATTCATATGACATGTGATAATTGTATATAGACCTTATCATGTAGTATGGCATGTAGATAACATCATGTAGCATTTAGACATTATCATGTAGCATTTAGACAATATCATGTAGCATGTAGACAATATCATGTAGCATGTAGACAATATCGGGTAGAGTTGCCAAGACATAGTCCCACTATTAATAGACATCATGTAGAGTGTAACATTCACTTATCACCTAGGCAAATCAGTGATGAAGTCTTGGTCATTGCGCAATACCGGGGGAAGTCCCCACCTTAACCAGTAGAACATGTCTACCTCTAGGATTTCATCCGTTGCCCACGGATTCATGTAGCCAATTTCATGTAGGTGAACCATAACCATAGGGGCATTCTATGGCGTAGTTCCATGTAGGCATCTCTATAATAGCAATGTCTTATTGGCCATATCATTTCAAAAATCTTATGACATGTTTTCATGCAATTAATATCTACATATAATTCTAGCATGTTTTTTCGTAAAATTTTGCATGGTTGCCAATTCATTTAGTAAAACAACAATATAAGATCACACAACTCATTTCATCATTTCTGAAATTATTATTCTACTGTACAACAGTGACCTATCATGATACTACATTGACTGTTTAGATCAAAATTCAACATTCATGTACTCTCTCTCACATCTATTGATTTCCATATACATTTTCATAATTCAGAAAATTGTAGCAGCAAGTACAGTGCACAGACAATCATGAAATTTTGATAGTAAGTCTCTTCCTAGTCATGCATTACACATACCAAATTTCACATTTTTCTAAATCAAGCATCATTTCTTAAGATTATTTTTCACTACTTGAATTAACTAATATGGCACAATGCTCAAATGAAACATACATTTACTGTGTGAAACTGAGCATGATCAGTCTATGTATTTCTATCTAACAGCAATAAGAACCGAAACTAAATCTCACAACATAGATCATACACAATTTATCTTTCTTTCCTCATATCTTATCAATATAAGTAACTCTTAAAGAACCAATATGCATAGTCCATGTGACACTCATGACATTTCTGTTGTTTAACAGTGCCTATTTACACATAATATAACCTAATCCGAACCCTGTACATGCATGAATCAAAATTTATAAACAATTAAATAGATCTGTAGAAAAATAACACAGATGAACTTAACAGCAATGCAGATTGCCGTTTACACAGGTTAACGGCAACATACCCTGTCGTTAAGATCAGTTGACGGCGGCACGTAGCGCCCTTAATATATATACAGACGTCCAATACATTGACGTTTACATGAAATAAATGGCGGTTGATGTTGACGTTTTCGACCAGAAAACCAGAAAACACACATGAAATACCGAAACTTTGACCCCATCCTACTCTCTTAATCATGGGTTTAAAAACCAATAAAAATGATATATCTATAGAGTCTAATATCCTAAACCATTCCCCCATGTTACTTGCCTCTAACTCTCCTTCTGGAGTGACAAAGAAAAAGTTGAAGATGCCCGCCTTGGCAACAAGGCAGTCCTCTTCACCGCCTTCGATCGCCCGATCCGTCCTCCAGAACAGCTCCTACGCTTGGAGATCTTCCTGAACATGATCCTTCAAGTTGCCTCTCTACCTAGCTTGCTTCGATTTGCATGAATCGCCGCATAGCAACTCCTCCTTCGGCCCTCTTTTCTCATCTCTAAACCAGTGAAAAAACCTCTTCCTAAAGGCCAAATTAGGGTCTTATAAAGATTCCTACGATTTACCCAAGCTCTAATCCTAACCATTGAACTGAAAACGTCCCAATCCATTGGTTAAATGCCAAGAAAATGGCCAATCATTTCGCTCCGGAACGATAGCAGCAAAAATTGGTAAGTCAGGTTAACGTCAACATATGTTGTCGTCTACCATGAGGTAAATGACAATCGATCATGCTGTCAACATATCTGACCGAAAAAACAAATATAGAAAAACATAAACGGCACAGACCCCTGTCGTTTACAGCAGGTAGATGACAATCGATCATGCCGTCTACTGTAGTCAACGATAGTGAATTGTGACATCAATTCATCAATTTCACAGTTCAATACTATTTTTTTTTTTTTTGGTAAGTAATACCGGAGTTTTGTATTGATTTAGCAAATCAAAATAATGTACAAAGGAGGATCCATGCTACCACAGCCCAGTAGCTATGAACCCATAGATAGGGTATGAACCCATAAAGAGGCAAAATCCTCAAACAAAGGTGCAACAGACAACACCTTAATCAAGCCGAATACTAAAATTTCTGAAAATTCTCTTGGATCTGTGGGAAGTAGCAAGCGCCTGAGTGCTAGCCTCAGTAATGGTGCGAACATCATCAAGAATGGAGAGAAGAACTTGCACCTTACTTCTATTTTTGGAGTCAAAAATCCGGGAACACCTTTCCTTCCAAATCCACCAAAGCGCAGCTCTGAAGGTGGCAAAGGCAACACAAGTGCCATCTCCAGGAGTATGGAAACTCGAAATTAAAGCTTCACTTTCAGCAAATAAAGTATTTAGAGGTCTTCGATGAATATCCAACCGATGCAAAAGTTGCATCCAGATCCAGGAACTGTATGAGCATTGAAAGAATAGGTGATTGATATGCTCATCACTCGACTTACATAGAATGCAAATATTAGGACCACAGAAACTTCTTTTTTGAAGAATATCAAAAGTTGGGATACCGCCCATAAGAACTTGCCAAGCATGGAGGGAATACTTCTGAATGGTAGGACGTTTCCAGACAAGATGAACCCAAGGAATCTTCGGATAAACAACTCTTTTCAGATCATGAATATAGTTGCTAGTAATTGGCTTATTTTGCTGTCTCCACCCAATAGAATCATCACAGTTAGCATGTAATGGAATGCTAAGAATACGAGGCCACAGAAGAAGCATTTCACTAGAAGTTGGCGTTGGAAGGCACCATCTCCCTTCTTGAATGAAGAAGCTAACAGTTGCATTAGCAGGTAAGCCAAGCAAAAATCTGATATAATCTCCCCCATGCGAATTAATTGATTCCCCATCTATCCAAGGGTCAACCCACAAGTTGATTGTATCCCCTTTACCAATCTTATAGATTACCTGAGTTGTCATCCAATCTCTGGCCTGAAGAATACCCTTCCAGGCATGGGAATGATAATTTTGCAGTTTAGCAGACCATATAGAGCTGTGCCTGAGATATTTACTTCTCACCCAATCAGTCCATAAAGTATCCTTATGCGATAAGATCCTCCAAAATTGCATAGAGAGCATTGCAGAATTCCAGGTAGAAAGGCGCCTAAGGCCCAGCCCACCTTCATCTTTTGGCCTACACAACCAGTCCCACTTAACCAAATGGAAAGGCTTGTAGTCACCAGAAGCATGCCAGAAGAAGTTCCTTAGTAATCTTTCGACATCACCAATCAGTCTTTTAGGCAAGATAAAAGAGACCGCCCAGTAAATAGCATAAGAATTCAAAACCGACCTGATCAATTCCACCCTTCCAGCTTTAGATAGCATTCTGGTTTTCCAAAAAGCAATGCGCTTAGAGATTTTTTGGAGGATTGGCGCACAGTGCATGCTGGTCAAAGAAGTGGAAAATAATGGCAAACCAAGGTACGTAGATGGTAAAACTCCCTCCTGCACTCCCAAAGCATGTAGCAATGCACTTTTGTGGCGGATGGCAGCCCCAACAAAGGCCTGTCTGTACCCATTTTCTCATGGTTAATGGACTATGAGTGGGCTGCGGCCCAAGAAAGAACAGAGACCAACAGGTTGATGCGGCAGCAAGTAGAATGGCACAAGTGGTAAATATCCTAGGAAAAGGGCGGCTATCTTGGGCTGGGGTTCTTGCCACCTCAGCCCTCAAAAGATGGGCCATAAAAACCCCCTTTTCCCATGCAGCAAGGGGCATCGCATCGGGAGGCGGAGCAGCAAAAAAAGTTCTGAGGAAAGCTTCCAGTGCAGAGGAAAGAGGAGGGGGGCGACGGCGGCTCTGTTTCTCCTGTGGGTTGGGGGAAACCTTTCAGAGGAAAAAAGATAGAGAGAGGGTGAGCATCTCGGAAAAAAAAAATGTAGTTAGAAAGAGGGATGAGCGTGGATTCCTATGAACTGCTCCTTTGCCCTCTCCATTTCCTGTACATTTTTTTTTTATGATTGAATGGATAAATTCCCTTCTCATTTCTTCCACTGTCGTCTGAGTTTGTTGTTTATGTTTTTCCACTGCTTATGTATCAGTTGCATGGAGAAGAGCAGATTTATATTTTCCTTTCTCTTCCTATCACTTTTTATTTCTGTTGAACGTTTGATGTATTCCATCCGTTGTCTTGATTTCTAGCATGCATTTGGGTATCACTTGAGAAGGATCGATGGCTCTGCATCACAATTGTATGGTGCCATTGCATCTCTTCCAGTACCTTGATGGCTATTAATCACGTTGCAAAGGCTCTATATAAAGTGCATATATGATCGCTGCATCATTGCTCTTCCGGTGAACGCCCCTGGTTTCCTTTTTTATTTAGTTTAACATCGTCGAGCAGTGAGCCCTTTTCCACGCTAAACTGAGGGCCATTCTATACTCAGTTTGGCGCCAATGGGCTGTACAGTGTTTACTTGTGTAGAATTTCTGCTATTGGTTGTCTCTTTCCTTTCCTTGTAATTTAGTTCATACTCATACTAAATTACGAAAGGTTCCTGCACAATAGCCCATCACAGTATTCATATCCCGGCACTGAGCTCTCACCCTTGCCATGTGAGTAGCATCAGTTATGTTTTAATTGAACATTTTCTCTTTATTTGTTCCCAATCAAACGTTATCCTGAGCCCTTTAAGCATTTCAAGAGAAAAGTTATTCAGTTCCCTGTCAATTCCTCTTATGTGGATGTTGAAGCTCTAAACGGTGGCCCTGCACAACGCCGCCGTTCAGCCTTCTTCTCCACAGTTGGTTTGGCTCCCTCCGTTTATATTCCCTACCGTTGGAACCCTGATGCTTTCCCCCCTCTCCGCTATCCAAACCGCCGGTTTTACTGCCTTTACTCTCCATTTAGAGCTTAAACGGCGGCCCTGCACAACGCCGCCGTTCAACTCTGGGAGGTTTGCTGTTTACTGATTGCCAGTCTTTTAAACCATATAATCTCATGTTTGAGACCGCTGTCTAATGTAATGCTCACTTCTAAATGTCACTGTTCAAGATTGTATCTAATATGGAGGCCGCCGTTCAGGACTGTTCTTGGTCCGGAGGCCGCCGTTCAGGATTCATCTTGGTTCAGGGGCCGCCGTTCAGCACGGTCTTCTATTGAAAACTCATTGTTTCAACCCCATTTATTCCTCCTAAATGTATGTGTGATTGGGCAGCCATTACGGCCACCAATTTGTGAACATATGCTAAGAGAGGAGTAAAAAAATAATAATAATAGTATATCATCCTGGCATGATTTATTCTGGCCTCGACATATGCCGGTTTTCTCGGGGATGCCTCGGGAACCGACGTCGTGCGCCGTGATGTTGTTGCCCTCGGCATCAACATCTTATTGGCACCGTCTCCATCGTGGTGGACGGATGTCATGCACACCCCCCCCAGATGTGCAAATTAAGGGGAGGTGCTGCCGGATTTTTGTCCCGAGTCAGGCGTTCATCCATTTTTTATCGAAGATTTTCCGAATATATTTGTGCCGACGTGGCCGTCGGATAAATTGTGTGGTTATTCGACGCCATTGGCAAATATCATATCGCCATTATCTGGCGAACACTACTCTGTGGGCGTCACCTTAAGCTTGTAGGTGAATGTACCTGAGTACTACTCCGACATGTGTTGGGCAGGAGTGGTCCCCTTTAAGTCAATTTACATCGTTTGACTGGATTCCTGTTAATGAGAAATTCATGACTTTAGCCATGACATTATGGGCTTGTAGTATACTTGTGTCTGTGTGCATGAACAAAACAAGTGAACATAGACATGTTGCACATTTTGCCTTCAACAGAATGAGCGTGAGGACAAAAAAATAAATAAATAAATAAATAAACAAATAAAGCAAACAATAGAAATGAAAGGAAATAAGAAGATTAACTAAAGTTGAACGACAAAGGTAATAAACAAGGAAAAGACAGTGAACAGGGAGATGAATAATAAGAAAAGTAAAGAAACCGTTAAAATGATAAAAGGAAATAAAACAGAAAGCAGTGAAGTAAATTTTCAAATGTAGTGGTGGCCTTCTTACTGCCCCATCCAACTTGAGAGTCTCATCTTCCAAACCCCAAGAGCCGCCGTTCAACATGATCGGCGGCCATCCAGAGCCCTACCGTTCAACTTTATCAGAAGCCGTTCAACCCCGCCGTTCAGCATGAACGGCGCAAACCACAATGGCCGCCGTTCTGTCGATCAACTCGCCTGACGTTTCAGGAAGAGTGGAAACCGGTTCAGAGGCCACCGTTCAAACCCCCCTTGCTGTCCAGCTCCCTTGCTCATACACGCGCACTTCCAGTCAAACCGGTCTAAACCCCACTGGTTCATGCCAAACACATACCCGGTTCAAGCCTCACCGTTGAAGCCCCCACCTGAACACTTTCACCCATGCTCCTGCGCATGAAAGAAAATCTCATTATTTGAGCCCACAAACACACACGTATACACATGCTTGCACTCCCATTTGTTCCTTCCCATTCAAATAAATTAATAAAGCAAACAAAGCAAATGAAACATGGGTAGGTAGCTACTAATAAAGAGAAAGAAATAAATTAGATTATTTAAATAAATCTGGGTGTTATAAAATAAACATAACTAAATCTAACAGCATAAAGTAAAAAAAATGCAACCAGAAATTAACTCAAAATATATATATATATATATATATAACCTAAAGTTCAAAGATCAAGTAAAAAAATAATAATAATCTTCAACAAAAGAGTTAAATCAAATAATTCTGGGCTAAGCAAAAGTCCAAATAAATTGCAAATTCAAATAAATACAAAGAAATAAATAAAAAAAGAAAACTTGAAATTAAATAGAATTTGACATCGAACCAAATAAATAAATTAAATCAAAAGATCAATAGACAAAAAGGCAATCCAATAAAAGATCGAGCACGATAAAAAAAATGCAAACGATCAAAAGAAAACAAACCAAATCAAATAATGTTAAAACCAACTCAACTCATCCTGAAATAACAAAAAAAAACATGTCAAGTGTTATCTTTTGATCGTCTCACATTAGGCGTAATTAAATTTACATCCTTATGCGTATCTTTTATCGGATGTTTCCGCTTAAGGTCACGAGACTATTTATTCTGGCGATTAATCAAGGGTTTTCTCTCCCAGAGGGATGTAATTAACGTCGTTGCGCTTAGGCAACGACGGGATCTTGGTCCCGACCCGATCTCCATTTTCGTTTGACGAAGTCAGACGGCGCGCAAATAGACTAAAGTCCTTCGACTCTCGGAGGCAGAACATATTGTCACTTCGGTGACTGGCACGCCTGCGCTATGCGATTGCGGGTTCGTCTCTCGTCATTACCGCTCAAGTAGCACCCGACGAGACTCGAATTCGTAATGTGCATCCATACACATGAAAACATGATAAAGAGAACAATTTAAATTTTAAATTTTAAAATATTTGTGATGGATTCAAAAAATCCATTTCCACAGCGTGGCACGCCCGGTGGGACCAAACTTCCCTTCATCTTTTCGCCAGAATAGAAAGCCTAGTGGCCTTTTTACTCAATACTAACTGTCTGTTTGTTTTAACTAACAGGTACTAACAAACTAATGGCGGAGGTGCGCTTTGGACCGCAGCTTGTCCGGGACCATGCTCGGAACGGCTATCTTGCCGTGCCGACCCGCTTTGGGGCCTTTCCCCCGGTTGTGGAGTTCCCCAATTTTCTGGGGGTTGCTTTCGTGGACATGCTCCATCCGGAAGCCGAAGTTAAGGTTGGAGAGACTGCAGAGAAGCTGAGTTGCCATGTGCACCATGTTGACCATGGTAAAAAGAACAGAAGCAAGAGAACCAAGAAGAAGCATCAGCAAGTTGAGGCGGATGAGAAGATCATTTCCCATCATGCTCGCCTTTCCAACTCCGGAAAGAGCATGTTGGTGGGAAAAGTGAGAATTAATCTGAACAATGGACGCAGCAAAATTGAGCCGGAACAGGTTATGCCAGCAATAGCTATGAAGAACACTTTCCAGGCATTGACTGGAAAGAAAGTAATGAACAACACTTTCAAGGGGAAGCTGCCCCCGAAGCCAATAAAATTCAAACAGGTCTGGCGACCTAAGAAGGTGCAACAGCCCAGATTGAAGGAAATTGTGCTGGAAGAGGAAGCTCCAAAAGAGATAGCTGACGAGAGGATTCCTACCTATTATAGGCCGCCCAGAGGGTTCAGGGCCAGGATTCATCAGGGAGGGGCATGTGCTTATGCCCGCTTCCACGACAAGAGGGCGGAATTGCGGAGGTCAGCCCACCTCCCACCTATCCGAGAAAATTCTCCTGCGTCGATGGTGTCAACCACTTATGATCGACAGGGGGCAGCAAGGGTCATACACGACCGTATCTTTCATCTCGCGAATTCCCCGTTGCGAAGGGCGCGAATGCTACGAGCTATGGAAACATCTCAAGATGGAGTTGAAAGCAGCTCCGATGAAAATCATGTTCTGTGCGAACACACTCATGAGCAGCCCGGGAGAGCCAAACCCCGGATATCAGTCTTTGAAAGGTTATCATTTCCTTCTCAGACTTCCCTAAGGGTTGAGAAAAACCGGGGCGAGAATCTTAAAATCATTGCATGTCATATGGCGGGTGTATGGAGCCGATATGGGGCTCTACCCACTGAGAACGAAGAGATTATTGAGCTAGCAGAAAGGCCTGGTGCCGTCACCAGGAGAAGAGCAGCAGCAACAGCCCTAACAGCCACATACGAGGCTCCAAATACACCTGCAACGCAAATGACGGCGGTTACCGCCAATGTGATCACCACTCAGGGTAGTGGGGGCAACAATGAGTTCCCCCCACCACCACCAGAGATAACAGGGGGCACAGTGCAGGAAACCCCAGTTATTCCACACTTAGACCCGGCTATTCTAGAGTTGCTACAACGATATCGGGCTGAAATCGAAGCACTAAAAAGGCAGATAAGAGGCGAAGAAGCTGATGGGCAAGCAACCCAAGAAGCTGAAGGTCCAGGGGAAAATCCCCATGCGACCTCAGGATCAGTGGGAGTCTCAGCCCAGCGCGCCACTGTTGCACAACCAGTTAATGAGCAGCCACAACAGTCACCAGTGGCTACAGCTCAGCAGCAGCACCTACAAGCCCAATATCAATTGCTACAGCCGCAGTTCTTCCAGCAGCAACAACAACAATATCAGCCACAACCGGATCATCTCCAACAACAACAACAACAGTTACTACCAGCTCAGGCTCCTGAGCACCAGATGGAGAACCAAATGCCACCACCATTGCCACCGGTGGCCATCATAAACACCCCGAGTAATGAACCAGCTCACTTTTGTCCTCATGAGGTAGACCCTGCCACCGTCAGCAGATTGATGGTGGAGCAAATGATCGAGATGAAGTTGGCAGAGCGGGGTGATGGAGAGCACATTGCCTTTGACGTGTACAGGGTACCTTATCCTGCACATCATGCTGTAAAGAAATTACCTCCAGGCGTCACCAAGCCCCCAAAATTTGACAAGTTCAATGGGCAAGGATCCCCAAAAGAGCACATTGCATACTATATCAATGTGATGGGGGACTTGGCTTCAGACGAGTCCTATCTGCTCAAATTCTTTGGCTCTTCTCTGACTGGACTAGCCTTTGAATGGTATTCCAGTCTGTCTGCAGGATCTATATCTGACTGGGCAGACATGCAGAAAAAGTTCAGAGAAAGGTTCTACATAGCAGAGAGGGAGGTTACAGTGGCTGAGCTCTATGCAACTAGACAGAGGAGCGACGAGTCTGCAATGGACTACATCCAACGGTGGAGGAACCTTAGCATGAGATGCAAGCGCCCTCCTCACCAAGAAGATGCGGTGCAAATTTGCAAACAGAATCTGAAGAGAGAATTATTGGAAAGAATGATCGGGATGGAAATTCGATCATTTGACAGGCTGAATAATGTGGTAGCAGAAATTGAAGCCTTCATGACAAGGTATCCCAGCAATACATCCATGGAACAGAAGGACAAACTAGCCAATAAAAAGCCCACTGGAAAGGAGGTGAACAATGCCGATCTAAAGACCTTTGAGCATCAGAGAGCTGGGGGCAAAGATGTAGTTGGGTCTTCTGGCATTAACCCTAAAACTCCAAGGAGGAATAGGCTTCTCCAAGACAAAGTTAGGAAGCCGTACTCTTTCCCAAAGGACAAAACAAAAACATTGTTCGAATGGGCCGCTCATTACAATAAGATCACGTTTCCAACACCCAAAAGACCTGAGGAATCGGGAAAGAGCGATGATCCTCTATTCTGCCCATACCATCAAGTCTTGGGACATAGCATAGAGGATTGTTATGTGTTCAAGGACATCATGGAGTCCTTGATCAGGAAGGGGGAGCTACAAATGGGTGAATATAAAGTGAGTCCACCTCAACCACATGAAGCCCCTGTCCGGAAGCCAACTGCTAACATGGTATCACTATACCAACAACTGCCAGAAGAAATTTCTGAAGCTAATACGCAGATGAGTTATGAACACTACATTCTGGCCCTTGCCAGGAATCAAGAGAGTTGGAAGAAGGTGCCTCAGAAAGGAATGAGGAAGTCGTCCGAACTGCCTACTCCAAAGGTGCACGTTCGAGGGATGACATCTCAGCCATCTCCGCCAACTGTCACTCCAGTATGGCAGATGGTGAAGCCTCGAGAGATCTCTATGAGAAATGCTAGCAACAGAAGATGGCAAACACCTCCACCATTTTACAGAGGGGGCAGCCCGTCACTCGAACAGCTGCAAACATTAATAGATGAGTTGGATAAATATGAACAACCTGAAAGGCATCCTGTCCAGCTGCAAGAGTATGTACCATGGGAGGAGCTTGAAATGTTGAAGCTAGAAGAAGCAGCTAAACAAGAAATATATCAACCCCAAGAAGAACTGCTCTGGGGGCAAATACCAATAAAGCATGAAAGGAAGAAGAGAAGATCCAAGAGAAAGGAGGAGAAAATGCTTGCTACTCTTTCCTGCAACACTGTATCATCCTTGCCAGATATGGACAAACATGGTGAAGGAGAAGAGATCAACCATAATTCCAATGGGGCGAATCAGACTGGATCGTCAAACCCTGAGTCCATAACAAGATCCAGAAGAAGATGGGAAAAACTACCTCTGATGAATCGCACAACTATTCTCAGAGGAGAAGCATCTTATAAGATTCCAGAGCATGAGATCCAAGGTATGCAAGCTCCACCTCCACTGAAGGTGTACAAAAATCAAGAAGCTGGGGGCAAAATACCATCTTTTGTTGAGTTCCTGGCATTAAGGGAGCAGTCTGAGTCATCTCATGCTCCTCAAATGGTACAAGAAAGGATTGACCTTGATCCAAGCAATCCCATCAGTGAGGTTCCAAACAAGGCCCGCTCAAATAACAAGAAGGAAGGCAGCTCTAAGCCATTGGCTAATATTCCCCGCATACTTGCAAATGATCCTGCCAGGGTAGCTCAGTCACAAAAATATCAACTGGAGATTGAAATGCTGAGGAAGCAGATTCAAGAAAAAGAGGCATATATCTTGGCATCAAAAGAAATGGAAGGCTTGGTTGAAGCATTGCAAAGTGACATCAACCCATCCCGAATTTTGCCAACAGTGTTGCAGTCGATGCCAGCCCACACTGGGGGCATCTCGCTCACACATCCATGTCAAATGACTCCGGAACAGCTGGAGGTCCATTCAACAATAGGCCAAGAGTTTGCCCTAGAGCCACAAGTGGACAGACTGCCCATGCAACCGGCCCATATCCGCCCAAGCTTGGCTGATCCAGCATTGATGAATAGCTTGATGAAGTTGACAGGGATGAGTGGTAGCATTAATGCTACACTCCATGATAGTGCAGCTCCATGCCCTGAGGTTCATGATATGCACCATACCGAGGCAATGAGAAATGTGACCCGTGGGCCGACAGTTTGTAGGTCCTTATCAAGTAGGTGCACATATTCAAATCGCCCTGTCAAGCCCATGGCAGAAAGACTAGGCGGACAGGGAGTACTTGAAGCAGACCCCTATATGGCTGAGGAAGCAATCTCGGCGACTAAATTACATGCCATTTCTCAGGGAGGTGGGGAACCAGCCCGAGACTATATCCGACGGTGGATGAACGTCTGCAGGAAATACAAGCAACCACTATCTGAAGAAGATGCTGTCAGTATATGCAAGAACAACTTGCAAAAGGAGATTCTAAATAGAATGGGTGGCATCGACATCAGAACTTTCGATCGACTGAACAATGTTGCCACTGATATTGAGGCATTCCTCGCCAAGTACTCTTCTGCTGATAGTACTGGCCAAAGGAAGAGGCATGCCCAGATTCTAGAAGCTGCTGAAGGGGAAGCCAGTTCCTCGCTTGACAAATTGTCGAGGCGAAGGAAAATTTCACTACAAGAGAAGATGCAGAAGCCTTACTCCTTTCCAAAAGATAAGACACAAGTTCTTTTTGAATGGGCGCGACGGCACAACAAAATTGTCCCACCCGAGCCTAGAAGGATAGAGGACATCAAGAAAAAAGATGACCCCCGGTTCTGCTTATATCATCAGCTACCGGGGCATGTTACAGAGGACTGTTATATCCTCAAAGATCAAATTGAGTCCTTGATAAGAAAAGGAGAGCTGCAAGTGGGTGAGTACAGGGTGTACCCGCCGCGATCTCATGGGGCTCCAATGCAATAGA
Organism: Colocasia esculenta; assembly: GCA_014218235.1. NCBI lineage: Eukaryota > Viridiplantae > Streptophyta > Magnoliopsida > Alismatales > Araceae > Colocasia > Colocasia esculenta. Next base: position 89,664,258 of record CM024757.1, read on the forward strand.
AAAGGAAAGTATATGACAACTTGCACCAGCCAGTGTGGGGGCAGATGCACGCTATAATATACGAGCTAGAAAAGCATGAGAAGTTCAAGAGGTTCGATGCACAGATGAAGCTCGTGCATCCTGGGGGAGCTTCAAGAGCTTCGGCCCACAAGCAAGCAAGCAAGCAAGAGGCAGCTCACCAAAAATGAGTTACTCTAGGGACGTGTTGATCACATATGTAACGTCCATGAGAGAAAAGAAAGAATGACAAAAAAGTAAAAAATAAAAGAATAGAAATAAAAAAAATAAAAAATAAGTAAAAATGACAAAAAAAAGAATAAAGGAAGCAGGTTGCTGAGGTGGTCACACCGACTACTCAGCATGAGACCCGATCATCGAAGCGGTCTCAATCGGCTCTTTTAGAGCCACCTGAGGTATTGTTGTCGATGACGAGCAGCAAAAAAAAATAAAGAGGCCAGCCATACCGCTAGTCGGACTATGGTTCTGAGACAAATAATACCTCAACAAAATTACATGTTTTACGCTGGGCGATGATATGAGCCCACACGATCGTACCGCATCGGGCTTTCACCGCTTATGTCCATATTCATACGTGGGTTTTCTTACCGAATTTTGAGTGCACATTTTTTTTTTTCGGATCTTTAATAAAATTGCCGAATGATTTATCCTTATTCAGGCGTCACTTGCATTTTAAAAAAAAATGGCAAATTGTCAATCATGTTTTCAGAACCCATGTTTTAAATCGACAAGCTTGTCATTCATGATTTCAAAAAATTCATATTTCAAAAAGAGGGGTGACGACTCTCCAATCATATTTTCAAAGCCCATGTTTTAAATTGACAAGCTTGTCTTCCATGATTTCGAAAGACTCATGCTTTGAAAAGTGGCAATGCGCCGATCATGTTTTGAAAACTCATGTTTTAAAATTGGCAAACTTGCCGCTCATAATTTTAAAAGAACTCATATTTCAAAAGTGGCGACTTGCCAACCATGTTTTTAAAACTCATATTTTAAAATTGACAAGCTTGCTGCTCATGATTTCAAAAGCACTCATATTTCAAAATTGACAATTTGCCAATTATGTCTTAAAATTTATATTTGTCAGCCACGTGTTGAAGCTCATGTTTCAAAACTCCAACTCGTGCTTTCAAATTGGACCATCGTGTCCTCACAATTCCAAATCGGGTTCCACGCCCTCATGATTTCAAATCGGACTTTCACGTCCTCACAATTTCAAAGCAGGCTTCTATGCCTTCATGAGTTCAAACTCACTTTTCAAATCGGCATTTGCCAACCATTAAAAGAAAAAAGGGGTTTCTGACATTATACCTCCAAATAAAATGCCCCTGATTGTTGGCCACTCCATTTCATTGCAGGTCACCAATTCCAACACCAAGAGATGAAGCCAGGCCGACAAGGTCTTGAAGCTGATGGCGTCAATACAACTGGCGTCACCTGAATATGAAACCAGACCAACGGAGTCGTCCGAAGGTCTTGAAGCTGATGGCGTCAACACAACTGGCGTCAACTGAATATGAAGCCAGGCCGATGGAGTCATCCGTAGGTCTTGAAGCTGATGATGTCACTCAATCGACATCACCGAAATATGAAACCAGGCCGACGGAGTCATCCGCGGGTCTTGAAGCTGTTGACGTCGACACAACCGGCGTCACTTGAATATGAAACCAGACCAACGGAGTCGTCCGGAGGTCTTGAAGCTGATGACGTCAACACAATCGGCGTCACTTGAATATGAAACCAGACCACCGGAGTTTCCCGTAGGTCTTGAAGCTGATGGCGTCAATACAACTGGCGTCACCTGAATATGAAACCAGACCAACGGAGTCGTCCGAAGGTCTTGAAGCTGATGGCGTCAACACAACTGGCGTCACCTGAATATGAAGCCAGGCCGATGGAGTCTTCCGTAGGTCTTGAAGCTGATGATGTCACTCAATCGACATCACCGGAATATGAAACCAGGCCGACGGAGTCATCCGCGGGTCTTGAAGCTGTTGACGTCGACACAACCGGCGTCACTTGAATATGAAACCAGACCAACGGAGTCGTCCGGAGGTCTTGAAGCTGATGACGTCAACACAATCGGCGTCACTTGAATATGAAACCAGACCACCGGAGTTTCCCGTAGGTCTTGAAGCTGATGGCGTCAACACAACTAGCGTCACCTGAATATGAAGCCAGGCCACCGGAGTTTTCCATAGGTCTTGAAGCTGATGGCGTCAACACAACTGGCGTCACCTGAACATGAAACCAGACCAACGGAGTTATTCTCGGGTCTTGAAGCTGATGGCATCAGTACAACTGGCGTCACTTGAAGATGAAACCAGACTAACGTAGTAGTCCGCAGGTCATGAAGCTGGTGTTAACAACTTCGACACTTGTGTCCAAAAGTCTCAAAAAAAAAAAGGATGAATGCAAGGGCTAAAAATAGAGATGTCCGTCGGACCTACTCGGATTTCACTGCCGAGTAGGGGTAAAAAGGACAATAAAAACCCGGCCACGATGAAAACCCGAAAGGCGTCGTGGGTAAAATTGGGAACCCTGCTACGTGAAAACCCGAAAGGGCGCGTAGGCAAAAGCAAGAAGGGGCTGGTTCTGGCGAAAACCCGAAAGGGCGCTTGGGTCAGTAATGTGGTAAAAAAAATGAAAATGAATGAAGTTAAAATGTCAAAATGGCAAGAAGGGAAAGTTCCATCCCTGCTCTTCAAGAAATTCTCTTTTTGCCATGCATTCTCTGAATCTAGCAGTACATTCTCTGGTCAAAATAAAACCTCAAAACTTAGACGAGCCATCTCTTTCCATCTATGCCTCACGCTTATATGTACTTGCTCTCGCCAAGTAGGACCCTAGGTTTAGATAACCACTGCCTTTTCAAATTTCCAAATAAAGTCCGGCCTTGTCTTCTTGCCTTGGCTGACCAGTAGATGTTACCTTTAGAACCCTTATTGAAGCTAGTACATAGGTTTTATAGGTCGTCATTTCATAATCTTCCCAAATAACCTCACATCATCTACCAACATCATGGTATGATTAGTGGTCGAGTTATATTTCACTCATGAATCTCTCTTTATAATATATATATGTATAAAAAAAATAAAAAGAGGCTTAAAATAGAGGTGCCTCGCTGGACTGGCCTAGGTTTCCCCTGGACAAGGGTAAAAAGAGCCAGAACCCGGTCATGGCGAAAACCCGAAAGGGCGTCATGGGCAAAATTGGGTACCCCGCTACGTGAAAACTCGAAAGGGCACGTAGGCAAAAGCAAGAGGGGGTCAGATTGAGTGAAAACCCGAAAGGGCGCTCAATTCGATAAAGAGAAAATAAAATCAAAGATAGATGCCAAAGATAGATAGATTTCAAGTCTCCAGAAAGAAAATCCCGACAGAAGTTGTGCTTGCCAGCACCAGCCGAAGCTCATCTTCATGCCAATCAAAGCTTGTCTTCGTGCCAGTGAGAGCTTATCTTCTGACCAGCCGAAGTTTGTCTCAATGCCAATCAAAAGTTGTCTTCGGGCCAGTCGAATCTTGACTTCATGCCAGTTGAAGCTTGTCGTAGTGCTAGCTGAAGCCTGCCTTCATGCCAGTTAAAGCCCATCTCCATACCAGCTAAAGTTGGTAGATACCCAGAAAGGCGGGTGTCAGCACATGGGTGTTGACAAATGACTCAATTGCAAGGGTCGACACATGATACACTCTGGCTGAATCTGTTGACACTCAATGAAGTGGGTGCCGATGAATGACTAAGTCAGTCAACACTAATGGAAAACAAAAGTCAGAAAGGAAGGCAAGGGCTCATTAATCCAACTGCAAGCGAAGCAGCAATGAGAAGGGCTACATGACCCTCAAGGCGACGGTTTGGTCACCATAGTCAGTGACAACAGCGTGGAAGTGGTCTATACCCTCGTATTAAGGCTTCAGCACTATTTCAGGATTAGATCATTGCACTTTCAAGGCAAGCGATCGACAAGACAACTCAGAAGAAAGGAAGCAGTATGGTCAGTTACTAAATCCAGAAGGAGCAACCAGCTCATAAAGCAAGCGAGCATGCCCCATCAGCTCGTTCAACAGGCCGACATAACACAATGGATAGCTTACCCATGAAGACCACTAGCTCACATGAAAGAGGCCACTGATTTAGAGCTCTTGCCAATTCAAGGCTACTGATTAAAAATCATGTCTTCAAGACGTCCCACTGGGTCAGAAATCTTAGCAATTCAAAGAAACTGCCTATCCAAGGCTTCCACCGAAACTAGGGGCTGCCAGTTCAGCGTTGTTGCCATTTCAAGAAGGCTGTCAGTTCAGTGCTTTCACCAGCTCAAGATTGCCACCGGCCCAACACTTTCACCAGTTGGAAAAGCCCCCAGTCCAACACTCCTCACCAATTCAGTGGTTGTTAGTCAAGTGAACTCACCAACTTCGCAAGATGTTGTCACAGTAGTTCCTATTGACTGTCAATCTCAAGAAGATGATGTCAATTCTGATGAAGCCACCAGCATGGCGACACGTCCGACGACCGCCAGTCAGCTATGAGATAATAGATCACTAAATACCACAAGACAACAGAGTAGCAAGAGATCGACAGCAATGAGACCGAATACCAATAGAACACAAAAAAGAGTTCAAATGAGACCATGAAGGGTACACCTGCGGACGTTGCTCCGCTCGGTCCTCACTTGCACCGTCCCCAGGTGGGGGGCATTTGTCTGTACCCATTTTCTCATGGTTAATGGACTATGAGTGGGCTGCGGCCCAAGAAAGAACAGAGACCAACAGGTTGATGCGGCAGCAAGTAGAATGGCACAAGTGGTAAATATCCTAGGAAAAGGGCGGCTATCTTGGGCTGGGGTTCTTGCCACCTCAGCCCTCAAAAGATGGGCCATAAAAACCCCCTTTTCCCATGCAGCAAGGGGCATCGCATCGGGAGGCGGAGCAGCAAAAAAAGTTCTGAGGAAAGCTTCCAGTGCAGAGGAAAGAGGAGGGGGGCGACGGCGGCTCTGTTTCTCCTGTGGGTTGGGGGAAACCTTTCAGAGGAAAAAAGATAGAGAGAGGGTGAGCATCTCGGAAAAAAAAAATGTAGTTAGAAAGAGGGATGAGCGTGGATTCCTATGAACTGCTCCTTTGCCCTCTCCATTTCCTGTACATTTTTTTTTTATGATTGAATGGATAAATTCCCTTCTCATTTCTTCCACTGTCGTCTGAGTTTGTTGTTTATGTTTTTCCACTGCTTATGTATCAGTTGCATGGAGAAGAGCAGATTTATATTTTCCTTTCTCTTCCTATCACTTTTTATTTCTGTTGAACGTTTGATGTATTCCATCCGTTGTCTTGATTTCTAGCATGCATTTGGGTATCACTTGAGAAGGATCGATGGCTCTGCATCACAATTGTATGGTGCCATTGCATCTCTTCCAGTACCTTGATGGCTATTAATCACGTTGCAAAGGCTCTATATAAAGTGCATATATGATCGCTGCATCATTGCTCTTCCGGTGAACGCCCCTGGTTTCCTTTTTATTTAGTTTAACATCGTCGAGCAGTGAGCCCTTTTCCACGCTAAACTGAGGGCCATTCTATACTCAGTTTGGCGCCAATGGGCTGTACAGTGTTTACTTGTGTAGAATTTCTGCTATTGGTTGTCTCTTTCCTTTCCTTGTAATTTAGTTCATACTCATACTAAATTACGAAAGGTTCCTGCACAATAGCCCATCACAGTATTCATATCCCGGCACTGAGCTCTCACCCTTGCCATGTGAGTAGCATCAGTTATGTTTTAATTGAACATTTTCTCTTTATTTGTTCCCAATCAAACGTTATCCTGAGCCCCTTTAAGCATTTCAAGAGAAAAGTTATTCAGTTCCCAGTCAATTCCTCTTATGTGGATGTTGAAGCTCTAAACGGCGGCCCTGCACAACGCCGCCGTTCAGCCTTCTTCTCCACAGTTGGTTTGGCTCCCTCCGTTTATATTCCCTACCGTTGGGACCCTGATGCTTTCCCCCCTCTCCGCTATCCAAACCGCCGGTTTTACTGCCTTTACTCTCCATTTAGAGCTTAAACGGCGGCCCTGCACAACGCCGCCGTTCAACTCTGGGAGGTTTGCTGTTTACTGATTACCAGTCTTTTAAACCATATAATCTCATGTTTGAGGCCGCTATCTAATGTAATGCTCACTTCTAAATGTCACTGTTCAAGATTGTATCTAATATGGAGGCCGCCGTTCAGGACTGTTCTTGGTCCGGAGGCCGCCGTTCAGGATTCATCTTGGTTCAGGGGCCGCCGTTCAGCACGGTCTTCTATTGAAAGCTTGTTGTTTCAACCCCATTTATTCCTCCTAAATGTATGTGTGATTGGGCAGCCATTACGGCCACCAATTTGTGAACATATGCTAAGAGAGGAGTAAAAAAATAATAATAATAGTACATCATCCTGTCATGATTTATTCCGGCCTCGGCATATGCCGGTTTTCTCGGGGATGCCTCGGGAACCGACGTCGTGCGCCGTGATGTTGTTGCCCTCGGCATCAACATCTTGTTGGCACCGTCTCCATCGTGGTGGACGGATGTCATGCACACCCCCCCAGATGTGCAAATTAAGGGGAGGTGCTGCCGGATTTTTGTCCCGAATCAGGCGTTCATCCATTTTATCGAAGATTTTTCGAATATATTTGTGCCGACGTGGCCGTCGGATAAATTGTGTGGTTATTCGACGCCATTGGCAAATATCATATCGCCATTATCCGGCGAACACTACTCTGTGGGCGTCACCTTAAGCTTGTAGGTGAATGTACCTGAGCACTACTCCGACATGTGTTGGGCAGGAGTGGTCCCCTTTAAGTCAATTTACATCGTTTGACTGGATTCCTGTTAATGAGAAATTCATGACTTTAGCCATGACATTATGGGCTTGTAGTATACTTGTGTCTGTGTGCATGAACAAGACAAGTGAACATAGGCATGTTGCACATTTTGCCATCAACAGACTGAGCATGAGGACAAAAAAATAAATAAATAAAATAATAAATAAACAAATAAAGCAAATAATAGAAATGAAAGGAAATAAGAAGATTAACTAAAGTTGAACGACAAAGGTAATAAACAAGGAAAAGACAGTGAACAGGGAGATGAATAATAAGAAAAGTAAAGAAACCGTTAAAATGATAAAAGGAAATAAAACAGAAAGCAGTGAAGTAAATTTTCAAATGTAGTGGTGGCCTTCTTACTGCCCCATCCAACTTGAGAGTCTCATCTTCCAAACCCCAAGAGCCGCCGTTCAACATGATCGGCGGCCATCCAGAGCCCTACCGTTCAACTTTATCAGAAGCCGTTCAACCCCGCCGTTCAGCATGAACGGCGCAAACCACAATGGCCGCCGTTCTGTCGATCAACTCGCCTGACGTTTCAGGAAGAGTGGAAACCGGTTCAGAGGCCACCGTTCAAACCCCCCTTGCTGTCCAGCTCCCTTGCTCATACACGCGCACTTCCAGTCAAACCGGTCTAAACCCACTGGTTCATGCCAAACACATACCCGGTTCAAGCCTCACCGTTGAAGCCCCCACCTGAACACTTTCACCCATGCTCCTGCGCATGAAAGAAAATCTCATTATTTGAGCCCACAAACACACACGTATACACATGCTTGCACTCCCATTTGTTCCTTCCCATTCAAATAAATTAATAAAGCAAACAAAGCAAATGAAACATGGGTAGGTAGCTACTAATAAAGAGAAAGAAATAAATTAGATTATTTAAATAAATCTGGGTGTTATAAAATAAACATAACTAAATCTAACAGCATAAAGTAAAAAAAATGCAACCAGAAATTAACTCAAAATATATATATATATATATAAACCTAAAGTTCAAAGATCAAGTAAAAAAATAATAATAATCTTCAACAAAAGAGTTAAATCAAATAATTCTGGGCTAAGCAAAAGTCCAAATAAATTGCAAATTCAAATAAATACAAAGAAATAAATAAAAAAAGAAAACTTGAAATTAAATAGAATTTGACATCGAACCAAATAAATAAATTAAATCAAAAGATCAATAGACAAAAAGGCAATCCAATAAAAGATCGAGCACGATAAAAAAAATGCAAACGATCAAAAGAAAACAAACCAAATCAAATAATGTTAAAACCAACTCAACTCATCCTGAAATAACAAAAAAAAACATGTCAAGTGTTATCTTTTGATCGTCTCACATTAGGCGTAATTAAATTTACATCCTTATGCGTATCTTTTATCGGATGTTTCCGCTTAAGGTCACGAGACTATTTATTCTGGCGATTAATCAAGGGTTTTCTCTCCCAGAGGGATGTAATTAACGTCGTTGCGCTTAGGCAACGACGGGATCTTGGTCCCGACCCGATCTCCATTTTCGTTTGACGAAGTCAGACGGCGCGCAAATAGACTAAAGTCCTTCGACTCTCGGAGGCAGAACATATTGTCACTTCGGTGACTGGCACGCCTGCGCTATGCGATTGCGGGTTCGTCTCTCGTCATTACCGCTCAAGTAGCACCCGACGAGACTCGAATTCGTAATGTGCATCCATACACATGAAAACATGATAAAGAGAACAATTTAAATTTTAAATTTTAAAATATTTGTGATGGATTCAAAAAATCCATTTCCACAAGGCCTTACTCTTAGCAACATTTAATTGCAACCCAGAGTATTTATGGAAGGCCTTGAGAATGTTAGAAAGACAATGGCTCGAAGAAACATTAGGCTTTAAGAAGAGAAGCAGGTCGTCTGCAAAAATAAGATGAGATAACTTAACCGATCCAGAAGAAGGCACAAGCAATGAACCATCCGACACCTTTTCATCAATAAGGATAGACAGACCCTCCATGGCTATGCAGAAGAGGTAAGGAGATAATGGATCTCCCTGCCTAATTCCATTAGAAGAAGCAAAGAAACCGACAGGACTTCCATTGAGTAACACAGAGAAAGTTGCAGTATTAATAAGAATCGCAGTCCAGTCGACCCACTGAGGAGGAAATCCCATTCTCCTAAGTAGAAGAAGAATGAATTCCCTATTAACTGAGTCAAAAGCTTTCCGAAGATCCACTTTCATACAAATAAGTTTACCCCGATGCTTGGAATGAATGTCCCTGACCATGTCGTTTGCAAGAAGGATGCTATCTTGGATTTTGCGGCCCTTGATAAAAGCAGACTGGTGCTTGCTAATAAGGGAAGGCATGAACTTTTGCATACGATTAGCCATCAGCTTTGCAATAATCTTATACAGGAAATTGCACAGGGATATAGGTCTGAACTGATCAAAGGAATCTGCCATATCATTCTTTGGAATAAGGGAGATGAAGTTATGGTTTACCTGACGAAGCCAACGACCACCATTGAAAAAATAATGCACAGCAGCCAAAACGTCATTCCCAATGATGCTCCAACAAATCTGATAGAAGTCAGAAGGAAAGCCATCCGGGCCAGGACTTTTGTTTTTAGGAGCATTCATAACAACATTAGTAATCTCTTCATCAGTAAAGGGCCTCATAAGGAAAGCTCTGTCTTCTTTCAAGAGAACTCTACGGGGCTGAAAGTCCGGAATCTCATACTGCTGCTCTTGATTAAGAAGTCCAGTGTAGTAATCAGTTGCATGATTCTTGAGCTGCTGCAAATCTGAAGTCTCTTGCCCATCAGGAAGCCTACACTTGCGAATAGTATTGATCATACGCCTCCCTTTGATACTAGCATAGTAAAACTTAGTATTGTCATCATTTTGCACTAACCAGTGCTGCTTTGCCCTCTGCTGAGCATAAGCTCCTTCCATGTTTAAACAAGTGAGATAGGCATCCCGGGCATGCTTTTCCTTCTGGATCAACTGTTCTTTCATAGGATCACTGGCTAATTCCAATTGAGCTTGATGTAATAGTTCAGAAGCATAGGAAACCTTTTGCTGGATAGGACCAAATTCATCACGGTTCCAGACTTTAAGAGCCATTTTAACCGCCCGAAGCTTCTTGCACAACACAAAGATTGGAGTCCCCAGAAAGTGGGAACTCCAGGCCTGATGAACAATGGAACGAAATGAATTATGCTGAGCCCACATATTGTAGAATCTGAATGGTTTGGGGCCACCCGCCACAGTATCTTCTGTAAAAACAGTGAGCTGGGCATGATCAGAAAGGATTTGATCACCATAATGAACATAGCTATCCGGAAACATATCCATCCAATGATGGTTGATGAGGGCTCGATCCAATCTACAAATAATTCGCCTGGCTCCAACTGACCGGTTGCACCAAGAGAAGGTGTTGCCCACACTCTTCAGGTCCAAGAGAGATGAAGTATCAATACAAGTGTTAAAGTCTCGCAGCACCGAAGGAGTCAAGACCCTCCCGCCGATCTTCTCCTGAGGATAACGAACACTATTGAAGTCGCCAACAACCAGCCAAGGAGTAATGATAGAAGCTGAAAGATACATAATATCCCGCCATAAAGACTGTCTTTCATAAGACAGATTAGAGCCATAGACTGAAGTTAAATGAAATTTCCTTGCAGTAGAAATATCAGTGCATTCCATATGAATTAACTGATCTGAAGCTTTAACACATCTGATGTTAATAGAAACATCATTCCACAGGACCCATATTCGACCTCCAGAGTGCTCATTATAATTGTGCAGCATATTAAGGTGAGGGGCAATGGAAAGTCTCCTACTAACCATGTTGTCCATACGAACTTTGGTTTCAATTAAGATAACAATATCAGCCTTGGATTGCAAAATAGCTTTTTTAACAGTAACTCTATGAGCTTTCTTGTTAAGACCCCGAACATTCCAGGAGATAATCTTCATTAATGAGATTGAGAGAGTGAGCGAATCCGAGCTTGAAGCTTATCCATCTTGTGTTCCAAGGGAAAAGAGGAATGTCCAGTACGTCCCTCACCAGGACCAACGTCTGCATGGCGTTGCATGGTAACCTCCACGCCACCTTCCAAAGCACTAGAATTCCCCTTATGACTTTCCCCAATAGCCGATTGCAAAGAATGGGAAGGACTGGAAATATCTACCTTGCTGCGCACCTCCCTAGGTAATCCGCCACCCAACCTTCCATGATGAGCACTAGTTTGAATAGTTTCCTTTAAATGTAGCAGTTGGTCTTCCTTAGAAGGAAGGAGAGGAAGAATATCACGATTGGCCCCACTTGCAACATTCGAAGTATTCACCATACCACGGTTTGCACCAGAAGAAGGAAGCAAGGTATCCTTTGGAATGTGCAACCTGGTAGCGCTAGCTTCCTTTCCATGCAAAGAACTATCCTTTTGATGACCTCCGCCCTCCTTTTGCAACGTAATACCATGATTAGAAAGACTATCCAAGTTATGTAGGTGCATAGAATCTTCAGTGATCCCACTTCCATGAGGAAGAATTCGGTTTCCTTCTCCCAAAGATCCTTCTAAATCTTCCAAAACCGAAAACCGGTTGTGAGCATGCAAGGAATCTCGCGGATGAACATCAAGCACTGAACGAACGAAGGCTTGATTGCCTTTAGGACGATGAAGCTTCTGCTGCAACGACCCCTTAACTGAGTCAACTCCCCTAACTGAGTCACTCAACGCAAGAGACTGAGTTGGTTCATGAGCTTCTGCTACAACCACCGGATCGTGGGATGATCCAACATCAGAAATCTTCTTCCTCCAGATCTTCTTCTGCTTGGTACCTTCCGCCTTGAAGCGACACTCACCATTAGCATGACCGAAGGACCTGCAATCAGTACAAACAACAGGCTTCCACTCGTATTGCACATGGATAGAAGCAAAAGAACCGTCAGCATCCATGACCGATAGCTCAGCTGGAAACGCCGCATCGACATCCATCATAACACACGCCCGAGCAAAGATTAACCGCTTCCTAGTTGCTGTCAAGGAATCCATATGGAGGGGACGACCCAAGAGACTTAAGATCTTGCTTAGACCCTTAGCAGTCCACCACTTTAGAGGGAGACCAGGAAACTTGACCCAAACCGGGATCGAAGTAAGAGACTCCTTCTCCATCTCAAGATCAGCTGACCATCTCCTAAGGACCAGTGGGTGACCTTTAACACTCCAAAACCCATCAAGCGCCCTCACCAGGTCTTCTTCGAGATTAAAGACTACCAGAAAGAAGCCTCCTTCTCGCATGAGCAACTCCACTTCTCCCTTCGGTTTCCAAAGATTAAGAATAAAGGATCTGAGAGCAGAATAAATAGGTTTCATACCTATGCAATATCCCATGAGAGCTAATCGCCAAGAATCCTCCAGCTCCTTGACATCATCTCCTTCGAACACAGCTACCCTCCGATCAGGAAGAATAACCGGTTCAATATACTCAAGAACTCCTTCTTTAGCATGATCGCTAACACCAGCAGGCGGGCCGAACAGCGCAGACCAAGGGCGTCTGGTCTGAGAGACTCTAGAACGAGACCTCCCAGAGCGAGCAACATGCTCAATCCGACGACCTCTAGAGGGTGAGATGGAGGGGTTACCTAATGGGAGAGCATCCTCAGGGAGAGGAGTTCTGCCCGCGGTCACCACAGAGCCATTGGGGACACTCGGAGGGAGAGCCTCCATGTGCCCCCAGGGGCAAGCCCCACCGCACCACCAAGCAGAGCGCAAACCCAGAGCTTCTCTCTCTAGAATCGCCTAGAGAGAGAAAAAGCTTTTCTTAATTGGTAAATCCACTCCTCACAGTTCAATACTAGAAGTTGAAACACATACACACAATTATAAAATTCTAACAAGCCAAAGATCTAGGGCACTGCATAGATAAATAATAACCATGAATCCATAAGCAATAATAATGTCATGTTTGCCATAAAGAAAACAACTAATGAACTCATACTGACTCTGATACAACCGGTATCACTTTAAAGTAGCTATGATAAAAACTGAGATGCTCATCACTCTTTCCCGTCCCCTTCATATTCCATGTCTTTAATGGTGTCACCTTAAATTGTTAAATACGTAGGATGAGTAAAAAAATCTAGTAGCATTTACATCTCAATGTGCGAGCATGTTTTAAATGAATTACATTTTTACAAGCTATCATATAATCAAGATGGAATGAAGTTGATAATCAATAATTATATCGCAGGATAAACAATTAAGCAATGACAAGAAGAACTTATGAAGTAACAAAAGAGACAATTAACTAAGTAGCAAGAGACTGGTTACCTAATAAGGCAAGATAATCCAATATTTCCATAGAAAGCTTTTCATAAAACAAATGACAGTATAGAATTAGCCATATTTTCATGTGAGTCAAATAATCATTTCATTTATATCAATCATATCAACGCAATGTCATGCCACAAATCAATTATGTTGCACACCCTCCTTAAGTTTTGGCCTATTAACAAAACTAATCTATATTCAGTTAAATTAATTAATACTATTCATTGATCGTGCACACTCGAATAGTCAATAATTTCATTCTATATTTCTTCAAAATAATGGGTTATCTGAACTAGAACATGATAGCAATAAAATAATCAGTTATATTATTTTAATTAATTAATTCTATTTATTTCGTATATATTAATTAATTAAGTGGCGTGCCCTACATATATACATCTGTCATCACCATAGAGCTATTTACAAAAAGAAAAACTTGCGTGTTAATTATCACTCATCATGTTTCTAAAAAGATGTATTTTTATAAGAAAACATATTGATAGTATTTTCATATCATTGAATGCAAATCTGCCTACGCATGCATCAATGTTCAAATTTCTGAGAACACCTTTTTATGTGTCAAATGCCTATTGGTTAGATAAATTGTTTAAAGTTCAAATATAACTTTTGTCTTGAGATTTTGTATCTACTAGGCCAGCTATCATCTAGTAAGAAAGGACAACTCTGCAGGTTTTTAGAAGCACAACAAGCCAACACATTAAACCAGAAAAGATTAGTCGAACAAGGTTTGCACTAACAAGGAAGTATGAAGTCTGAAGACAAGTGCAAGACCTCTCTTTGTATGGCATGTGTGGAACTAAACACTCAACGTATCTGAAAAATACGTCTAATGAATAGATAGCCATGAGACAACGGTTCTATCCAATGACTATGAAGATAGAGTCTTTAAATAGAAGAAGTTATGGAACTGGAAGATGTTAGAAAAATCACACTCTTGCGAATACAAAGAGAAATCAACACCCGAAGAAGCAAAGCATCCTTTGAGCTCCATCAAACCTTTCATTCCATTATTCTTCCTACTCTTCGTGAAAAGTCTAATGAAGAAGATAGTATTTCGAGAACATAGCTCAAGCTACTCAGCCACGCTCCTAAAGCTCACTTTATTTATCTTCCTGAGCATTGAAGGCCCAACTACTTTGAGCTTCTTGCTGCATTCTATTTGTAGTTGTTACATTCATTGTGCTTATTTGTGTGCCACATCTGTCCAAGCTTGTAGAATTACTCTTAGCACTTGTCTATATAGAAATAGAGGCTCCTCCTATAAGAAGAAGACCTGACTATGTTGACAGTGCAGGAATACGTGGTGGGCATCACATGCGCAGCGGAAACGATATTTAAAAATTTAAAACCATTATTCCCACACATTGTTATCAGACCGAGATGATGTCGGGTGCATGACATTCATGCAAGACATCCAAGGGTGAGACTATCTCACCTAAGGGTGCTCATAAAACCCCTGAAGCGTAGAACCTGGCCCGCCCGATGAAGGAGCTCTCGCAACCTCCCTCCAGCGGAATCCACATGGTAGCGACCAGGATTGTAGATCTCGCTTTTTTGTTCTTTCGAACTACAAAAGTGCTACAAGGAAAATTATGAGAAAAATAGGGGAAAAGAAGAAAGAAGGGTGGAGCACAACTCCTTGATATGATGTAAGGTGCATGACACTCATGCAAGACATCCAAGGGCGAGACTATCTCACCTAAGGGTGCTCATAGAACTTCTGAAGCGTAGAACCTGGCCCGTCGGATGAAGGAGCTCTCGCAACCTCCCTCTAGCGGAATCCACATGGTAGCGACCGGGATTATAGATCTCGCTTTTTTGTTCTTTCGAAATACAAAAGCGCTACAAGGAAAATTATGAGAAAAATAGGGGAAAAGAAGAAAGAAGGGTGGATCACAACTCCTTGATATGATCGCGATCGCCAGATACTCGTGGGTACCGAAAGAGTATAAATAATAAATAAAGGGAGTGATTGCGAAATACCTTAAAGAGCGGGGAGATGTGTGGGAGAGAGCGGGTTTGCTTCTTCTTCTACGAGCATGGCCGGTCGTGGTAGAAGGCACTTTCTTGATGATTACCCTTTAAAAGAAACATAATAAAAAATATGGATTAGCCAATGAAGTGTAGTATTCAATTCTCAAAGTAATGAAATAACATGAAGAGCATGGAGAAGATCTCACCTTTTTGTGGCTTTTAAAACCCCTAGAAAATAGGTGTGTGTGCATGCATTAAGTGTGTGTGTTGATTGGAGTGTTGATTAAAAAGAGATTAAAAGGAGTAGATAGGTAGTAGGTGCTCATGGTGGGAGCATGAGGAGGTGATGATGATGTGCTCATAGTGGGAGCATGAAGAGAGTATGATGATGATGATGGAATAAACAAATGAATAAAAGAAGAGGAGGAGGTGCTTCCTCTTTAAGTTGGATGGCGCAAGGAGTTGCTTTTGGAGCTTGATGAAGACTTGCAGAGGAGAAGATGCAGAGACGCTGCACCTGCTGGTTCAAATGATGGAGAAGAGAGGCGTTGACGCGCTTGAGGTGACAGTTCGGTAGAGCTTCACCTTGAATTGTTCTCTCTCAAACTCACTAGATGTGGGAATTGTTTTGGGGGCTCCTAACCTTGAGAACGACGAGACATGGGGTATATATATAGGGGACATGCTCGAATTATGAGGTGGACAATAATTGTGAATCGCGACGGGCACAGTAGTCGCTATTAAAATTGAATCACGATGACCTTTATGGACGCTTTCAAGGAATTTCATTTAAAATTGGATTCTGACCCTTAATCATGATGGACATGGTCGACATGTTTATGAATTTCTGAATTTTATTTATGGAAACTTGCCAAAAGCTAAATATAGAATATTGAATCGCGACGAGGATACCTGACACATTTTAGAAGAGGCAATGAGTATTTCTAAAAATGAAATAAGGAAATTATTGAGAAATATGGAAGTTTAGAATCGTGACGCCACGACCCTACGCGTTTAAGGCAATCGATGCAGGATAATCGATTGTTGGTCAACAATCGATCTGAATCATGACAGCTAGGTCCGATGCTTTAATGATCAATCAGTATAGAATCATGATGGCCCGACACAACGCGTTTAGGATCAATTGATAGAGACCAATCGATTGTTTTTGAATAGAGACAACTTGAACTAACGCATTTAAGATTAATTGATTATTCTCCATTAGTCGATGTATAATCGCGACCACTATACCCTTCGCAATTTGCAATTATTGTCCAAACCTTCACAAGCTAGGAAAATGTAAGGAAAGTACCAAGAAATGTGGGGGAGAGATGGGGGAGGCCCTGAATAATAGGGAAAATACTCTCACAAGGCAAAATGAGAGCCATTTGTGGCATTATGGAGTAATTTGAAATTTACTCGCGATGGTGTCATTTTTAGCGTGTCTACAGCTGCCATGCCTTAATGTCTGCTTTGCAGGGGAGCGAAGCGGAGAGACACGAAGTGGAGTGAAATGAAGTGCAATGGAATGAAATGGAATGAAGCGTAATGTAGTGGAGAGAAATGAAAAGTAGACGCCAAGGTGAAAAATAGACACGCGTGTGATGTGTGGACACCACCTGATGAGAGTCTTTCACCAACTACCAGTGAAACCACCTCTGGAAGAGAAGACCAAGAAAACACAATGTTTGGATGGAAGAAAAGGGTGTGCATGAGGGCACGAAGGGAGGTGTGTATGCGGTACACGAAGGAAAGGTGCCACGTAGGGCATGAAGGAGAGATCAACTTCCAGCATAGGAGAAGTACCTAAGGACACAATCCGTTAGATTGCACCATTGGGGGGCGTTTACCAGCTTGTGGATGTGCTGTTGCCAAGGTGGATCTATGGGAGATAAAAGATGAATGTAGAGGGATAAATCCAAACAAGGGAGTTCAAGGAAATCAGCTCAGAGGCGACAACAAAGGGAGTTGGATATTTAACTCGGCATGGAATATTTCAAATTTACTTGGAGTTAAAGTGAGAATGGCTCTCAAATTGCATTTGGAGAGTGGTTTTCCACTGTGATTTCAAATATGCATGTATGATGGGCTAAAGGGAAAAATAAGTGTAAAAAGATAGAAAATAATCAAGGATAATATTGCTACGATGCTGAGTTAAGTCAGCACACCAGGTTTTCCAGGCGTGGGTCCGTCATCCTTATGTGCAAAACATAACGGCCTGTCCGTGCGGCTAAGGATCTTCTGAAATAATCATTGTTTTTTATAAAGGGGAATTCAAATCCCAGATTTCTCATAGCCACAAGGTCCTTGATATGCTCTAAGGGTGCTAATATATAGTAAATGCAGATAAGTGATAGTGAGGGTGACAGTTGCAGCCTTATTTCTTATGGTAGTGCTAGATAAGGTAACTCGAACCTGCACTCAAAATTCATTAGCCAAGAAATGACATGAAATAATTAGCATTCACAGTATGGAGCATGGATAAAGCATTCAATAGCAAACATAAGCTCATTCAATTGTTTGTTTAAACCATGAGGATAAGTGGACTTGGCCAAATTAGAAGATTGGAGTTCAAGACGGGAGGAACCAACTGATTGGAAGTATTGGGAGTGATTTGGCATGAAAGATAGGTGCAATGTGCCCTGTGCAATACCATCAAAGATTTTTTTTGGACTTCTGAAGATATTCAAAAGTTATGGAGATTTTGAAAAATATTTGAATTTTTATGAGGTTTTGAAAATATTTGAATTTTTATAGAGTTTGAAAAATATTCATTTATTTTTGTGGGATTTTTTGTGAAAATATTCATATCTTTTTTTGTTGATTTTTGGAAACATTGCCATGCTATGGCATCATCAAAGTTATGACAACTAACTGGCAAGGGGTCCTCGTTACCTCCCCTTTCATTAAAGAGTGTTTAGAGTAAGGTGTGCATTTAAAGTGGTGCCCAAGGGTTGATTGTTGTTGGTTAACTGTGTCACTACTAATGCCAAACCTGAAAAGACGACTTGGTCTCGTAGGGAGAAGGGAAGAAAATTTTGGGGATAAGCTTGATATGGGTTTGAAGAGTTGGGTTTGACTTCCTTCCTTGGCACAACCGTCAGAAGATTCAATCTCATTAGATATTGGGGGCTTTTGAAATTGATTGATTGGATTAGACCATTCATTTGTAGGGACATGCATGTGACCGGGTTCATTTAGAATCCCGCTGGGACTTTGCCACTCTTTGCCATGCCCTGTTATATTGATTGATTGATTTTGATTTGCTTGCATATGGCCAGACTCATTTTGAATCCTGCGGGGACTTTGACGTTCTTGACATGCATTTGACTTTGATGTTCATTGATCATTTAATTGATTGCCCCTTTTTGAGACATCCTCTCATCAAGGAGTGCTTCAAGTTGGTTTTCTTGACCAGACTACCTTTACTTACCATATTTCGGCCAAATAAGGAGACAAACTGTGATGGTCCACGCCGTTCAGGCCCGTTAACCCAATAACGTGCCCGACACGACACCGCCTTCCGCGATCGGGCCGAAGCCTCGCAAGGGATATCAACTACACGTATCCGTGAGAATACAAAAGAACGTACTGAACACATAAAAGCTTTCATTGCTCACATATATCCACATGAAATGTACATATTCAGTTCCATAGAAAGCCTTAATAAAGTACAACAGCCCGGGACAAACCCCCAGGGCTCCACAAGTAAGAACAATTACTCTGCTGGTGGCGAGGGCACGACTCCACTATGATGCTAACCCGAACTAGAGGAAGGACACGAGTCCTCCTGCTCTCCTTCACCTGGAAGAAGAAGGGGTGAGCCTCACAAGGCATTGGCTCAGTAGGGTAACTCCCCCAAAGCCGTAAAACACAGTTTATAGCAAAGCTGTAAAGCATTTAAAGAATGTAAACACCTATTCATGATGCTATAGCTGAAAGTAAGTAAACAACAAACCACACATGAGTGCACAAGCCACAGAAGGGTACACCGCACATGAGTCACGTGCACTGGTTCGCGACACCAGCCACAGACCCGAACAAAGGACACAAGTACATCTCTCAGCCTCGTAGCCAAGGGCGAAAGGCCCAGCTGCCCCTCCACCTCAACAGGTCAAGAAACGTGGAGACAACAAACTACCACACCTGCGGACTACACCGCCGCAGGCCCAAGCCTGACACCTTTAGGGGCTCCGGCCGAGAACCCTAGAGTGAGGCACTAGAAACCAGACTAGCTGGGGACCAGTACGTCTACCGATGTCCATCTCCCAACCAAGATCGTGCTATAAACGGCTGCACACCCACAAACACGAGCCGCTGTCCCTTGCCGTCTTTCCCTCAGCCGGACGTACAACTCCACAAATAAGTGAGGGTGTCCAGGAAGACGACTCAAACCTTGACGATACTCTCGTACCGGGACAAGCCCTTAGCACCCGGTGGTAGGGTAACCGACTGGAGAGGCAACTATGGGAGGCATGACTCCAAACTTGCTATGCACGTAAACCCACGCAAAATACCTCGTTAATGATCATCACACAAATCATTATGACCCACACAGACCCTAGATTGCCTTGGGAACACCGCCCAGGCAACGTGGGACAAAAACTGAACAAACTGGCCAAGAACTCCCAAAGCTCGGGTGGCCACTTATTAAAATGTGTCCAACACAGTGGACATTTCTATAACACAAAAATGCGTCCAGCCAAACTGACGCCATTATGTTGAATCGCGTCCACCCAGACCGACGCATTACCATGAACGCGGTGACTGGTTTGGACGCCTTTCAACCATCCCTTCCACAAACTACAGAGCATTCTGGAAAAGGCCCCACACTGTCACACATGCATGTAAAACAGTAAACAATGCCATAAAGTAGTTCCTAAGCATGGATTCTTCCTTCATACACCTAATTCTCATGCTAGAAACCTTGAACTGGTACAATCTTGCCCCGAACTACAAATCCTCACAAAGAAACCAAGGTAGAGTTCCCCTACCGACGTGAGAAACGTGACTCCGACAATAGCCTCACGTCCTCCGCACTCCGAAGCTCGTCCTCGCGTCGGAAGTACGCCAAACATGCTCCAAATGGCCAGAATCACCCCCAAATCGCCCTGGAAACCTCAGAGCGTTCCCCCTATAGATGAGCAGTGCGAAAGCTCTACTCGGCCAGGGGGTAAAGCCTTTTACAACATAATCAAAATCGCGGCGACAATGCCAGCCGCGTTTATAAACGCGGCCGACCTCTTTGCCGCATTTAAAAGATGTCGGCGCTGCATGCGCCACGTGGCGCGCATGCAGCGTCGCTTACGTGAAAGCGGTGCGAAAACTCGTCGGTAACACGAGACGCTACAAAACTTTGAAACGCGCCGACTCGGGCGGCCGCGTTAACCCATGAGAATCGCGTCCTCCTGTCTGGACGCGTTCTCAGTGAGCTTCCCAGAACCTGTTTTGGGCAGGAATTGCCCAAACCCCACAGCTTCCTGCCTGAACCAGAATACCTGTAAAAGACTTATAGACCTCCAAAATATCACAATAGACCACACACTAGCCCCCAAACCCGGTAAACCATGATCTGAACATTTTGGATATTACATTACTAGCACCTAAAAAGAATTTCATTCTCGAAATTAAAGAAATAATCATGCAGAACAAATGTAACATATACAACTAATACTTAAAAAGAACAATGCTTACTCAAACAAATATGGATACATCTTGAACATTTCATCGGCTAATTCCCAAGTGTCTTCGCCACCCTGCCTGTTCTGCCACCGAATCTTTACCAGCTCAATATCTTTATTCCGTAATTTCTGTGTCCGTCTGCCTGTGATCATAACGGGATACTCTGGCATGGAAATGTATGGCATCAAATCATCTCGGGTGAAACTCACAATCTGGGAAGGATCTCGGATATACCTTCTCAACATTGAAACATGGAACACATCATGAGCATCTGTAAAGTCGGATGGAAGCTCCAACCTGTAAGCGATTTCCCCGATTCTCTCTAAGATTTGAAATGGATCCACGAACCTGGGACTCAACTTGCCTCTTTTACTGAATCTTTGAACACCTTTTGTTGGAGAAACTCTCAAAAACACATAGTCTCCTACCTCAAATTGTAGGGGCCTACGCCGAGTATCAGCATAACTCTTTTGCCTATTTTGAGCTGTCTGCAATTTCTCTTTAATAAATTTCACCATTTCAGCACATTGTTGCACTAACTCTGGTCCCATTACCTGCCTTTCACCCACTTCATGCCAATTCAATGGAGTCCTACAAGGTCTCCCATAAAGCGCTTCATACGGTGCCATGCCGATCCTTGTGTGATAACTATTGTTGTAGGCAAATTCAACCATGCCAAGATGTTGCTCCCATCTGCCTCCCCAAACCAAACAACATGTCCGAAGCATATCTTCAATAGTTTGAATTGTCCTCTCCATCTACCCGTCAGTTTGGGGATGATAAGCTGAACTATACTTCAATTGGGTGCCTATTACCATTTGCAAACTTCTCCAAAAACCGGATGTGAACCGAGGATCCCTGTCGGAAACAATTATAACCAGTACACCATGCGAAGGTATAATCCTCTCTACATACAACTTAGCCAAACGGTCTACCATCCATGACATGCTAACTGCCAACAACCGGCACACCGTTGTCAACCTGTCAACAAAAACCCAAATGCCATTATGACCCGTAGTTGTCCTGGGCAGACCGGCAACAAAATCCATGGAAATGTCATCCCATTTCCATTGTGGTATTGGCAAAGGTTGCAACAAACCACCCGGCCTTTGATGCTCTGCCTTGACTTGCTGACATACAACACACCTTGCTACAAACTCCGCTATCTCCCTTTTCATACTTGGCCACCAAAATTATCTTTTCAAATCTTGATACATTTTGGTGCTTCCTGGATGTATAGTATACTTGGATCGGTGAGCTTCTTCCAGCACTTTTTGCTTAACACCTGTTTCATTTGGAACATATAACCGGTGCCGGAATCGAACCACACAATTATCATCTTATGGTAACATCTTCCATTTTCACAATCTCTGCCAGGCTCTCATCTATTTTCTGTGCCTCTATCACCTGCCAATACAATGACGGCTTGATTGTTCTATTGGCTAATACAACTCTTCGTTGATTGCTTGGAATAGTTAAAGAACTTTCTGCCATGTTTTCATATACTTTCCATTCCCTCATCATTAAATGACTCATAACAACCTTCCTGCTTAAAGCATCCGCCACCACATTTGCCTTCCCTGGGTGGTATGCTAAGCTAAAGTCGTAATCCTTGAGATATTCCATCCATCACCGCTACCTTAAATTCAAATCCTTCTACGAGAAAATATACTTCAAACTCTTGTGATCCATGAATATCTCAAACCGTTCTCCATATAGGTAATGCCGCCATATTTTCAATGCAAACACTACCGCAGCCAATTCAAGATCATGGGTGGAGTAATTCTCTTCATGCCGCTTCAATTGTCCGGACGCATATGCCACTACCTTCCCATATTGCATAAGTATCGCCCCAAGCCCTCTCTTGGATGCATCAGTGTATATCACAAACCCACCTTGGCCCGACGGTAACACAAGAATTGGTGCTGAAGTGAGCCGCTTCTTCAACTCCATAAAGCTTCGCCTACAGTCGGATGACCATACAAATGGTACCCCTTTTCTAGTAAGCTTCGTCAATGGTGCTGCAACCTTAGAGAAGTCCTGGATAAACCACCTATAGTACCCTACCATGCCAAGGAAACTCCGAATTTCTGGTACTGTCTTTGGCTCCTCCCATCTCATAACCGCTTCTACCTTTGCCGGGTCCACTGCAACACCTTCACCTGAAATAACATGTCCCAGAAATTGTATTTCTTTCAACCAGAAATCACACTTACTAAACTTGGCATATAATTGATGCTCCCTCAATGTCTGCAATGTGGTCCTCAAATGAGTTGCATGTTCTTCCTCTGAAGCTGAATACACTAGAATATCATCTATAAACACCACAATAAATCGGTCCAGATATGGATCTATTCATCAAGTTCATGAATGCCGCTGGTGCATTGGTTAGCCCAAATGGCATAACCACAAACTCATAATGGCCATACCTTGTTCTAAATGCTGTCTTGTCAATGTCCTCCTCCTGAATTCTCAACTGATGATACCCTGATCTCAAATCTATCTTGGAGAACACCCTTGCTGATTGCAACTAATCAAATAAATCATCTATGCATGGGAGCGGATACCTGTTCTTTATGGTGACTTGATTCAATTGGCGGTAGTCTATACACATTCTCATGCTACCATCCTTCTTTCTTACAAATAAAACCGGTGCTCCCCATGGTGAATGGCTTGGCCGAATAAATCCCTTTTCAAGTAATTCTTGTAGTTGCTTCTTTAGTTCCCTTAATTCCGTAGGTGCCATCCAATATGGCGCCTTAGAGATGGGTAAACTTCCTGGATGCAATTCAACGGTGAAGTCCACCTCTCTATGCGGTGCCAAACCTGGAAGCTCCTCAGGAAACACATCCACAAACTCCCTAACCATCGGTACCTTATCTACTGTTTTACCTACCTCAACTAGGCTGACAGATGCCAAATAGGCTACACACCCTGCATTAATCAACTTCCTAGCTTTAAGGGCAGAAATGATAAATTTTGGGGTGTAGAATGGCATACCTTGAAATTCGAACACATCCCCTCCTGGATGGCTGAATCTCACTCTCTTCTTTCTGCAATCCACAACTGCCCTATACGCTTCTAGCCAATCCATTCCCAGTATCATATCATACTCTTTCAATTGTAATGCATATAATCTAACCGGCAATTGATTACCTTGTACCAAAATGGGAACTTCATCCAACACGTGGTAAGCATGAAATCCCCAGATAGTACCTCCACCACAAGCTCACACTGCCTTTCCTCAAATGGATGCACCATACTATCAAGGAAATCTTCAGAAATGAGGGAATGCGATGCACCCGGATCTATCAATGTTCTAGCTGAAAATTCAAAAAGCGGAACAATACCTTCAATCAGATTTGAAGCCTCCGCTTGAGCCCTTGTAATCGCCATCACACGTCCTCGTCCTCCTCCCCTCTGGTAGGGTGTACCTCTACCCCGTTCTGCTGAAGGTTGCTGCTGTTGTTGCTATTGCTGTTGTGGTACTCCTCCTCTCCTTGGATATGGTCAATTTCTTGCCAAATGCCCCAATTGATTACAATTGTAACACCGAGTTTCAGCAAGTGACCTTGCTGTACTTTGCTGAGATGCTTCCGCTTCCGGCTTGTAGCCTTGCCCTTGCTGAAATCCTTGCTGTTTACCACCTCCCCGGCCTTTGAATACCTTCTTTATCTTGTTACCCCATTTGCTGAAACTTGATGAATAAGCTCCCCCTGAAGGTGCTTTACCCTTACTAACACCCGCCGATTGTTGTGGAAGCCGAAAACTGCCACCACCTGAGGTTGACCCGCTAGACTGCCAGGCTTGCACGGACCTTTCAGGGATTGCTGCCCTCTGTGCCACCTCTTCCACTGTACTACACATCAAAGGTATAACGGCATCTTGCAACTCTGGCCTCAATCCCCGGATGAAGTATTCAACTATCATTGCATTGTTGGTCACCACATACGACGCATATCTACTCAAGGCCATGAACCGCATTTGGTACTCCAACACCGACAAGTTCCCTTGCTGCAATGTTCTAAATTGTTCCCTCTTTTCTTGCTAAATTTGAACTGGAAAGAAAGTGTTATTGAATACCTCCAAAAACTCGTCCCAAGTGATAGCATCTTCCGCTTTACCTATAAACACCGTCTGCATTTTGAGCCTCCACCACTCTTGTGCAAATGCCCTCAACTGATATGTTGCTAATAACACTCTATCTTCTGGAGGACACCTCATTATAGTGAACACCCGCTCTATCTCATGTATCCAATGCTCTGCCGTATCGGGGTTCGGACCTCCGGAGTATGTGGGTGACTGCAAACGCAGAAACCTCTCTACTAACTGTGTAGAGTCCTCCACTGGGGCTGGCCTCACTGGTACCACAGGAGGTAAAGGTACTACAGGAGGTATTTCTACTCCATAAGGTGGAACTAGTGGTGCCGATGCTGCCTCCCCTGCCATAGGTACGGCTGGCTGGACTGGCAGCTGCTGGTCCAACTGAGTCCGAATCTGCGTGATGCTATCCCACAACCTCTCAATCATTTGCTGCGTGGTCTCCCCCGGCTCATCATCATCACCTCCACCTCCCCAATCTCTTTGGTCAGCCATTTATAACCTCTGCACACACAAATTTCATACACACATATACAAATATATCATTACCTAAACAGGGCCAACTACCAGCAGAAGACCATTGTAAGGAACACACTATGTACAATTCATGTTCCTTCATATTAACATGGACTTTTGCTCTGATACCAATTTGTGATGGTCCACGCCATTCAGGCCCGTTAACCCAATAACGTGCCCGACACGACACCGCCTACTGTGATCGGGCCAAAGCCTCGCAAGGGATATCAACTACACATGTCCGTGAGAATATAAAAGAACATGCTGAACACATAAAAGCTTTCATTGCTCACATATATCCACATGAAATGTACATATTCAGTTCCATACAAAGCCTTAATAAAGTACAACAGCCCGTGACAAACCCCCAGGGCTCCACAAGTAAGAACAATTACTCTGCTGGTGGCGAGGGCCTGACTCCACTACGATGCTGACCCAAACTAGAGGAAGGACACGAGTCCTCCTGCTCTCCTTCACCTGGAGGAAGAAGGGGTGAGCCTCACAAGTCATTGGCTCAGTAGGGTAACTCCCCCAAAGCTGTAAAACACAGTTTATAGCAAAGCTGTAAAGCATTTAAAGAATGTAAACACCTATTCATGATGCTACAACTGAAAGTAAGTAAACAGCAAACCACACACGAGTGCACAAGCCACAGAAGGGTTCACTGCACATGAGTCATGTGCACTGGTTCACGACACCAGCCACAGACCCAGACAAAGGACACAAGTACACCTCTCAGCTTCGTAGCCAAGGGCGAAAGGCCTAACTGCCGCTCCACCTCAACAGGTCAAGAAACGTGGAGACAATAAACTACCACACCTGCGGACTACACCGCCGCAGGCCCAAGCCTGACACCTTTAGGGGCTCCGGCCGAGAACCCTAGAGTGAGGCATTGGAAACCGGACTAGCTGAGGACCAGTACGTCTACCGGTATCCGTCCCCCAACCAAGAGCGCGCTACAAATGGCCGCACACCCACAAACACGAGCCGTTGTCCCTTGACGTCTTTCCCTCAGCCGGACGTACAACTCCACATAGGAGTGAGGGTGTCTAGGAAGACGACTCAAACCTAGACGGTACTCTCGTACCGGGATAAGCCCTTAGCACCCGGTGCTAGGGTAACCGACTGGAGAGGCAACTATGGGAGGCGTGACTCCCAACTTGCTATGCACGTAAACCCACGCAAAACACCTCGTGAACGATGATCACGCAAATCATTATGACCCACACAGACCCTACATTGCCTTGGGAACACTACCTAGGCAACGTGGGACAAAAACCAAACAAACTGGCCAAGAACTCCCAGAGCTCGGGTGGCCACTTATTAAAATGCATGCAACACAGTGGACATTTCTATAACACAGAAATGCGTCCAACCAAACTGACGCCATTATGTTGAATCGCGTCCACCCAGACCGATGCATTACCATGAACGCGGCGACTGGTTTGGACGCCTTTCAACCATCCCTTCCACAAACTATAGAGCATTCTGAAAAATGCCCCACACTGTCCCACATGCATGTAAAACAGTAAATAATGCCATAAAGTAGTTCCTAAGCATGGATTCTTCCTTCATACACCTAATTCTCATGCTAGAAACCTTGAACTAGTACAATCTTGCCCCGAACTACAAATCCTCACGAAGAAACCAAGGTAGAGTTCCCCTATCGACGTGAGAAACGCGACTCCGACGATAGCCTCGCGTCCTCCGCACTCCAAAGCTCGTCCTCGCGCCGGAAGTATGCCAAACAGGCTCCAAATGGCCAGAATCACCCCTAATCGCCCTGAAAACCTCAGAGCGTTCCCCCTGTAGATGAGCTGTGCGAATGCTCTGCTCGGCCAGGGCCTTTTACAACATAATTTAAATCGCGACGATAATGCCAGCCATGTTTAGAAATGCGGCCGACCTCTTCGCCGCATTTAAAAGATGTTGGCCCTGCATGCGCTACGCGGCGCGCATGCAGCGTCGCTTCCGTGAAAGCGGTGCGGAAACGCGTCGGTAACACGAGACGCTACAAAACTTTGAAACGCGTCGACTCGGGCGGCCACGTTAACCCATGAGAATCGAGTTCTCCTGTCTGGACGCGTTCTCAGTGAGCCTCCCAGAACCTATTTTGGGCAGGAATTGCCCAAACCCCACAGCTTCCTGCCTGAACCAGAATACCTGTAAAAGACTTACAGACCTCCAAAATCTCACAATTGGCCACACACTGGCCCCCAAACCCGGTAAACCACGATTTGAACATTCTGGATATTACAGAATGTGTGTAATATGCATTAGCCAAAGAAGACCCTGGGCCCAAGCCCAAGTGTATGCATTAGCCAAAGAAGATACAGAGCAGGTAGAGCATGTGACTGAAGGTACAGTTCCTATTATGGGTATTCATGCTAGAGTTCTTTTTGATACTGGTGCTACACATACATTTGTGTCTGAGAGGTTTACAAAGGTGTTATTTAAAAAGTCAGATGCAAAAGCTATATATTTGGATATTCAATCAATCAATAAGGTGTTATTCAATCAATAAGACACTGCCGCCATAGAAGTGATTTGGAACAGGGCCATAGTAATGCCCCTATGGAAGTGTTCAATATGTTATATGTTTCTGAGGGCACGGAAAGAAATCCTGGAGGTGGACAAGTACCACTGGTAATGGTGGGGAGAACTTCCCTCGGTTCTGCGTAGTAACCTAGAGTAGG
This sequence comes from Colocasia esculenta, assembly GCA_014218235.1. Lineage (NCBI taxonomy): Eukaryota > Viridiplantae > Streptophyta > Magnoliopsida > Alismatales > Araceae > Colocasia > Colocasia esculenta. The sequence goes on from CM024757.1 coordinate 89,692,434, forward strand.
TGATGAGTATATGTTCATATGTGTATGTGACTTCTAATGGGTGGTTTGGGCTGTGTCTTGGCAATTTGTACATATGTATATGTCATTTGATATGTTTATGTTTAGCTTCAGCATGAATAGATTATCATACATATCTTATTTCCTTTCTGCTAAATGCTTGATAGTCATGCTCACTTATGTAAACTCTTGAAACCATGTATACCTTGTACACCATGTTGATATTTGAAACTTTGTCATCATGATCAGATCTGAAACCACTTGCAAAAGTAGAGATTAAGAAGTTAATGTAATGTCTTTATCTCACGTCTTAGATAAGTATCCATTGTATGTAAAGTTTGATTAAAGATATGTTTAGTGTATGTTACATTATAAGTAGTATGATCACTGAAATCAATATGCATTAACATGGTTTGAAAATATAATATATGTTAGGTTGGTAGTCCATTTTTGGGTTGCTTGCTGAGTCTTCATTGTAGACTCATACTTGCTTAACATTTCAGGTGAAGTTGTGGATTTTGAGGTTGCTGTAGCAGGATCGGATTCGGAGCGTGAGGATTAGATTTGAGTATTAAGTGACCTTTGTATGTGAGGAATCCTTATGTTATGAACTTTGTAATAAACTATTTAACAGTTGTGGACTTTTCTATGGATTATGGACATGGATGTTAAAGTTGATGTGATTGATATTTAATTTCTACTACTTTGGTATTCATTTGTGAATGACTCAACCTGCATTTGATATTTGTTGGGGTGTGTTTGGAATAATTCTGAACCGGGTCTAAGCAGGGTGTTACAGAGATGGTATCAGAGCATTAGTAGGTTGAGGATATTCATGAGTGACCATCAGCTAAAAATAATCTATGTTCCTAAGTCTGATAGAAAGTATGTGGATATAAGAAGTTATAGAAATTAACTAGTTTGCTGTTTTCCTAGGCCATGGCTGGTCGTGGGCATCGTGCTAATGTCCCATCTCATGGGGAGGAGTGGAGAGAGAATGCGGAAGAGGAGCAGCAGGCTCCAGCGCCTCAGGGACCACCAGTACCACCTCCTCCACCATTGATAGATTATAGAACATTTATACAAGGGTTAGTTCAAGCTATGCAGGCTTAGGCCTAGACTCAGGCAGCATTACAGGCCCAAGTGCAAGCTCAAGTTAGATGTAGCTCTAATAGTTGGTAGTAGTTCTCTTAGTAAGCCTATCTTATGCTGATCCTTGTTGTCTCAGGCTCAGGCTCCACCAGCAGTGCATTTGGAGCATAGAGACCATTGTGCTGAGGAGTTGTCTAAGGGAGTCCAAAAATATTTTGTGCTATTCGTTGTGCTGAGGAAGATAAAGTTGCTTTGAGAACCTATATGTTGCAGGTAATTGTAAGGCAAGGTTTAATTTTGAATCTTATTAGTGTGGTTGGTTATGCTTAATGTAGTAATACTCTTTGTAGGAGAGGGCTGATGTATGGTGGTCATCCATACTACGCACCAGGTTTGAGGATGGAGACTGGGAGGTAACTTGGGATTAGTTTACTCGCCTGTTCAAGGTTAAGTTCATTCCTAAGCACGTGCAAGATAAAATGGAGCAGGAATTCCTATCCTTGACCCAGGGATCCATGAGTGTGCAAAAATATGAGGCCAGATTTGCAGAACTGTCAAAATATGCACCTCATATTGTGGATGATGAGAGGAGGAAGGTGAAGAAGTTTGTGATGGGGCTGACACCATCATTGCGTACCAGACTTGTGGCCTTTGACCATCGTACCATGGAGGAGGCACTTAGTGTAGCATGCAGGCAAGAAAGTGAGATGGAGAAGTACTTCAAGGAAAAGAAGGCTACTTCAAAGAGGCCAGCATCACCATTTCAGAGTCAGGACAAGAAGAAGAAGGCAGTTTATGTACCTCAGTAGATACCTGAGTATGTGAAGAGGGCTCCTCAGTAAGGAAGATTTCAGCAAGAAGACAAGCCCTTGTGTACTCATTGTGGCAGAAGGCATGAAGGGCAGGTATGTTGGTTGAGTGCAGGTAGATGCCTACGTTGTGGTGACAAGGACCACAAGATAAAGAATTGCCCAAAGATGGCACAACAGCAGCAGTGACGCCGGCAGCAGTAAAGCCAACAAGAAGACCCCGGGCCCAAGCCCGAGTGTATGCATTAGCCAAAGAAGATACAGAGCAGGTAGAGCATGTGACTGAAGGTACAGTTCCTATTATGGGTATTCATGCTAGAGTTCTTTTTGATACTGGTGCTACACATACATTTGTGTCTGAGAGGTTTACAAAGGTGTTATTTAAAAAGTCAGATGCAAAAGCTATATATTTGGATATTCCCTTATCTGTGCATACACCAGTAGGAGCTATGATTACCAAAAAGTGTTTCTGTCACTATATGTGTGCATAGAAGATCGTTTGGCAGGGTGCTTTTATCTATTAAAGATAAAAGACAATGATGCTATTCTGGGTTTAGATTGGCTGGAAGAACACTATGCCCTACTAGATTGTCGGAAGAAGGAAATCATTTTCCATATTCCAGGTGAGGATGAGTTTTCACATCCCTTACCCAAGAAGATGGCTAGGAAGTTTGTGTTGTCTGCTCTAAAGGCGGCCAAAATGCTGAACAAAAGGCTGCGGTGCGTACTTGGCTAGCGTGGTTGTGTCTAAGGACACTAAAACCCCACTTATTAGAGAAGCAGAGGTTGTTTGTGATTATGTGGACATATTTCCCGAGGATCTTTCTGGTTTGCCACTGGAGAGAGAGATTGAGTTCGCTATTGAGTTGATGCCAGGTAGAACTCTGATTTCCAAGGCACCTTATTGTATGGCACCAATAGAACTCGCAGAGCTCAGGAGTTAGTTGCAAGACTTGCTGGACAAGGGTTTCATTCATCCGAGTTCTTCACCGTGGGGTGCTCCAGTTCTCTTTGTTAAGAAGAAGGATGGTTAGATGAGGCTATGCATTGACTATTAGAAGCTTAATCAAGTAACGATCAAGAATTGGCATCCTTTACCTTGTATTGATGACCTATTTGATCAATTACAGGAGCTTCAATATTTTCTAAGATAGATGTAGCATATCGATTGTTCGGATCGTCTTATATTCGTTGTGGTGGCCAGTGTGTGGCCCACATTGTGAGTAGCAGGTGCTTTCACAGGTTTCCGGGGCGTTGTGGGACGGCTGGTTGGCCCAACACACAGATTTTTCTTTGTCTTTGAACGCAACAGAGGGGCGCGTCGCGTTCTCATCGCGACACTCGGGGACGTCGCGTTCATGTTGCTGCTGTTTTGGCTCGTCGTCTGCATGCGCGCCGCGTGTTGCGCGCTGGACAGGCGTGCTGACGTCGACAGGCGGATCACGATGGGTAGCCGCGTCGCGACCAGGTCGCAATGTCGCGATACGTCACATTCCCAACCGAGCTGCGTTTTTAAGAAACCCTGGCAGAACAGAGCTTTCACAAGCTCTCCTCGGCTAGGGGAGGTTTTGCTCGTGGGTTTTTGGGCGATTCGAGCTCGTGGGACTTGGTTGGACGTGTTCTCGCCGCGAGGATCATGTGTGGAGCGAGAGAAACACCGGGTTAACGCCGTTTAGGTGTTCTTCATCAAAGTAGGGAGATTCTACCCTTTTCTTCATGGAATCACGGTGTGTGTGTCGTGTGATGTGTTTACTGCTTTAAGAACCGTAGATGGCATGCTAGGACATCACAAAGAGCATGAAAAATGGATTAGAAACCATGTATGGTAGGATTTTTAGGGTTTTCTGGTGAAGGGGACCCGGATAGGGTTTCTCGCCTGCGAAGGCGACGGTTTCCCCTGTCGCGATCTGATCGCGACAGGACGATACGTCGCGTTCGTTCTTTGGATTGCGACTGGTCGGGGCGTCGCTATCTGAACGCGACCTGGGTCTCTTTCGCGATCGCAGCCAAGAGTTGCTATTTACTCATAAGTGTTGTTATTGTATGTATCTGTTACTGTTAACCGATGCATGGCCTGGTTAACCGATGTGTGTAGAGGTGGTTTGTGATGCTTTGGCATTTGTTGTGCTCCTTGGGAGTGCTGTTCACATGGTGAGCTGTAGGCTCACGTGGTAGTGTGTGTAACTGGTTTCAGTGACCCGTATGTGTTCACGTGGTTTGTGTAGCATGCACGAGTTTTCGTGTGCATGGCAGGTAGTGTTACGCCTTCCGTGGTTACCTCTTCAGTTGGGAGCCCCAGGTTCCGAGGTGATCCAGGCACGTGGGTGTACTCGGGGTTTGTCCCGATATAGTGGTACTATCAAGGTCTTGTCGTCTTCCTGGACACCCTCACCCTTGGGGAGAGTTGTCGTCTGGCTGAGGGAAAGACGGCAGTGGGACAGTGACTTGTGAGAGTTTGTGTTTAGTCACTTGTAGCGCACTCGTAGTTGGGGGGACGGACACCAGTAGACGTACTGGACCCCAGCTAGTCCTCTTTCCAGTGCCTCACTTTAGGGAGCTTAGGCCGGAGTCCCTAATGGTAACAGGCATGGGCCTGCGGGGTGTGACCTGCAGGTGTGGTGGTTTGGTTGGTCTCCACAGTTCTTGTTTGGTTTAGTGGAGTGGCAGCTGGACCTTTCGTTCATGGCTGAGAGGCTGAGAGGTAGACCTATATGTTTGTCCGGGTTGGTTGCTGGTGTCGCGAGCCAAGCTACGCGACCCGAGTTTGGCGTTTACCTACTTTAGCTCGTACACCTGTTCGAGTTTTTCGTTTATTTATTTATTAACATTACTTTTGAGATCAGCAAGCGGTAAGTAAGTTACAACTTTAATATATTGCTTAAATAATTCTATAAACTGTTATAACGTAGCTTCCTGCTTAGTTACATGAGTTGTGGTTTGCTCGGTTTCTTTGGGGGAGTTTCCCTACTGAGCCAGTGACTAGCGAGGCTCACCCCCTACTCTTTTCAGGTGAGGGAGAGCAGGAGGCTTCCCAACCGTCTTCTAGTTCCGGACCGCACCATAGGCTTCCCAACCGTCTTCTAGTTCCGGACCGCACCATAGCGGAGCAGGGTCTGCGCCACCTCCAGCAGTGTAATTTTCTCTCTTTGTACACCTCGGGGTATGCCCCAGGTTCTGTTGTACAGATTTATAGTTTTAGTTGAGAAACTGGCTATGTAAATCCCATGTAAATATTTGTGGAATGGAAAGTTTACTTCTGTTCAGTGGTTTCCTTTATATTTCTACGGACTTTTGTGAATGATATCCCTTGGGAAGCTTCGGCTCGTTCGCGGGAGGCGGAGTCGTGTCAGACTCGTTATTAGGTTAACGGGTTTGAACGATGTGGTCCGTCACAATAGATCTTTGCTCAGGTTACCATCAACTTCGGATAAAGTTCGATGATACATCCAAAATAGTTTTTCGGATGCGATATGGTCATTATGAGTTTTTGGTATTGCCATTTGGCCTGACAAATTCCCCAGCTGCATTTATGGATTTGATGAATCAGGTTTTTAGGCCTTATCTAGATAGTTTTGTGGTTGTCTTCATAGATGATGTATTGATATATTTTCCTGATGAAGCATCTCACCGTGAGCATTTGAAGATTGTGTTAGAAGTGTTGCGAGGGAACAAATTGTTTGCCAAGCTTAGCATGTGCAACTTCTGGATGAAGGAAGTTCATTTCCTTGGTCATGTAATTTCTGGAGATGGTATAGCTGTGGATCCATCTAAGGTGAAGGCAGTTCTAGAGTGGGAGACTCCAAGATCACCATATGAGATACAGAGTTTCTTGGGATTAGCTGGTTATTACCGCTGCTTTATAGAAAGCTTTGCATCCATTATGGCATTGTTGACCAAGCTAACCAGGAAGGGAGTTAAGTTTATATGGTCCGAGGAATGTGAGTAGAGTTTCAGAGAGTTGAGGAGTAGATTGATGTCTGCTCCCATGTTGATTCTACCTAGTGGAGTAGATGGTTTCACGATCTACACGGATGCTTCTCATATTGGTCTTGGTTGTGTGTTAATGCAGGATGAGAAAGTGGTTGCCTATGCTTCTCGACAATTAAAGGAGCATGAGCGTAACTACTTGACCCATGATTTGGAGTTGGCAGTAGTGGTTCATACTTTGAAGATCTAGTGACCCATGATTCGAGGTGTTTACTGATCATCAGATTCTCAAGTACTTGTTCTCACAAAAGGAACTAAATCTGAGGCAGAGAAGATGGATTGAGTTCTTAAAAGATTATGATTCTGAGTTGCAATATCACCCAGGCAAGGTGAATGTTGTAGCCGATGCACTAAGCAGGAAGAGGACTACAATGCAGAAAGATTGGAAATTAATGGAAGATGCGGGTTGTGCTTTAGTAAGGGTTGAGTCACAGTTGTGTCAAGCTTTTGTGGTTCAATTGTCGATCAGGTCTTCTATTCTGGACATTGTGGTGGATGGTTAGAAGGATGATCCTAGGTTGTAGGAGATGATTGGGAAATCAGGCATTGCTCATGATGAGGAGGGCATTATCAGGTTTCAACATCGAGTGTGTGTGCCCGACATTGCTGATGTGAGGAAGCAGATTCTAGAGGAAGCTCATAGATCCAAGTTTACAATACATCCAGATAGTGGCAAGATGTATCAGGATTTGAAGCGGACCTTCTGGTGGCAAGGCATGAAGAGAGATGTGGCAGACTTTGTGGCTAGATGTTTGACATGCCAACAAGTGAAGGCAGAACACCAGAGGCCATCTAGACTAATGCAGAAGATTGATCTTCCGTTACAGAAATGGGAAGCGATCACCATGGATTTTGTCACAGGCTTACCCAGGTCTACTCAGGGCAATGACTCTATTTGGGTGATTGTGGACAAATTCTCCAAGACTGCTCATTTCTTAGCTATGAAAAAGAAGCAGTCTGTTGAGAGTTTAGCCAAGCTTTATGTGGATAGCATTGTCAAATTTCATGGAGTAGCAAAATCTATCATTTCGGATAGAGATCCAAGGTTTATTTCAAGACTATGGCAAGGTTTGCAGGATGCTCTTGGTTTGCAATTGAAGCTTAGTTCTACATTTCACCCGCAGACAGATGAACAATCCGAAAGGACAATCTAGACTCTTGAAGACATGTTGAGGGCGTGTGCCTTGGATTGGAAGGGTGACTGGGAGTGACATTTACCTTTTGTGGAGTTTGCCTACAATAACAGTTTTCATGCAAGTATAGGTATGGCCCCATTCGAGTCTTTGTATGGTAGCCCCTATAGATCTCCTTTATGTTGGGAGGAAGCTGGAGACAGGTAGTTGGTTGGACCTAAGATTGTGCAAGAAATGTCTAGCAGGATTCAGCTAATCAAGCAGAGATTAAATGCAGCCTAGGACTGACAGAAAAGCTATGCAGATAATAGATGGAAGGATTTGGAGTTTGAGGTGGGAGAGCATGTTTTCCTTAAAGGTCTCACCTACAAAGGGGGTAATCAGATTTGGTCAACATGGAAAATTGAACCCAAGGTTCTATTTGAAATCTTGAAGAAGGTTGGAAATGTGTCTTACCAATTGGCATTACCACCATCTATGGAAAACATTCATCTTGTGTTTCACATTTCTATACTAAGGAAGTATGTACGGGACCCATCTCATGTTATTAACTATAAGCCCGTGGAGTTGCAGCAAGATTTATCCTTTGAGGAGCAACCCATAAATATTTTAGACCACAAGGTTCAGCATTTGAGATCCAAGAGAATTCCCCTAGTGAAAGTCTTATAGAGGAATTTTGTTCAAGAAGAGGCAACATGGGAGCTTGAAGAAGGAATGAAGATGAAGTACCCACATCTTTTTGGTGAGTTTTCTTAGATGCAATCTTTGAGGACGTAGATTATTTTAAGAGGGAGAGAGTGTGGTGCCCTAAATTTTATTCATAGATTTAAATTATAACTGCTATCTATTTTGATGTGCATTTACAAATTTATGTGAATATGTATGAATATTTAGGATTTTTTTTGGGTTGTGTCGACCTATGTTGTTGACGACAACATCGTGAGCTGTCAACAACATCGATAGACGTCAATTGTGGGTAGATGACAATACCTTGTCGTCAACTTCCTACGGTGCAGACCACAGAAATTTCACGATCCAGTTCTAGTGTGGTTAAGGAAATGGGTAAAATCTTCGGTAACGGCTAGAGCATGACTCCTACCTTCTCTAGACCAACTAAGGGAAGACCAATCCTTTTATAAAAGGGTTTTTTAGCCACCTTATTCCCGTTTTTGAAGTCTTCCCCAAGTCTCAAGGAGGAGAAGAGGAGAAATCCGGAGTTCTGATCTTCATGGAGGTTCAGTTCAAGCATCTTCAAGTTAGGATGCTGTGCCTTTGAAGGTTGAAGGTGTCTCCAACGTGCTGTTGGCATAGGAGATCGTCTTGCTGAGGATTTAACCTCGGAGAGAGAACCATCTGGGTTGGCCAAGGTGGGTTTTAGAGGCAAGTAACTAAGGGATCAAGTTTCCAACCCTAGCTTCTACCTTTTTATAATTTTTCCATGATTTTAGAAAATAAAACAACAGTCGGATTTGGGGTTTGTATAGGTTCTGTCATCTGTCAGGTTAACGGTAACCTTGACTGCCATCAAGGATGAACTTAACGTCAATCCCTTTTCCGTCAACTGAACTTAACGACAACCCTATTGTCGTCAAGTTCTTCTATTTACTATTTTTTTCTTGTTTTTACTTCTGGATTTATATCTTTGTGTTCAGACTTTGAATGGACTTTCTATGTGATGTGTAGGGTTAAGTAAGTTAACTCCGTACCATGCTACAATTTGGGTTATTTTTTGTCATCATCCTAATATTAGGGCAATTTCTGAAATCTGTAATTAAGCATGGATTTAAGAAGAAATTTTGTATGTGAAGCATATATGTGATAAAAATCAAAATTTCTATGTAGAAATACATGTCAGGATTGTTCACACTGTGATGGATTTGTAACCAGATATTGACCATTTTATGTAATTTCCATGGCTGATTTGCTATAATCAATAGCACAATTTTAAATTTCGTAAATAGTTCCTGAGTTCTGAAATTTTGAGATTTTAACCAGTGAATGAGCATGATGTGCATTCATTAAAAATACTAAAGCTGTTTGACAGTTGGCTTCAGCTTGGTGAATGTTTCTTTCTTTATACCAGTACTTAGATTAATATGGAATTAGTGTGAATATCAGAAAATTATGAAAAATTACCATTTTAATACATGATAATAGGGGCACATTTTTCCAAAATTTTGTGAATTTTTTATGTCTGTAACTATTTTAGGTTTGTTATCATCATATGAAATGTGTTATATTAAATAGGTTTTGTGGGAAATTCTCAGAAGTTACAGCATGTGATCCATCTAAAATATGTCTATGTTATGATTAGAATATATGTATATGATTTGGGTAGCATGCTATGATGCATTTGAAATTTGTAAATTCACATATAATTCAGTATTCGGCCAATAAGACACTACCACTATAGAAGTGATTTGGAATAGGACCATAGTAATGCCCCTATGAAAGTGTTCAATATGTTATATGTTTCTGAGGGCACGAGAAGAAATCCTAGAGGTGAACAAGTACCACTAGTAATGGTGAGGAGAACTTCCCCCGTTCTGCGCAGTAACTTAGACTCTATCACTGTCTGCCTAGGTGATGAGTATATGTTCATATGTGTATGTGACTTCTAATGGGTGGTTTGGGCTATGTCTTGGCAATTTGTACATATGTATATGTCATTTGATATGTTTTTGTTAACATCAGCATGATTAGAATATCATACATGTCTTTTTCCTTTCTGCTAAATGCTTGATAGTCATGCTCACTTATGTAAACTCTTGAAACCATGTATACCTTGTACACCATGTTGATATTTGAAACTTTGTCATCATGATCAGATCTGCAACCACTTGCAAAAGTAAAGATTAAGAAGTTAATGTAATGTCTTTATCTCACGTCTTAGACAAGTATCCATTGTATGTAAAGTTTGATTAAAGATATATTTAGCGTATGTTACATTATAAGTAGTATGATCGTTGAAATCAATATGCATTAACATGGTTTAAAATATAGTATATGTTAGGTTTGTAGTCTATTTTTTGGTTGCTTGCTGAGTCTTCGTTTTAGACTCGTACTTGCTTAACATTTCAGGTGAAGTTGTGGATTTCGAGGTTATTGTAGCAGGATTGGATTCGAAGCGTGAGGATTAGATTTGAGTATTGAGTGACCTTTGTATGTGAGGAATCCTTATGTTATAAACTTTGTAATAAAATATTTAACAGTTGTGGACTTTTCTATGGATTATGGACCTGGATGTTAAAGTTGATGCGATTGATTTTTAATTTCCGCTACTTTGGTATTCATTTATGAATGACTCAACCTGCATTTGATATTTGTTGGGGTGTGTTCCCCGTGTAGCATGTCACTTGGACTCGATGAGAGTTGGTATAATTAAACCGGGTCTAAGCGGGGTGTTATAATAGTGGTCGCTATTAAAATTGAATTGGGATGACCTATATGGACTCTTTCAAAAAAAATTATTCAAAATTGAATTCTGACCCTTAATCGCGATGGACATGGTCAACACGTTTGTGAATTTCTGAATTTTGTTTTTGGAAACTTGCCAAAAGCTAAATATGGAATATTGAATCGCGACGGGGATACCTGACGCGTTTCAGAAGAGGCAATAAGCATTTCCAAAAATGAAATAAGGAAATTATTGAGAAATATGAAAGTTCAAAATCGCGATGCCATGACCCAATGCGTTTAAGGCAATCGATGCAGGATAATTGATTGTTGGTCTACAATTGATCTGAATCGCGACAGCTAGGTCCAACGCTTTAATGATCAATCGGTATAGAATCACGACGGCCCGACACGACGTGTTTAGGATCAGTTGATAGAGACCAATCGATTGTTTTTGAATAGCGACAGCTTGAACCAATGAGTTTAAGATTAATTGATTATTCTCCATCAGTCGATGCATAATCACGACCACTATACCCTTCGCGATTTGCAATTATTGTCCAAACCTTCACAAGGTAGAAAAATGTAGGGGAAGCACCAAGAAATGTGGGGGAGATAGGGGGGAGACCCTGAATAATGGGGAAAATACTCTCACAAGGCAGAAAGAGAGCAATTTGTGGCCTTATGGCGTAATTCAAAATTTGCCCGTGATGGTGTCATTTTTAGCTTGACTACAGGGATGACAACTCCTCCCCTCGCCGACATATCCTCCTCGTCAGGGCTGCTCTCAGTAGCACCTCCTCATCATAGCCTTCCTTCAAGCAGGGCTACAGCAACAACAACTACAACAAGAGAGGAAGAAGCAATGGCGGTGGCGGTAGCAGCTTCACAAGCGGTGGTGGCAGCAGCAGCAATAACAGCGCATCACCAGTAGTAGTAGCAGTTGCTGCTTCAGAAGCAACAACAAGTAGGAACGACAGGAGCAGGAGCCTCCTACTTCCCTTCTACTCTTCTACTAATGAGGGAGAGGGCTGCGGTGGTGAGTGGAGGAGAGGAGAGTGGAAGAGTGTTGGGGTGGTATGGGAGACCCCTCAGCTTGTAGGGCTCTCCCAACCACTCCATCATGATGGAAGGCTCCGGTTTCAACCATCGCACGACCACCATGTCGTGAAAACATGCATGGTACCGCGTAAAGGACATGCAACCATGTAACGTCGTGACCGTTCGGATTGTGGTTTGATTGGTCTATGGGCCAATGTGTGGTCAATAGGTGGTGTTTGGTGTTTTAGCAGGTTGTGTGGGTGTAGTGGGCCAAAAATTTGGGCCCAACACACCCTCTGGTTCTCTGTTTGAGAAGGCGACGTGGGTGTGTGTCGCATTCTTAACACGACAAACACCGGCATTGCGTTCTCACTGCCGCTATTTCAGGGTGCTTGGTTGCATGCCAGACGCATGGCGTGTGCAGGGCTACAACGTGGCTTCGGTGTTGAGAAGGTGACGACCTAAACCTTCGTGTTCTTGACGTGATAGCCGGTGGGTCATGTTATTAAATCTGATGAGTAAAGCAACCTAGGTCGGCCAAATAGAGTAGAGGAAGCTCTGTTCGGCGAGGAGGAGGTTTTGGTGTATGATTTGTGGCAATTCGGGTGTGTGGTGCATGGTTTGGCATGTTCTCGACACGAGGATGTTGCTCGGAGTGTGGGAAATGTTGATCCATCGTTGTTCTTCACATTCTTCTCATAGGCAGTGAGATTCTGCTCATTTTTTTATTATAGAAGGTGTTATTGTTGTGTTTGATGAGTGGAACGGGTTTAATTGTTAGATGGCATGTTAGTGTAATTGTTAGATAAGTTGTATTTGATTTATATGGCCGTTTAGATGTGTTTTATGGGGTTTCCAGAAGTCGTACTTCGGGTTGAGGTTCTGTCTGTGAAGGCGACGACCCTGGGTGTCACGTTCTGAACGCGACAACCCGACCCGTCACGTTTATGTTCTGAACGCGCCGTATCATAGCATCCCGTTCCGAACATGATAGATACCCCTGTCGCCTTATAGCTTCCGAGGGCTGAAAGCTTATTTCATTTAATGTGAATATAAGGTTATGCCATTTTATCTATTTAAAATATTATAGCGGTGCTTTGGCATGTGTTTGAGATTAGAGGACACTGTGTTTACGTGGCTCGTGCGTATGTGGCGTGTTGGGCGGTACGACGCCTTCCGTGGTTACCTCTCGAGTCGAGTACCCCAGGTTCTCTATGAGCCAGGCACATTAGTGCTCAAGATTTGTCTCGGTACTGTGTGTATCGTCAAGGTTTGTGTCATCTTCCTGGACACCCTCACTTGTCTGTCGAGTTGTACGTCTGGCTGAGGGAAAGTCGGCAGTGGGGTAGCGACTTGTGGTGTGTAGGTTCTCTATTTGGTTGCTTGTAGCGTGCTCGTGGTTGGGGCATGGACACCGGTAGACGTACTGGTCCCTAGCTAGTCTTGTGTTCTACAGCCTCACTCTAAGGATTCCAAACTCTTAGAGGTGTGTCAGGCATTAGTCTGTAGCGTGTGTCGTTGCAGGTGTGGTGGTGGTTGGTCTCCACAGTTTGTTGGCACTGTAGAGGTGGAGTCGTAGTTGGAACTTCCGTCCGTGACTGTGAGACTGAAAGGTAGTCTTGTGTGGTTTGTCCAGGTCAGTGGCTAGTGTCGCAAACCAGGCTTCGTGACCCGAGTGTGGCGTTGCCCTTCTTTAGCTCGTCCACTGGTACGTGATTTATCATTTATTTATAAATGTGTAGTACACTTAGTTGATGGTGTTGTTTATTTAATTTTAGCCCTTAGTTTCTTCATGCCCAACTTTATTAATTGTATAGGTTTTAGCTGAATTACTTCTGCTGCTCGTGAGTTTGTGTAGTACCGATTTTGAGGGAGTTTCTCTACTGAGCCAGTGACTTGTGAGGCTCACACCCCTACTTCCCTCTTTCAGGTGAAGGAGAGTAGGAGAGTTCCCATCCCTCTTCTAGTTCTGAGCCACACCATAGCGGAGGCGGGCCTACGCCACCAGCAATGTAATTTTATGTTCTTATTCTCACCTCGGGGTATGCCCCAGGATGCTGTACCTTTAGTTTTTGTCGACTCTAGCTGAGATGTGGCTATTTAAACTTCATGTAATATGTGAGATTGTACAATGAATGCGATATTATGTGTGTTTGGTTGGTTTCTTTTATGTTCATACGAACTCAAGTAATGTATCCCTTGCGAGACTTCGGCCTGTTCGCAGGAGGCGGAGTCGGATCAGGTTCATTATTAGGTTAACGAGCATGAATGACGAGGACCGCTACAGTTGGTATAAGAGCAAGGTCTGTGTGAATGTAAACGAATAGGAAGATTTACATAGCCTTGATCTCTACGTCAGTCCACTACTGGTAGTTAGCCCTGGTTTTGTATTGACTTGTAAGTGTGTTGTGTGGTTTGGAATGATGTATGTGCAGGATTTGAAATGGCTGATAGAAGAGATTGGGGAGGTGGAGGAGATGAATCAGAAGAGTCTACTCATTAGTTGATCGAAAGATTGTGGGAAAGTATTACTGAGATTCGGACAAGGTTGGATCAGCAGTACCGATCCAGCCAGCAGTGATAGTGAAACGCGCGACATTGTTGACTGTGCAACTTCGTTGTCCAGAGTTCTTCGCACACATCAAAATGCGCACTTCCTCTAAACTGTCTCACAAACATAAAGTCATAAAGAAGAACTAGCACAATAGTGAGTACAGGTCATATCCACGGAGAGGCAGAATAAAGTTTGAATTTAAACTACTTAAACTTGAAATCAAGAAGATCCAATAGTAAAATTTGACTTAAATCCACTCAGCTCACTAAAAGTTCTAGTGCGATTAGAATCCTTTGATATCACAACCAATTGAACAATAACAAAATTTAAATTCTCAAAACATGAAAACTAAACTGAGAACTCTTAGTAAGAGACCAAGCCAATCATCCTTCCGCAAAGCAATTGATGCAATACGCAACAAACATTTCCACTTCTTATTTCAACCCTGTTGTTGTTCCATAATTGCTCACACCTTCATAACTCGAAGGGGAGCACCATAGCAAAAAGATCTTAAATGATGAATGCTTCAGTTGTGCAAGAAGAAATAACTAGAACAATTGATAGTAAGGAAATCAAAGAGCTCAAACAAAGATTTGCACTGAGAACACTTTGAACTATGGAAATTTCATATCACCTTACCCACACAACACAACTTGAGGGAGGACGAATAACTGGGAAATAGAATGTAAAGAACTTCAGAACAGTAAGGAGAGACACAGTGGATCTTGTCTTCCTCACAGTCTGATGAATCGGTAAGAAATTAGCAAAAGAGATATGAACTGCGAGGTCAAACTCTAGAACTATGCAAAGGAAAGAAGAACACCATAAAAATTTCAAGAGCAACAGCGAGGGAATCCCATCCCTCAGATCTCTCAAAGCCTAATAGCTCTCTGCTACTTCCGAGAGCTCCCGGATGCACAGACTTCAGATGGTCCTGCCTCCAGATGCCGGACGACACCAATCTCCACGGAAGGAAGGAAGCAACACGTCGATCCAGCAGCCTCCGGAATCCTCACAGCAACAAAGAAGAAATGAAATCCACAGGGTCGAATTCTTCAACTCAACCAGTCCAATCTCACAAAAAAAAAAAGAATAATAACAGCAACACTCCCACTGGATCGGTCTCTTCTAAGCACAGAAGGAAATGAAAGTAACACAGACGCAAAGAACAAAGTAATTAGCAAGCTCAGAAGGATAGAAGAAGACAAAAAAATGGAATGCAAATACTAAATTCGAATTCCCTCCAAGTGCTGACCAGAGAAAGGAAAGAACGAAAAGAAATTGCCACTGAACTGAATTCAATTAATACAGAAGAATGGAGCTCCCTGGACGACTCTCACAGCCCTCAAACTCTCACATATCTGCCAACCACACAGACGAACCCCCCCAAACATTTAAACGCTCTGCTAAACCAGAAAATACAGGGAAATGAAAACTAAAAAAAATCTGAAATCCGAACCAGAGCACTCAAGAACAGGAAGAACTCCAAATTTTCCCAAAATCCCACTGGCTATCTCTGAACAGAAGAACAGAAGAAACTAAGAACAAAACTCTCACAGCTCTGCTCACCGAAAAATACAGGGAAAAGAAAAACTAAAAAAATTTCTCAGAATCCTACTTGCCAAAACGGAGAGCCCCCCTCCCGGGAGGACCTTTGGGGTCCCTTTATATAGGCTTCCGGGTCTTCTTGCTTCCTCTCCAGTGCGCACCAGGATCGCCACGTCGGCAGGATCTCCAGCTCAGCACGAATCGCCCCGCTCTGCATGGCCCGCTCTGCACGGGAGCTCCTCCCGCCATGCCATCTGCGCCGCACCATCCACAGCCCAGCATCAGCAGGGCGCCTTCCTAGCCAGCCGCCATCTCCCGCCGCACCCATCTCTCACCTGGCAGCACCGGATCTGGTCCAGCCGCTTCCATCTCAATCCGCATGCACACCCTGGCCGCCGGCTTCACACAGCAGCCTCACGATCCGGGCTCCATCTGGCCATCGCCTGCACAAGCCGCATGCACCAGCGCATCCATCAGGTAGCCATGCACCAGGGCTCCGCCATCGCACCCGCCAGCTTCAGCAGGTCCGAAATCTGGCCGCCCATCTCTGCAGATTGGCCACAACACCATCGCCAGCTCTGGCCGGCTCCTCCTGCTGCGCACCCATCTCTCACCTGGCAGCACCGGATCTGGTCCAGCCCACTCCACACCAGCAGCCAGCCAGCGCACCCGGGCCTCCCAGCCATCGCCGCGCCTCCAGCCCAGCAGATCTGCGCACCGCCATGCCCAAGCTTCCTGCTCTGCCCAGCAGAGCTCCATCCGCCAGCCCTGGCCTCCTGCACACCCAGGAGCTCCAAGCCGCAGCCGTCGCCCCCCTTCCAGTAGCTTCTGAAGAAGAAATAAAGAGATAAGATTTAATTGGGGTATTATCCGTGGCCAAAGAAATGGTGGGATTTATGAAATTGGTGTGGTGGGGTATGTGGCATTATAAGATTTGGTGGGGTGGGGTATGATATGATTTAAAAGGATG
This sequence comes from Colocasia esculenta, assembly GCA_014218235.1. Classification (NCBI taxonomy): domain Eukaryota; kingdom Viridiplantae; phylum Streptophyta; class Magnoliopsida; order Alismatales; family Araceae; genus Colocasia; species Colocasia esculenta. Next base: position 89,708,961 of record CM024757.1, read on the forward strand.
ATATTGGGTGAGTTATTTTATTAAAATATTTCTATTTATTTAAGATTGGTGGGGTATGTGTTGTGATTTGGTGAGATGAGAGAAAATAGATGTGCTATGATATGATGAGATGGAATATGTGACATGGTTTAAAAATGTGATTATTTACAACTAATATGTACAAAAAGATATTTATAAAGTAATGATAAGACTAAAAATTATTTATGTACAATGTATTTATAAAAGAGAAAACACTTTATTAATCAAACTATTCTAAAGGCATTGACCTTATTAGATGATATCTAACTAAGTGTTCTACCCAAAAATTTAACTAAATGTTCACAAATTTGTTTCTGAATGAAATAGAAATTAAAATCAAATTGCACCATATTTACAGATAAAAGATGTCTAAAATTTCTATATGTATGATATTTAACGCAAAAATTCATGTAGTTATCACTCCCCCCTAACATTGCTAGTCCCTTAACATTGCTAGTCCCTTAGCAATAAAGAAATACTCCAAATATAGGACTAGAAGATGTAATGTCTCATGATAAACAACCATCATGTAAAAGATTAATGTAAAGATAAGTCTTTCCTAATTGTAAGGGCTTATGGCAAGAAATTAGTGCACAATTGGTAGCTCACTTAAGGGTTCACATCAGCCCTTCTGAAGCTCCTCTGCCTCAGCCAGTAATTGAGATTAGATTGATTTGAGGGAGAAGAAAAGAATTGTGGAATAAGATCCTTGCTCAGTCAGATCTGGTTGTTTCTCTCAGTTCCATTCTGCTCATCTTCTTGAGGATTATTTCTCTGAGTTTGAGGACTTTTGTCCCTTTATTTGCACTTTGTGCACTCAGAATTTCTTTATTTCTTTTTCATCCACAATGCTGCACAACCCATCACTTTTCAAGAGTAGCGAGTCCAACTTTACTCGGATCCGGGGCATTTTTCATGGATATATTTTTCTTTTGCTTTTTGGCTTTTCTTTTCTTTTCTTTTCCTCTTTAAGGAAGAATGAACAGTCAGGTTCCTTGATCACATACCTTCACTTCCTTCACAATTCACTTAAGGGGAGGGGAGAAAACCAATCACCTCTCTCCTACTAGCCTTGACAAAATTGCTACATTCGGGTTCAGCTAATCTAAGTGGCTGTGTAGTGTGTGTATGAAACTTCCTGCCATAAATCCTTACATAAGGTAGACAAGAGTACATGTAATCATTTACTAGATGCTATCTAACATGGATGTTTGCAAAGGAGTGTGACAACCACAAAATTTTAATGGTTAAAGATCAGACACATAGTCTGTGAAATGACAAGCATTTTTATTCAAAGATTTATTTAAAGATGAAACATTGTGAAATTTTTTTATTTTTATGTACAAGCTAGAAAATGAAATGAAGCATGGGGGGGGTGGGGACTATGCATGCTTTATTCTACCTCTCCCCCCTACTTATTTGCAGAAAAGAAAGCAAGATAGAAAATTACCTGATAAGGAAAAATCTGTACACTTGGGTTGCCTCCCAAGAAGCGCTAAGTTTATCGTCTTCAGCCAGACGCAATTAGGCTTCACTTGGCTCATCTAGCTTGGTAGACTCAATTTTAAGAAGATGGGTTTTCAAAAAAATGCTTTAACCTCTGCCCATTAACAGTGGACGATTGTCCAGTTTTAGGATCAAGAATAACGACAGCGCCATTGTCATAGACTTTGACAACCATGTAAGGCCCATCCCACCGGGACTTCAATTTTCCCGGAAACAGACGAAGTCTAGAATTAAACAACCAAACTTTATCATGCACTTGAAAAGTTTTTCTATGAATGTGTTTGTCATGGAATGCTTTGGCCTTGGCTTTATAGATCTTGGAACTTTCGTAGGCCTCATTTCTGAGCTCTTCTAGCTCATTCAGATGAAGGGTCCTTTGTTGACCAGCTTGGGCTAAGTCAAGATTGACTTGTTTAATAGCCCAATAGGCTCTATGCTCAAGTTCGACCGGCAAATGACATGATTTTCCAAAGACAAGCCGGTAAGGGGACATTCCAATGGGAGTTTTGAAAGCAGTTCGGTAGGCCCACAATGCATCATCTAACCTTTCTGACCAGTCTTTCCTATCAGGCCTAACCGACTTTTGAAGAATGTTTTTAATCTCCCTGTTTGATACTTCCACTTGGCCACTAGTTTGGGGATGGTAAGGTGTTGCTAGCTTATGGGTGATCCCATACTTCCTTAGGAGGGTCCTAAATTGGGTGTTAATGAAATGAGGTCCTCCATCACTAATGATTGCTTTGGGCCACCCAAATCTAGAAAAGATGTTTTTCTGAACAAATTTGATAACCACCTTATGATCATTGGTCTTTGTGGCTATGGCTTCTATCCATTTGGACACATAGTCAACAGCAACTAGAATGTATGTGTATCCAAAGGATGGTGGAAAAGGTCCCATAAAATCTATCCCCCAAACATCAAAAATTTCTACAACCAAAATGGGGTTAAGAGGCATCATGTCCCTCTTAGAAATGTTTCCCATGGTTTGACATCTAGGACAGGCCTTACAAAATTGGTGGGCATCCTTAAACAATGTGGGCCAATAGAAACCAGAGTCTAAGACCTTAGCAGCGGTCTTCTTTCCTGAAAAGTGTCCTCCACAGGCGAGAGAATGACAAAACTTGAGGACACTTTGATGCTCACTCTCAGGGACACATCTTCTTATCACTTGGTCTGGTCCTATGAAAAATAGCTCCGGGTCCTCCCAAATAAAGTACTTGTCTCTAGCAAAGAATCTCTCTCTCTCATTTTGGTCCAATCTCCAGGTACTCGTCCAATGACTTTGTAGTTCACAATGTGTGCGTACCATGGAGATAAAATGTTGGAGACAGCTAAAATGTGCTCATCTGGGAAAGCATCTCTAATGGGCATAGAGTCCGGGGCAACTATTCTAGACAAGTGGTCAGCTACCACATTCTTGGATCCTTTCTTATCATGAATTTCCAAATCAAACTCTTGTAACAATAGAATCCATCTGATCAATCTAGGCTTGGCATCCTTTTTGGCAAGCAAATGCCTCAAGGCAGCATGGTCAGTGAAAACAATGATTTTGGCTCCTAAGAGATAAGATCTGAATTTCTCTAAGGCAAAACAACAGCTAGGAGCTCTTTTTCAGTGGTTGTGTATCGAATCTGAGCATCATTCAATGTTCTGCTTGCATAATAAATCACCACAGATCCTTTATCAGTTTTCTGGCCCAAAATGGCACCTACTGCATAATCTGAAGCATCGCACATTATCTCAAATGGTAATGACCAATCTGGAGATTGTAGAATTGGAGCTCTGGTCAAAATGTCTTTTAATTCCTCAAAGGCTTTATGACAAGCTTCATCAAAAATGAATGGAGTGTCTTTAACAAAGAAGTTAATGGCCTTGCAATTTTGGAAAAGTCTTTGATGAACCTCCTATAAATCCAGCATGACCAAGGAAGGATCGAATTTGTTTGACAGAGTTGGGAGGAGGCAATTCGGAAATGAGATTACCTTGGCTTTATCTACCTCTATCCCTCTCCCTGAGACAATATGCCCTAAGACAATTCCCTCCTTAACCATGAAGTGGCTCTTTTCCCAACTTAAGACAAGATTGGCATTAATGCATCTTTTGAGCACTTCAGTCAAATGGTCGAGGCACGAATCAAAGTCATTTCCAAACACAGAGAAATCGTCCATGAAGACTTCTAAGTAATCCCCAACCATGTCTGAGAAAATAGACAACATGCAACGTTGAAAAGTTGCAGGGGCATTGCACAGCCCGAATGGCATGCGTCTAAAGGCAAAGGTTCCAAATGGACATGTGAAAGTGGTCTTTTCTTGGTCATCAGGGTGAATAGCCACTTGGTTATACCCTGAGTATCCATCAAGGAAACAAAAATTTTTGGCCTGCCAGTTTCTCTAAGATTTGGTCAATGAAAGGTAAGGGGAAATGGTCTTTCTTGGTCATTGCATTCAGTTTACGATAGTCAATGCACACTCTCCATCCTGTAGCCAGCCTAGTGGGAATGAGCTCACCCTTTTCAGTTTGAATCACGGTTAGTCCAGACTTTTTAGGCACAACTTGAGTTGGACTAACCCACTGGCTATCAGAGATGGGATAAATAAATTCTGCATCCAGCCATTTGACAATTTCCTTCTTAACAACTTCTTTCATGTTGGGATTAGTCTTCTTTGCATCTCGATTGAACTTTTGGCATTCTCTTCTAAGTAATGCGATGTGTGCAAACTGAAGGACTTATCCCTCTCAGATCATCTATTGTCCAACCTATAGCTCTCCTATGACTCTTCAAAACATCAATCAATTTCCTTTCCTGCCCTTCCTCAAGATCACTAGCGATTATGATGGGCCATGTTTCATTCTCTCCTAAAAAGATGTACTTTAAATTCGCAGGGAGTGGTTTTAGCTCAACCTTAGGAGGACACTCAAATGGAATTGATGGATCATTATCTTGAAATATGAATTAAATTGTCCTTCCTCTCCCTCAAACCCTAGAGCACAGGGTTGGTCTATTGCTTCTTCCACACAAGACTCTTCCAAGGTGTCTACCACTAGACAACTTTCTCCTTCATCATGATGCCTAGATGCCCTGAAAATGTTGATACTAACCCGCCTATCTCCAAATGATATATCCATCATCCCGGTAGCACAGTTAATATTGGCTCTAGCTGTGGCCAAAAAAGGTCTACCAAGGATAATGGTGGACTGAGTCAAATCTTGGGGAGTGTTCATGTCCAAAATGATGAAATCGGCAGGGAAGTAACAATCATTGATTTTTACAATCACGTCCTCAACTAAGCCTTAGGAGTGGTGACAGAACGATCGGCTAGTTGGAGGACAACAGAAGTGGGTTTCAACTCTCCTAGCTTGAATTTCTCAAAAATGGCAGAAGGTAGGAGGTTGACACTGGCTCCCAAATCTAAAAGGCCACTCTCAAAAGTGACTCCACCGATGGTGCAAGGAATTAGTGGAGTGCCCGGATCTTTAAGCTTCTTAGGGAGTTGGTTTAAGACAATGGTACTCACAATTTCTGGGAGAATTATTGTTTCAGTTTTGTTTCTCACTTCCGTTTTGGAGTACACATTTCTTTTAGAAATTTGGCATAGGCCGGCACATGCTTGATGGCATCAAGGAGAGGAATGTTGATGTGAACTTGCTTAAACAGTTCCAAGAGTTCTTCATTACCAGTGGATTTGTTTTGGATTTTGGTTTTAAAGCTTCAGGAAAAGGAACTCTTGGGATGTAACAGTTTGGATCTTCATTCCTCTTGATTGTGTCTAGAGGTTCTTCATTTATTTTTTCTTTTCCCTTGGATTTGTCTTTTTCAACATTTTCTTCAATTTCTTCCTCAATTTCAATTTCGTTTTCATTTTCTTTATCCTCATTTGACATGTGTGGGTGAGGATTTGTTCTGATTCTTCCACTTCTTAAGGTAGACACAGTTTTTGCATTTTCTACTTGGGCCCCTAGCTTGGGCAGGAGGATGATCCTGTTGTATAGGTTGGTTTTGATTTTGAGGTGCAGGAATGTTCTGGACAAAAGCTTGTTGTGGGTTCTGTGGTGGAGGTGCATTTTGTCTAGCAGGTGGTGGTCTGTACCCCTGACCCTGATGGTATTGCTGGTTCTGGTAGAATCCGGGAGGGTTGTTCCTTGGGTTTGCTATAGTTTGACTAGGCAATTGCCCGGATTCCCTCCTTTGACATACATCAGCAATTTGGGACTCTAACCTTGCAAAATTTTGTTGGAAATTTTGATTTTGAGTTTGTTGTTCTTGCACAGTTTGACATAGAGTCGCCATCATGTTCTGGAGTTGGTTCATTTTATCATCCCAATTGGGTTGAGGAGGTGGTGGTTGATTCAATGAAGGTTGTTGGAAATTTGTGTGAGCAAATTGATTGGAATTTTGATTTCCTTGGTATTGTGGAGGTTTGGAGTTAGAAGATTGGCCAAATCCCGAATTTTGATTGGGATAGGATTGACCGTACATGGATTGCTTAAAGGCAGGTTGGGAAACTTGCTCAGATTGATTTTTCCATGAAAAATTTGGATGGTTTCTCCAACCCGGATTGTATGTGTTGGAATATGGGTCATAGGAGGGTTTGTAGAAGCCTTGAGCAGCTTGGACTTGTTCCTGAATGAAAGGGGGTAATTGGGCAGTAGTGGGACAAGCACTGGTGGGATGAGCTGGGCTAGCACACATAGCACAAGTTTCAGGTTGTTGAGAAAAATTGGGTGTGGCTTGCCCAGTCAAAGACAGTAATTGATCAAATTTTTGTTCCAACTTCTGCTCCAATCTTTGGTCAAGTCTAGCTATCAGATCTTCTACCCTAGAGTCTGGTTCCCCTCTTCCTCTTACTTCATACATCCCTGCCTTCTTTACAGGTCCTAACGCTCTCTCATAAGAGTAGAGTGAGGCATGATTGATAGAGTTCTCACTCAATGTTTCAAAAAGATTATATGCCTCATCCTCACTCTTAGTCATGAATGCTCCCCCACACGAAGCATCAACCATTTGCCTATTCGATTCTGTCAGACCTTCATAAAAAGCTTGAACTATTTGCCACCTCGACAAACCATGGTGGGGACATTTCCTAAGCAACTCCTTCAATCTCTCCCATGATTCATGCATTAATTCTCCTGGGTGTTGGGAGAATCCAGTTATTGCTCTTCTCATGGTGTTTGTTCGGCCAATCGGGTAAAATTTCTTTAAAAATTCCTGCTGCATTTCTGGCCATGTTGTGATAGTTCTCCCTATGGTTCCCAACCAATGTTTAGCCTTGTCTTTTAAGGAGAATGGAAATAGGGTCAACCTTAAGGCATTTTCTGTGAAATTTTGGATCCTTACAGTGGAACAGATCTCTATGAACTCATCTATATGCCTATAAGGGTCTTCATTAGGATTGCCATAAAAGGATGGCAACATCTGAATGGTTCCAGGTTTTTTCAAAATGATTTGCCGGAATTTCCGGCCTAATGCAAGTGGCAGTTGATAGTCAGAAGGAATGAAATATTCCTTCATCTGTCTGGGTGCAGCCTCTTCTAAGTTTCTAGCAACTTGGTTCTGGTTTTGGTTGGCCATCCTATGAAAAAATCTTTCAATCTCGTCTATAGGTTGGGCCAAATCTAAATTCTGGGAACGTCTACCAAGCATGCAAAGATGAAAAAGCCTTCTATTTATGATTTTTGAATTTTTTAAAATTTTTATTGATTTTTGATGATTTTTAAACAAACACAAACCAACAAACACTTTCAAATCAAATTAACCTACCACTAAGTGTTCCTTGGACTTATGTTATTTTTCTCAAAATCAGATTTATGCTTGCTTAAATCCAATTCTAACTCTTTTGTACTGGCCAGGTAAGAGGTGGAGTAGAGGGAGGCCCCCTTGCTTTCGCAAGGACCCAATTAGATAACCTCTGACTCACTTAAGCGTAAGCTTTTTAACCTCTAATCCTAGACACCAGACTAAAAGAGAAGTTTAGAATTAAGAAAGAACAAATCTAATTATGAACCCTAGGGCCAAGTCTACTGATTTTTATTGAAAGTTTAGGGCAATGCAAGAATGTAATTTTTTTTGTGATTTTTGGGCAAAGGAAAGGGTGATGAAATCCCTCACCTTATCTTTTTATCTAATGGGTGAAGCCCTTAAGCAGTCCCATTTTCAAATATGAAATGCAAAGATCCAATTCAAAACAAGGGTTTTCTAATGCTAAAACTAATGCATGAAACAAGTGGTGGAAGTCTTACCTTTCCCCCGCTCTTCAATGCAAAGAACAAAAATTGAATTCAAATGACAATTAAAGTGATGAATGTCCTAAAACATGGGATCCTAATCTTGAGAGATGAAATTTTTAATTACAAACAAACGGCTAACATGAAAGAGCGATTTGAGAAATTTTTTTTAGATTTTAGAAATTTTTAATTTTTATTTGATTTTTAAACTGAATAAAATGAAAGTAAGAAAATATAAAGTGGTACTATAGACTAATGCCAAACCAATCAAACCACAAAGAGGCCAATTATTACATGCCAACGAGAAGGAAATCTCTGTACATGCACAGAGAGTACATGAAAGCCTCACTACAAAGTTCACTCACACTCTTTCTATCTAAAATTCGGAATTAAAAGCAATTAAAAAAAAAATTTCAGCAAGCTTCTCCTCCAATGGGCTTCAAATCTCCAAGCCCAATCTCCAAGTCCCACTCCAAGTGTGCAAATTCTGTAATGAAAGCCCAATAACAAGTCAAATGAAATCTCAAGGTAAATGAAATCAAATTAAAATAGATCTAAATCAAACTCTAATGCCTCCCCGGCAACGGCGCCAAGATGAAACGCGCGACATTGTTGACTGTGCAACTTCGTTGTCCAGAGTTCTTCGCACACATCAAAATGCGCACTTCCTCTAAACTGTCTCACAAACATAAAGTCATAAAGAAGAACTAGCACAATGGTGAGTACAGGTCATATCCACGGAGAGGCAGAATAAAGTTTGAATTTAAACTACTTAAACTTGAATCAAGAAGATCCAATAGTTAAATTTGACTTAAATCCACTCAGCTCACTAAAAGTTCTAGTGCGATTAGAATCCTTTGATATCACAACCAATTGAACAATAACAAAATTTAAATTCTCAAAACATGAAACTAAACTGAGAACTCTTAGTAAGAGACCAAGCCAATCATCCTTCCGCAAAGCAATTGATGCAATACGCAACAAACATTTCCACTTCTTATTTCAACCTGTTGTTGTTCCATAATTGCTCACACTTCATAACTCGAAGGGGAGCACCATAGCAAAAAGATCTTAAATGATGAATGCTTCAGTTGTGCAAGAAGAAATAACTAGAACAATTGATAGTAAGGAAATCAAGAGCTCAAACAAAGATTTGCACTGAGAACACTTTGAACTATGGAAATTTCATATCACCTTACCCACAACACAACTTGAGGAGGACGAATAACTGGGAAATAGAATGTAAAGAACTTCAGAACAGTAAGGAGAGACCAGTGGATCTTGTCTTCCTCACAGTCTGATGAATCGGTAAGAATTAGCAAAAGAGATATGAACTGCGATGTCAAACTCTAGAACTATGCAAAGGAAAGAAGAACACCATAAAAATTTCAAGAGCAACAGCGAGGGAATCCCATCCCTCAGATCTCTCAAAGCCTAATAGCTCTCTGCTACTTCCGAGAGCTCCCGGATGCACAGACTTCAGATGGTCCTGCCTCCAGATGCCGGACGACACCAATCTCCACGGAAGGAAGGAAGCAACACGTCGATCCCAGCAGCCTCCGGAATCCTCACAGCAACAAAGAAGAAATGAAATCCACAGGGTCGAATTCTTCAACTCAACCAGTCCAATCTCACAAAAAAAAAAAGAAAATAATAACAGCAACACTCCCACTGGATCGGTCTCTTCTAAGCACAGAAGGAAATGGAAAGTAACACAGACGCAAAGAACAAAGTAATTAGCAAGCTTCAGAAGGATAGAAGAAGACAAAAAAATGGAATGCAAAATACTAAATTCGAATTCCCTCCAAGTGCTGAACCAGAGAAAGGAAAGAACGAAAAGAAATTGCCACTGAACTGAATTCAATTAATACAGAAGAAATGGAGCTCCCTGGACCGAACTCTCACAGCCCTCAAACTCTCACATATCTGCCAACCACACAGACGAACCCCCCCAAACATTTAAACGCTCTGCTAAACCAGAAAATACAGGGAAATGAAAACTAAAAAAAATCTGAAATCCGAACCAGAGCACTCAAGAACAGGAAGAACTCCAAATTTTCCCAAAATCCCACTGGCTATCTCTGAACAGGAAGAACAGAAGAAACTAAGAACAAAACTCTCACAGCTCTGCTCACCGAAAAATACAGGGAAAAGAAAAACTAAAAAAATTTCTCAGAATCCTACTTGCCAAAACGGAGAGCCCCCCTCCCGGGAGGACCTTTGGGGTCCCTTTATATAGGCTTCGGTCTTCTTGCTTCCTCTCCAGTGCGCACCAGGATCGCCACGTCGGCAGGATCTCCAGCTCAGCACGAATCGCCCCGCTCTGCATGGCCCGCTCTGCACGGGAGCTCCTCCCGCCATGCCATCTGCGCCGCACGCATCCACAGCCCAGCATCAGCAGGGCGCCTTCCTAGCCAGCCGCCATCTCCAGCCGCACCCATCTCTCACCTGGCAGCACCGGATCTGGTCCAGCCGCTTCCATCTCAATCCGCATGCACACCCTGGCCGCCGGCTTCACACAGCAGCCTCACGATCCGGGCTCCATCTGGCCATCGCCTGCACAAGCCGCATGCACCAGCGCATCCATCAGGTAGCCATGCACCAGGGCTCCGCCATCGCACCCGCCAGCTTCAGCAGGTCCGAAATCTGGCCGCCCATCTCTGCAGATTGGCCACAACACCATCGCCAGCTCTGGCCGGCTCCTCCTGCTGCGCACCCATCTCTCACCTGGCAGCACCGGATCTGGTCCAGCCCACTCCACACTAGCAGCCAGCCAGCGCACCCGGGCCTCCCAGCCATCGCCGCGCCTCCAGCCCAGCAGATCTGCGCACCGCCATGCCCAGCTTCCTGCTCTGCCCAGCAGAGCTCCATCCGCCAGCCCTGGCCTCCTGCACACCCAGGAGCTCAAGCCGCAGCCGTCGCCCCCCTTCCAGTAGCTTCTGAAGAAGAAATAAAGAGATAAGATTTAATTGGGGTATTATCCGTGGCCAAAGAAATGGTGGGATTTATGAAATTGGTGTGGTGGGGTATATGGCATTATAAGATTTGGTGGGGTGGGTATGATATGATTTAAAAGGATGATATTGGGTGAGTTATTTTATTAAAATATTTCTATTTATTAAGATTGGGTGGGGTATGTGTTGTGATTTGGTGAGATGAGAGAAAATAGATGTGCTATGATATGATGAGATGGAATATGTGACATGGTTTAAAAATGTTGATTTATTTACAACTAATATGTACAAAAAGATATTAAAAAGTAATGATAAGACTAAAAATATTTATGTACAATGTTATTTTATAAAAAGAGAAAACACTTTATTAATCAAACTATTCTAAAGGCATTGACCTTATTAGATGAGTATCTAACTAAGTGTTCTACCCAAAAATTTAACTAAATGTTCACAAATTTGTTTCTGAATGAAATAGAAATTAAAATCAAATTGCACCATATTTACAGATAAAAGATGTCTAAAATTTCTATATGTATGATATTTAACGCAAAAATTCATGTAGTTATCAGATAGCACCTCAAGTTGTAGAGTAGGTAGTACCAGTGGAACCACCCCTGTCACCACCAGGAGTTGAAGTACCACCCGTTGTGCCTATACCTCCAGTAGTACTGGCACGTACAGTTAGTACAGAGGAGCCTACGACTTTGGTAGAGAGGTTTTTGAGGTTGTAGCCACCTACTTATTCAGGAGGTCCGAATCCAGATACAGCTGAGCATTGGGTGCATGAGATTGAGAGAGTTTTTGTTACTATGAGGTGTCCGCAGACAGACAGGGTGATCTTGGCTACGTACCAATTGCGAGGTTTTGCACAGAAATGGTGGAGATTAAAGATGCAAATAGTATTTATGGGAAGGACTGAAGACTCCAAGTGTGGATTACTTGGCTAGAATTTTAAGAAATGTTCAATGATACTTTCTTTCCAGTTCAGATCCAGCAAGTAAAAAGGGAGCAGCTTAGGACATTGCAACAAGGGAGTTTGTTAGTACTAGAGTATCAGATGCGGTTTATGGCATTGAGTAGGTATGCGTCGTATGTGGTTACAAATAATGCAATGATGGTGGAGTACTTTATCCGAGTTTTGCAACCAAAATTATAAGATGCAGTGATTCCCTCATGTGTAGAATAGTGGAAGAAGCGGCTCAGCGAGTAGCCATCTTGGACAAGACTATATTGTAGGATCGAAAATAGGATGGACCAGATCTAGAAAGAGGGGGGGGGTTGAATAGATCTAGTCCAAATACTGCGGAAGCTTAGCCAATTTTAAAAGATGCTTTAAATCAGAGACAAATTAGAAATGCAATTCACAGATCTGATGTGTGATTGTATGATTTGAGTAATTAGAGTGTGTGATCAAGTCAATCAGTAGTGTAAGCGAAAATCCTATGCATACATCTAGCGCAAAGTTAAATCAAATCACAGATCAAACCACTGCATAGAAGATTTTTAGGTGGTTCGGAAATCACACCAGTGATTCCTACATCCACCCCTCACACAGTGAGGCTCCACTACTCAACTTGAGTACATCACACACTGGAGCTTGACAACTCCAACACACTGAGTTCAACAACTCACACACAACCTCTAGAGCACAACCACTCTAGAAACCTGAGCATACAGGCTCAACCACACACTGAGTGTACCACTAAACACAACTGAGCACAAAGGCTCACAAACAACCGGCTAGATCAAAAACAACAAGATCCAGATCCTCTAGCAATGATCTGATCTATAAAGAGTTCATTCAAAGAGACTGGTGCAACAATTCTATGCACAATCTCAAGAATGACTCAGAAGAACAAATGGAGAATTGAGGAATAGTATGTGATTCTTGTTCTTCAGAAGAACTCCCTTGTAGAAGGCTGACTTGAGAAGGTCCTTGATTGCTTGAAGTCGCTGGGCGATGCTGTAAGGTCTCGGGTCTTAGCGGATCCTTATTGGGTCTTGTAGAGGTTCGGATGTGGTTGACGACAATGGACATTGCCGTTGACTTGTGTTTGACGGCCAGGGGCTAGCCGTTGACTTGGTTTTAGAGTCCAGCGATGTGGACGTTTGTCGTTGAACTTGACGGCAAGCGGTCCGGACGTCAACCCATTGGCGGTTCAAATAGGCGGCGAGGTATGTGGACGTCTATTTGTGGCTTCTATAGAAATAGGCCAGCCCGAGAGTAGCAACCTTTCCTCTCTTTCCCTCCACTTTTGCCTTTGTCTGTTTCCACCACTTCCAATGGTTGATGGGAGCTCGTGGGAAGACCCTGGTACGTGTGGCGGTGTTAGATCGAGCAGGAAACGCGAAGATTTGGTGTGATTCGCGTGGAGACTTCGAGGGGTTTCGGCACGATTGGTGACTGTTTAGGAGTTTTGAGGCATTCTAAGGTAGGGACTTAACCCCTTAAACCCTCCTTAACGGATCAGCATGCTTATTTGCATAGATTAGTATGCTAATCGCATTTAGGGTTGGGTTATACCATGCCGGGATTTTGGGTGTTTTGGACGATCCAAGTGTTGGATCGTGGATTTCCAAAGTTCTGGTAGTGTTAGAAGATGTGAGGAGATGTTTCCCTCCATCAATTTATGGCTGTTGGGCGTTTTGCTTAATTGGACTGACCCAGCGCTATTTTGGGTCTAGGGGACTGAAGATATTAACGTCCACATATGTTGACGTTGAGATCTTCAAGGTTGATATAAACGACAAGATCTATTGCCGTTGATTAAGTGTTAGCGGCATTTGAGTGCCGTCTACATCTTGATTGGCGACATTCGATGTTGCCGTTAATATCTTGTGTCCCAGCAGGCCTTGGTTCGTTTTTTGTTTCAAGGTGTTGACATGTGATGTCCGCCTGTAACACAATTTGCTAGGCTTAGAGTGTGGCTCCGCCTGTGCATATGCGTAATTAACTGTGTCGAGATGTGACACGAGGTGTCCGTCTATTGTACGGTGTTTCAGATGTTGAGAGTGTTACCGTCTGTACTCGCGTTGAGTTACCGTGCTTCTATTTCTGTTTATCACCTGGACATAAAGCGACGCTCTGTCTAGATGACCGGCGTGTGGGGGTCCTCAGTCGGTGAGCCAGGACGTTGAGAGCGTCTCTGTCCTGTGCGTACTCCTTGTGGTGGTTTCGAGCCGGTCTCCGTGGAGCCCCTTCTCTACCGCTAGAGTCAGGCGTAGGGGGAAAACCGGTCGTGGACCAGACGCGAGAGAGAGCGTTTGTAGTGTGCACACGTGGGCTGGGCTTGAGAGACTCTATGGTGACGGGACGCCGAGCCGACCCTAGCTGAGTCCTACTTACTGTGTGTGAGTGTGTGTTACTGAGCCGCGAGGTTTACAGTTTTGTGTTGTGATGCGACGTGTATTTACTTTCTGTTTTTACTTTCCGCACTTTAGTACTGTTGCCGGTGGGGGTTACTTTTCCCTACTGGGTCTCTTTTCTTGAGACTCACTCCCCTCCCTTTTAGGTGGGTCATCGTCGACTCCCGTTCCAGGCGAGTCTAGCCACTCCGGTGTTGGTGCGCCCTAGCTGCAGTGAGTAGTACTTTTTGTTGTACTTCTGTACTCTGTACTTAGCTCGGACTCTGAGTTGTACATGTTATGTTTCATGTATAGTGAAATTTTACAGCTTTACATGGTGTGTATCTTCTTATATATACTCTCCTCAGACATTCACTTTTTACCCTTCCGAGCTTGTCTCGTGGGTTAGCGGGTCAGAATTCGGGTTACTGGTTGGTTACTGGTAATGCGGATTATGGGTCGTTACAGTTTGGTATCAGAGCCTGGTCTGATGAGATATATATAAGGAAATACCATCATGTTAACTCAGAGTACAAAGAGTACAGTTGCAGCTATTTAGCCTGGAGTTAGTTAGTGTATTCATGTGTGTGTATTTTTGCTCTGTGTATAGTACTATGGCACCTAGGCGACGTCCTAGAGAGGGAGTGGCTGAGCAGGCTACTCGTCAGGAGGCTGGAGACGCCCGCCACCTCAGCAGACGTAGCCTTTGCCACATGACGCACACAGTGGTATTGTTCCACCGCCACCACCTCCTCCTCAGGCAGCTCAGGGATTAGACTTGACCCGGTTTCTTGAGGGGATGGCTCAGTTTGTAGCTCAGCACCGTGATGCGCCGGTACCCCAGGGGGGTACTAGGAAGGTGTTGAGGGAGTTCTTACAGTTTCAGCCTCCCCAATTTTTGGGCCAGCCTGATACAGACATCGCGCGGGCGTGGTTGGATGCAGTGGAGCGGACTTTCCGTTCCATGGAGTGTGTTCCGAGGAGCGAGTGTTGTTAGCTAGCTATCAGTTGCAGGCGCAGGCGTTGACTTGGTGGTCTTCTGAGTGGGAGACTACTTTTCAGTCTCGCCCACTTAGACAGATTCCTTGGCAGGAGTTTGTTGTTTCTTTGAGAGGGCCTTCTATCCTACTTACGTCCGGACGGAGAGGTTGTACCAGTTTCTGAACTTGCAGAGAGGGACTCTACTGTAGTGTAGTACAGGGCCAGATTTGTAGAGCTAGGGCATTATGCTCCACAGATTATGGTAGATGAGAGTCTGAGGACTCAGAAGTTTGTGAGGGGCTTGAGGCCAGAGCTCAGGCAGGCGCTGATAGTTGCGCGCGTCACAGACTTGGACGCGGCCTATCAAACAGCGGCAGCGTTGGAGGCTGATACTTACGGACCCATGCTCGGAGCGCAGAGGTTCAGACACAGGTAGTTCCTATTCAGCCTCGGCAGCAGCAGAGTAGTGTGCAGGCGACTCCGAAGGCCACGACTTCCTACGCGTCCACTTCTGCTGGGACGATGGCGAAGTCAGGATTTCGGAGGAAGTTTCGACGTGATAGGAGGCAGGCAGAGCAGAGACAGTAGTCTGTTGGGAGTGTTCAGCAGCCGGTAGGGCAGCCTTCGCAGCAGGTACAATGTTCTTTTGCTGGTCAGTGTTACCGGTGTGACCAGATAGGTCACATGGCGCGAGATTGCCCTTTGTTACCTCGTGTGCCGTAGTAGCAGACCCAGTGACAGCCCCGATGCAGCAGCAGCAGCAGCAGCAGGCACCCGTGCAGTAGCATCAGTAGGCCGGAGGTTATGGTGGGTCGAGAGGTAGAGGTCGTGTTACTCACTTGACCCGTGCAGACGCGGAGGCAGCTCAGCTAGTGGAAGGTACTGTTACAGTTTTTGGTTATACAACTAGAGTTTGTTTGATTCCGGTGCCTCTCACTCTTTTGTGTCTGAGGAGTTTTTAGACTCCCTTGGAGAGTTGAGTACGGGAGAGTCTATTGAGCTAGCAGTAGAGTTGCCGACAGGGGACTTTGTCCTTACGTCCCACTGTCTCGAGGAGGTACCTGTGCAGTTGCAGGATCAGTGGTTGTCAGCTCGCTTGTTTGCTTTGCAGTTGCAGGATTATGATGTGATTTGGGTATGGACTGGTTAGAGCGGTATGGTGCAGTGATGGATTGCCAGAAGAAGAGGGTGCACTTGCGGATACCTGGGGAAGCGGCGTTCTACTTCCAAGGTATCGTACCTCTTACTTCTCGCTTTTTAGTTTCTGCTTTGAGGGCGGGAGGTTGCTTGCCTCTGGTTGTCAGGGTTTTCTAGTTTTGCAATGACCCTTGACCAGGTTACCTTGGGAATGGGGGACATTCCCGTAGTGTGCGAGTTTCCGGATGTTTTTCTAGAAGAGTTACCTAGTCTACCGCCAGAGAGAGAGATTGAGTTTACTGTGAGTTGGTTCCTGGCACTGTACCATTTGCACAGACACCGTACCGTATGGCACCAGCAGAGTTGAGGGAGCTGAAGAGACAGCTTGAGGAGTTGTTGGAGAAGGGCTATATTCGTCCTAGCTTTTCTCCTTGGGGGTCACCTGTTTTGTTTGTCCGGAAGAAGGATGGTAGCCTGAGATTGTGTATTGATTATAGGAAGCTGAACCAAGTGACCATCAAGAATAGGTATCCATTGCCTAGGATTGACTATCTCTTTGATCAGCTTCAGTCTGCTCATGTCTTTTAAAAATCGACCTGAGGTCGGGCTACTATAAGTTGCGGATTAGAGACTCTGACATTGAGAGGACTGCTTTTCGGACCAGATATGGACATTTTGAGTTTTTGGTGATGCCGTTTGGGCTCACCAATGCACCAGCGGCCTTCATGGATCTGATGCACCGGGTGTTCCACCAGTTTTGGACGGTTTGTCGTAGTGTTTGTTGGCAACATTCTGGTGTACTCCGCTTCGAAGGAGGGAGCACGCCGAGCACCTGAGGATCGTGTTACAGACTTGCGAGAGCACCAGTTGTATGCCAAACTTAGTAAGTGTGAGTTTTGGCTACAACAGGTTCACTTTTTGGGGCACGTGATCTCAGGTGAGGGAGTTTCTGTAGATCTAGCGAAGGTCGAGGCAGTTTGCAGTGGGAGAGTCCCAGGACTAGTTTGAGATTCGTAGCTTTTTGGGCTTGGCAGGTTACTACTGCAGGTTTGTTTGGGACTTTTCTCAGGTTGCTGCACCCTTGACTCGGCTGACGAGAAAAGGGGTTCCATTTTGTGATCGGAGCAGTGTGAGCTGAGCTTCATAGAGTTGAAGCGACTGCTTACGTCAGCGCCAGTCCTTGCGTTACCTTCAGGTGAGGAGGGTTTTGAGGTTTGCACAGATGCTTCAGGTGTTGGTCTAGGTGCGGTTTTGATGCAGCAAGGCCGGGTGGTGGCTTATGCGTCTCGCCAGCTTAAGCCCCACGAGGAGAATTACCCGACCCATGACCTAGAGCTTGCAGCTGTGGTGTTTGCTTTGAGAATTTGGCGTCTTTACCTGTACGGAGTGAGTTTTGTAGTCCGTACCGACCACCAGAGCTTGAGGTATGTGTTTTCTCAGAGGGATCTGAATATGAGCAGCGTCGATGGATGGAATATCTGAAAGACTACGATTTTAGCATTGAGTAAAGCATGGAAAAGTGAATGTAGTTGCAGATGCTTTGAGTAGGAAAGCACAGATGAGTCATCTGATGCTAAGGAAGTGGCAGTTGTGGCAGTCTGCAGCAGAAGGGTCTTTCAGAGTTTCGTCCAGTCATCGACTGTGTGTGTTGGGAAATTTGTTGGCGGCTCCCGCCGTTGTGAGACAGGTTGTTGAGGCTCAGCAGGCAGATCCCGAGTTACACAGTGTGTTACTTCTCCCAGAGGTTGAGCTTCGCGAGGACAGGACTGTCAGATTCCGAGATACACTCTATGTTCCTGATGAGGAGTCTGTCAAGAGAATTATGTTGCAGGAGGCACATGGTTCCAGGTACTCGATTCATCCAGGGTCGACCAAGATGTATCACAGGTTTGAGACGTCAGTTTTGGTGGCCTGGGATGAAGAGAGATATAGTGGCTTTTGTTGCTAGGTGTTTGGTCTGCCAGCAGGTGAAGGCCGAACATCAGCGTCCAGGAGGACTTGTGCAGCGTTAGAGATTCCGATGTGGAAGTGGGACATGTGACGAATGACTTTGTTTGTGGTTTGCCGAGGACAGCTGGAGGTTTTGACAGCATTTGGGTTCTTGTGGACAGATTGACGAAGACTGCTAGATTCTTGCCTGTCAGAACTGTTGGGGTGTGAGTAGGTTGTCCGCGTTGTATGTAGAGCGGATTGTTCCTTTGCACGGAGTGCCGATCTCTATTGTGTCAGATAGGGATCCTCGCTTCACTTCTGGGTTTGGTGCGTTTCCAGAGGGCTTTGGGGACAGAGTTGACTTTTAGTTCCGCCTACCACCCTCAGTCATATGGTCAGTCAGAACGGACTATCCAGACTTTAGAGGACATGCTTAGAGCTTGTTGTCTGGAGTGGCAGAGATCGTGGACAGCTCACTTTCCGTTGGTCGAGTTCGCATATAATAATAGCTATCACTCCAGTACCGATATGAAGGATCGAGAAAGGATGAGGACAAGATCTAGAAGGGGGGGGGTTGAATAGATCTAGGCCTACTAATGTGGAAGCTTAACCAATTTTAAAAACTCTTGAATCAGAGACAAATTGAGAAACAAATTTCACAGATCTGAAGATGAATTGAGTGAGTTGTGCAAATGGAGTGTGTGAACAAATTGATTAGATGAATCTAAACGATCCTATGCATGCATCTAACGAAGGATAAGTTCAAACCACAATTAGATCAATGCACAAAGATATTTAGGTGGTTCGAAAATCACACCATGTGATTCCTACATCCACCCCTCACACAGTGAGAATCCACTAAACAACCTGGGTACAACACACCCACTGGAGCCAGACAACTCCAGCCACCTGAGTTTACAACTCACACAAACTCTAGAGTAAGACTACTCTAGAACCCTGAGCAAGACTGCTCAACAACACCTTGAGTGCGACGACTCAAAACCATTGAGCTCGACGGCTCACAAACAACTTGCTAGAAACACACAAGACTCAGATCCTCTAGCAAAAGATCTAGTCCAACAAGAGTGAATTCATGAGACTCATGCAACAACCCATGCACAATCTCAGAATTACTTAGAAGAGAAAAATGAAGATGAGAATTGTATTGATAGCTTTTTTCTTCAGATGTACTCCCTTGTAGAAGGTCGAATTGTGAAGGTCTTTGATCTCTGGAAGTTCCTGGGCGATGCTCTGCAATTCTGATCTTCAGGATCTTCCTTGGATTCTTCACAGAAGTCGGATTCTACTTGATCTGCTTCCTTGAGGTGATCCAATTGATTCTTCAACGATCAATTCCACTTCTCATGCTTGAGCAGATGAGAATTTGGCTTGAGGAAGCACTAGGAAGGCAAGAACAGGGAGGAGAAACCTTCTAGCCGCCAACAGACTTCTGGGAGGCTCTGAAAGGGTTCTTGCATGTTGGATAGCCAATAGGAGGGTATTTATACCCCTAATAGTCCAAATGTACCTTGGGGGTCGTGGGCACACGATCCAAGGCTAATCCAACAGTTCCCTAGGGTGCCACGTGTCCAGGATAAAGTTTAAGTCACAGAGATTCCGGAGTGTGTCGACTTGCCCATGAGGTGTGTCGACACACTGTCCCAGACTGGCAAATCAATTCCCTGGGAGAGGTCTCTAGTGTCGACCTGAGATGATTCAGTGTCGACACCATGTCCCAGATAGCAAAACAGCCCTTCTGGGAAGGCTCTCTAGTGTCGACTGATATCATCTCGTGTCGACCTGCTTTGGCCATCTGAAAACAGGCCTTCTGGGAGAGCCATCTAGTGTCGACCTGCTGCATTTGGTGTCGACCTGCTTTAGCTATCTGAACAACAGGCCTTCTGGGAAGGCTCTCTAGTGTCAACACTATCTGATTTAGTGTCGATCTGAGATGGAAGCCTGTTAACATATTTCTCTGGGATCTGTCTCTAGTGTCGACCTGCCCCGGACTAGTGTCGACACTAGTTGATCTTTTCTTCACATTTCTGCCTTTGCTCTGAGCCATTGTGTCGACACCATTGATGGTTGTGTCGACACTACCTTTGCAAGAAAATGTTTGTCCCTGAGAAAATAACACAAAATCATTAGTTAAATGTATTATCATGAATATAAATGATAAATGTGCTTGGAAACATGATTTTTGAATATTGGTAATTCAGGTGATGTATTTCACATGTTCCAATTTTTATGCATTAAAATCACAGCTTGTCATCATCAAAATATGAGGGGAAATGACTTGTTTTCACACTCAACCTAACAATCTCCCCATTTTTGATGATGGCAACCTTAAAACTAGATAAAAGTGAAGTTTTGATGAAAAGTGATTTTAAGCACCTTTGGTTATTTAACACTCAGTTAGAAAAGCATTGATTGTGACTGAGTGATGTTTTATTTCTTTTTATTCTAACTTGTCAAAGACCTTTGAACATTTTTTTTTTGGTAACATTTTAAGATCACACACATGAAAGACACAATGTTACTAGAAGTGAATTATTTGCACAAAGAGGCAAGCAGCTTGACAAGCAATCATCACATTCACATTCATTCAAAAAAGTTTTCAATCACATTGAAGACACAAAGATTTCTATTCATTTCATTCACAAAATATGAACATTGCAATCTTCAAAAACACATTTAAAAAGCATTACAAGTTCTTGCTATCTTCTCCCCCTTTGACATCATCAAAAGAAATTACATTAATGGGGAGGAGGAGGAGGAGGAATGGGTATCAAAATGGTCTCAATATCTGTCAGTCTCTTTTCCATTGAAGCCAGACTAACTTCATTTGTGCTTGGATAGTGGAAAGTCTTGTATGCAATAGATGTTCCATTCTCTCTGAGTTCTCTGACATTGTAGCTTGAAGGGCACTGAACTCTGTTGACATTGGCTGTGAAGATGAAGAAGAGCCAGCTGACCAAGCAGGTCTATTCAAAACTTTGAATTCCTTTTTAAGAGCAGACATCTCTTCATCAATATGAGCAGACAAATTCTTCATGCTCTCCAAGTCATCTACCAAATGAGCAAAAGACAGCCTTGTCTTAGAAATCTGAGAGAGTGTCTCCTTTGTGTTGAAGACATCAGCTTGGGAATTTGCCAAAATTCCCTTAAGAACTATTTCCAACTCCTTTTGATGCTCTTTTAGCTCAACTGAAGCATCTGCCAATGTGCCTATCAGCCTGTTAACCTTTGTGTTGCATGGTCAGAAGCTGCTTTTTGTTCAATAAATTTGGCAGACACAGTGTTCTCCAACCTCTGAATCCTCAACTCAAAATTTTCTGACATGGTCTGAATGGAGGTGTTCAAAGCATCAAATTTGTCATTTAAAAAGGTGTATAGCTCTGGTGGAACAGAAGGTCCACCAAAGGATGTGGATGCATGAACTGGAGGTTGTGGAGAAAAGGATGGAATTTCAGTTTCAAGGTTCATGGAGGAGGAGGGCTGAAGTTGAGGTGAAAGAGGGGCATTAAATGGTTATCAACTTGAGCTGCCACATGAGGCTGATCCTCATTCATTGGAGGCTGGTCCTCATGCACTTGAGGCTGATCCTCTGGAGCTGGAGGCTGATCCTCTTGCACTGGAGGCTGTTCCTCTTGGACCACAGGGGCCTCTACTGCAGCTGGCCCTCTCCTCACCTTATCACCCACAATCCTAAAGCCCATAAATTTTTGAACATGCTTAAAGCAATAGATGTTGGACTTAGGAATTTTCTCAGACTTCTCATTCTCAAGAGACACACCAAAGTGTTTGAAGACTTGAGTCAAATGGGCTGCATAAGGAAGTGATCTATGCAAATCTGCCCTAGTGGTCTCAGAGATGATCTGGTACATGATGACATGGAGATTGACCTTTATGTCCTTGCTCATACAGTATAGCACAAACCTTTGGATGTCTGTGAGTCTGTCTCTCCCACCACCTTGAGGTGTTATGATAGTGGTGAGGATGTGATGGGTAAGCCTCAACACTGGTGGAAAAGTGTTGGTGTTGAATTTGGTGACATGAGTTTGCTTGAGATCAGACTCATCTGCAGGCAATCCAGTCAAGATGGTATATGCTTCATGAAGGTTGAACTCAAAGTTATGGTAGTCTTCTCCTTCATCTGGAATTTTGAAAATGGTAGCTGCTATGTCTGTAGGCATATCAATTCAATTCCCCCTTTGACTTTTGACTTGTAGCCGAATCATCATGTGCATTCAAATGCATGTAGAACTCCTGGACAAGTCTAGGGTAGATGATGCGAAACTCTGAGATGAAGGGTTGCCAAGACTGAAATTTGAAGAAGTTTAGGACTTCAGGAAAGGCAGCATTCAGTTCACTGTCCTCTAAGTCCACAGCTCTGGGCTTCAAAATGGTCTTCCCTGCACTAAGTGGTTTGGAAGGAGTTCTCTTAGAGGGCTGGGAAGACTCTGAGGATGAGGAGGTTTCTCAGAGACTTCAGGAGAGGAATCCAGAATTTCCTCCTAGGGTAGGCAGACCCTCGACCTCGCCAGAAGATGAAGCCCTACCTCTCTTAGCAGATGATGGGGATGCAGAGGACAGGCCTGGCTGCTCTGCAGGGTCATGGCGCCTCTTGGTTCTCCTTTCAGTAGGAGGATCATCATCCGCCGGAATGGGCCTTGCCGTAGCCCTTGATTTTGCTCCACGGCGAGGGGCTGCTTGGGTGCCATGGAAGCAGTATGGAGTGGAATAGGAGACGATGGAGAGTGAGGAATGAGAGAAGAGGAACAGGGATGGAATGGAGGAGGGAAGAGGTGGAGATGGATTCAAAACCTGCCGGATTCCAGGAAGAAGACGACCGTCGGGTCGACCTGGAGAAGAAAAAAGGGGGTTTTAGGGTATGCTGTCCCGCAGGTACATCAAATCCTTAACCGGCGCCCACGGCGAAAAATAGTCTGGCAGGGGGGTCAGTGTCGACACTAGAGGAGGTGAGTGTCGACCTGAGTGAAAGTGTGTCGACACTAGATGGAGTAGTGTCGACCTGGCCTGATGAAAATTTAAGATTTGAGTGTGGGAAAAATTATGTGACTTTTGGGATATCTTTATAATGATAGGCAATGGGTGGAATAATCATTTCAAGGATATTTAAGAGACTAAAAAATTCATTTGTTAAATTTTGCAAAAATTCAACACAATTCAAGTTTTACACAATATCCAACAGGATATGAGCATTCAGTGACTTGAGTCATTAAA
Organism: Colocasia esculenta; assembly: GCA_014218235.1. Lineage (NCBI taxonomy): Eukaryota > Viridiplantae > Streptophyta > Magnoliopsida > Alismatales > Araceae > Colocasia > Colocasia esculenta. The sequence goes on from CM024757.1 coordinate 89,732,303, forward strand.
ATGATGATTTGAGGGATATAATACATTTAACAATCAACTACACACTACCATATTCTTCAAGTCCAAAGAAATAAAAAAAATCTTTTAGACTGAAATCAAGTGTGTTGAAAGTAAACAACTTTTTAAGAACAACTTGATGATGGATAAGAGTGATTCTTTTAAAACAATTCTCCAATGATATACACATTTTGTTTTTGAAACAAACTATCAAATGAGATACATCTTGTTCACTCAAGAACTAATGCTTTTCACACACTATAGTCCCTGGATACTAAAGATTTATCCATTATCAAGTCTCAAAGGGGTAAATGATGACCTTTTGACATGAAAATATACTTTTTTAGACGCCAATATTTCCAGTTACTCAGTCATCATCAAAAAGGAATAGGACATATTTATTTTGCTTTGCATTTATTTTTTATTTGAACCCCTTTGAACAGAGATAGCATTAGTGCCTCATGACATACATGGCACTTCATTCATTGTGAAGGTGTGCAGTTTCTCAGCACATGTGCCATTGCTCTGTTGAATTGACAAATTTTGGAGAGTTTTTGACAAAAAAGACATCATCTATATCCAACATCAATTGCAAACAAAAACATGTTTAGATTCAAGGCACACATTATCCTTCAGTCTTTGAAAGAAATCTGAATTTCTATAGTTTTGAAGAATATAGGTGAGAGTTGACAAATGAATATAGTAGATCACTCAAAGGATCATTTTGAGACTCTAGACACCTGAATGAGGACATCATGCAAGGAAATTGATGTAATGCAAGAAAAGTTTTGAATTTTTCAAAAGATATGACTTGTGAATTCTCTAGCTCCCCCTGAGATGAGGATTTCAACCACTTTTCATCAGAATAAAGATATGCAAGTTTTTGAAATCAGGAAAGATTCTCTTTAAACAATAAAAGCTCCCCCTCAATAATTGCATTTTCATTTCTTGGTACTTGGCGGAGACATATACTCTCGCATAGTGAAAGTGTCCAGACAAGCAGAACTTGTCCTTCTTCAAATCACCATTTGATATACCAAGAAGTTCAACACAATGTGAGTTGAAGAGTTCATTGTCAAAAAGAAATAGAAGTGAAATAGAGAGAGATATGATCAGTATGAATCAAGGAAGCAAATGAATATGATGATGCAAAGAACTCCCCCTCAGAAGATGCTTAACACTCAACCCAATCCCAATGGACATTTACAAAGACCAAGTTCTCTCCTTAAAGATGAGAATCTACTGTCAGGAAGGGGTTTAGTGAAGATGTCAGCAATTTGTTTTTCAGTTTCTATGAAGTGGAGTTCAAATGATTTCTTTGCTACCTCATCTCTCAAGAAATGATGCCTAATTTCAATATGCTTGGTTCTGGAATGCTGAATGGGGTTTTTAGACAGATTTATTGCACTTGTGTTATCACAAAGAATGGGAACACAACCTAAGTCTTGGTTATAATCAAGAAGTTGATGTTTCACCCAAAGAATTTGAGTTCCACATCTACCTGCTGCAACATACTCAGCCTCTGCAGTTGACAGAGCAACTGAATGTTGCTTCTTAGAAGCCCAAGAGATTAGGCACCCACCTAAGTACAAACACAAGCCACTTGTGCTTTTTCTATCTAATTTACAACCAGCATAGTCAGCATCACAATAGGCAATCAAATCTAACTTGCAATTAGCAGGATACCAAATTCCTAAATCACATGTTCCAACAAGATATTTGAAAATTCTTTTAACAGCTAACATGTGACTTTCTTTAGGATTTGATTGAAATCTAGCACACAAACACACACTAAACTGAATATCAGGTCTAGAAGTTGTAAGATAAAGTAGAGAACCAATCATACCTCTGTAGGTCTTTGGGTCTACTGACTTACCATGAGAGTCTTCTTCTAGCTTAGCATTAATGGCAATTGGTGTGTTTGAATGCTTGAGGTTCTGAAAGTCAAACCTTTTCAAAGTTCTTTGACATACTTGGTTTGACTGATGAAGATTCCCTCATGTGTTGGTTAACCTGCAATCCCAAGAAAAACTTTAGATCTCCCATTAAACTCATTTCAAATTCATTTTTCATTTGATTTGAAAATTCATTACACAGGCTTTATTGGTTGATCCAAATATTATGTCATCAACATAAATTTGGACTGCAATTATTTGTTTATTGACTGTTTTTGTGAACAAAGTTTGATCAACATTTCCTCTAGAATATCCTTTTTCAAGCAAAAAGGAACTCAAACGGTCATACCAAGCTCTTGGAGCTTGTTTAAGACCATAGAGAGCCTTATGAAGCTTGAAAACATGGTTAGGATGTTTTTCATTTTCAAATCCAGGAGGTTGTTCAACAAAAACATTTTCCTTGATATATCCATTTAAAAATGCACTTTTAACATCCATTTGATAAACTTTGAATTTCATGGAGGATGCAAAAGCAAGGAAAATCCTAACTGCTTCTAGTCTAGCTACAGGGGCATATGATTCTTCAAAGTCAATTCCAAACTCTTGATTGTACCCCTTTGCAACTAGCCTAGCTTTATTTCTTATGACTTGACCATTCTCATTCAACTTATTTCTGAAAACCCATCTAGTGCCAATGACTGTTTGGTCACTAGGTCTAGGTACTAATTCCCATACTTGATTTCTTTCAAATTGATGAAGTTCATCATGCATGGCATTAATCCAATCAGAACTTGATAAAGCTTCATCAATTGACTTTGGTTCAATTTGGGAAATTAGAGCTAGTGGGTCTTCTTCAATATCATGCAGGAATGATGATCTAGTCCTAACTCTATCATGCAAATTGCCAACTACATTATCTAATGGGTGATCTCTCAAAATTCGATGTTCAGAAATTACCTGTTGAGGGGTACTTAAATCTGGAACAATGTTACCTGATCCACTTGAAGATGGTGAATTGATGTTCAAGTTCTCACCAATGTCTTCAAGCTCCTCAACAGTTGGTGAAGAGTCCACAATGAAATCATCCTCTTCACTGTCTTGTCTTTCCCTGCAAGATTTAGAATTATTAGTTGAAAAGGAATTTTCATCAAAGATAATATGTGGAGATTCTTCAACAGTTTTGTTTTTGAGAATGTACACTCTGAAAGCTCTTGACACTTCTGAATAACCAAGGAAGATGGCTTCCTGACTCTTAGCATCAAACTTGTCAAGATTTTCTTTATTATTGTTGTGTACATAACATTTGCACCCAAAGATTTTGAAGTAAGAAACATTGGCTTTTTGTTTTTCAATAATTCATAGGGGGTTTTCTGATTTTTGGTCTGATCAAAGCTCTATTCAGAATGTGATTTGCTGTGTTTACAGCTTCAGCCCAGAAGGATTTGGGCAAATTGCTTTCTAAGAGCATGGATCTAGCCATTTCCACAAGAGTTCTATTCTTTCTTTCCACAACTCCATTTTGTTCTGGAGTTCTTGGTGAAGAAAACTTGTGGAAAATTTGAAGTTCAGCACATAAATCAGAAAAGGATTGGTTTTCAAATTCACCCCCATGATCAGTTAAAATATTTTTGATTTTATATGAAAAGTTTGTTAGGGCAGTGGTACAGAATTTCCTGAACTCAAGGCAAGTATCACTTTTGTGGGACAAGAAGATAACCCAAGTAAATCTGGTAAAATCATCAATGATTACAAACCCATATCTCTTGCCACTTAGACTTAGAACTCTTGTTGGGCCAAAAAGGTCCATGTGAAGTAGTTCTAGTGGCCTAGATGTGAGTACCTCATTGAAGTTCTTAAAAGATTTCCTGGTTTGTTTTCCTTGGGCACAGATCCCACAAACTTGATTTTCAATGTTAGAGAAAGATTCAGGAAGACCCTTAACCAAGTTCAGCCTTAACAATTTATTCAAAGTTCTGAAACTTGCATGGCCAAGTCTTTTGTGCCAAGTCCATGCAATTTCATCTTTATTAGCAACAAAGCAAAGATTTTCAGAAAAGTTTTTATTAAGGTCGATCATGTAAACATTGTTTTCCCTTTTTCCACAAAATTTTATTTTATCAGTTGATGAATCAATGATCTTACAGAAATTGGATTCAAACACAACTTTGTGACCTTTGTCACATAGTTGGCTAATACTTAGCAGATTGTAATCAAGACCATCAACTAATAAAACACTATCAACAGAGTTTGAGGAAGTTTGACCAACCTTTCCAGATCCAATGATCTTTCCTTTATTTTTACCTCCAAATGTTACTGAACCTCCCTCCTTCTCAATCAGGAATGAAAATTTGGCTCTATCTCCAGTCATGTGTCGTGAACACCCACTGTCAAGGAACCACACATTTGAATTGGGTGCACGACCTTCCTGCAAAATCAATCAATGGAGAGAAGATTTTGGTACCCAAACAGTGTTGGGACCATCAGAATGTTTGGACATTTTTATCAAATCTTTTCTCACCCAAATTTGATTTGTTTTTTATTTTTGTTTATTACAGTGGTGTTTCTGTCTTTTTCACTTTCTTCTTTCCTTTAGGAATGAAAACACCAGTGTTTTTGTTTTTGGTAGGAGGGGAAGTTTTCATTTGAACATGAGAGTTTAGATGAGGAGGTGGAATCCAAGGATTTTGTTGGTACATCAGAAAATTTGGATAGAAGAATTGGGGATGATACCAACATGGGTTGTAATGCCATTGGTTCCAATCAGCTTGATATCTTGTCTTGGAAGTCCAAGGTTTTTCATGAATGACTTCCTTTGACTTTTTCTGATTTTTCAAATTTTTATTTGAATTTTTGATTTTTTGTTTGTCTTTGTTGATGTTGAGCAGGTCGACCTCTCCTTGACTGGTGTCGACACAACAGCCACAAAATCCTTCTTCTTGTGGACTGGTGTCGACCTGTCAGGTGACTGTGTCGACCTGGTTGACTTGCTTTGTTTCTGAGTTTTGGACTTTTTGGTGTTTTGCTTGAGGTTTGTTTGATTTTGTGTTCTCAAGACTAGGGCCTTTGACAAATTTAATTAATGGTGCTTTATCCTTCTTTTCACCAGATTTGTCTTTCTTAGGTTTTTGTTTATCAAATCCTAGTCCATGAGAGATTGATTTCATTTTGCTCCCAGCAAGGCCTCCAGATTATCTTTACCATTGTGAATGTTTCAATAACTTCATCCTTTTCTTTTAGCTGGTTTTGTAAGGTTTTTATTTCTTCAACCTTTTGTTGTTTATCATGGTTTTCCATTTCCAGCTTTCCAGACAATTCTTTGAATTCAAGGGTGGCCTTTTGAGAGGCTAGCGCTCATCAATCAAATTCAGAAGATTTTCTTTTTCTTCATTCAGTTCAGTTACTTCATTTTCTAGTTCACAAATTCTTTTGTTTGAGGATTGGTTATGGTAAATGCTTTCAATTTTCCTTTTGAGATGTTTATTTTCTTTCCTCATTTCAGTGTAGTTTTCAACAAGTTCTGCATAAGCATCTTGCCAATCTTCAACTGAAAAGTCTTCGAAAGATGTACTTACCTTTCCATCAGAACTATTCGCCATGAAGCAGATTTCCTCACTATCAGAACTTGAGGATTTTTCTTCTTCTTCCTTTTCACTTGAGTCTTCATCAGACCAAGTGGCTACCATGGCCTTTGGCTTCTTGAATTTGTGAATCTTTTGTGCTTCTCCTTCTTGTTTTCAGGACATTCTCCCTTCATATGTCCTGGCTTGTTGCACCTATAACAGATGACAATTTCGTCAGATTTTTGATTCTTGTTAGAATTAGCATTAGAAAAGGAAGTGTTTCTTTTACCTGATGAATATTTCTTTTTGCCAGAAAATTTTCCTTTTCTATATTTCAAGAATTTTCTGAATTGCCTGGTCATGAGGGCAATCTCATCCTCATTTGACTCAGACTCATCAGAACTGGTTTTATCCTGACTTTTGTCTTTGTTACTAGATGAGGCCTTTAGAGCTACTGGCTTGGTTTTGATTATGTGTTCTTCATTTCTCTTTAGATTGATTTCATATGTCATTAAAGATCCTATCAACTCATCCAAAGAAATTTTGGACAGATCTTTAGAATCTTCAATAACAGTGGCTTTTGTGTGCCAAATTGAAGAGAGAGAACGTAAATTTTTCTTACCAAGTCAGCATCCGTATAGTCCTTACCTAAGGCCTTCAGTCCATTGACTATGATACCTGGCAAACATTTCAGAGATTGTCTCATTAGATTTCATCATGAACAATTCATATTCAGAGACAAGTATGTTAGCCTTGGTTTCTTTAACCTGAGATGTTCCCTCATAGAGTAACTCAAGTTTATCCCACATCTCTTTGGCAGATTTGCACATTGAGATTCTTGAGTACTCTTTGGGGTGAACAGCACATTGAATCATATTCATGGCACTGTAATTCAATGTAGCTTTCTTATCTGTTCCCTAGTCCAGGTTTCTTCCTCTCCCTGGTTTTCATAGGGTCCTACCTCCACTACTTTCCAGATTTCATAATTTTGGGCTCTTAGAAAAACTTGCATTCTATTTTTCCAATAAGAATAGTCCGTCCCATTAAAGAATGGTGGACTATCAATGGAATGGCCCTCAGCTATGAATCCTCTATAATCCATTTAATTAAACTGATGGTGCAAAGAAGGAAACACTCAGCAAACAAACAAGCAAGCAAACAAATCACACAGAATACTCAGAAATTACTCAGATCAAATCAGATCAAGTATAAACCCGCTCTGATACCAATTGAAGGATCGAGAAAGGATGAGGACAAGATCTAGAAGGGGGGGGGGTTGAATAGATCTAGGCCTACTAATGCGGAAGCTTAACCAATTTTAAAAACTCTTGAATCAGAGACAAATTGAGAAACAAATTTCACAGATCTGAAGATGAATTTGAAGGATTGAAATAAATGTGTGGAAAAGATCTAGAAGGGGGGGATGAATAGATCTTAGCCACTTTTGCGGAAGCTTAAATAATTTTTAAAACTATTTAGAATCAGAGGCAATGTTATCAGTGAAAAGCTACTGATCTGATTAGATTGGAGTGAGTTGAAAAACTTAGATGTGAATCAAGTTGATTAAGTGAATTAAAAAGCAATCCTATGCAAGCATCTAGCGGATGAATCAGTCAAACCACAGAAAACAAATGCACAAGGATTTTTAGGTGGTTCGGAAATCACCATGTGATTCCTACATCCACCCCTCACAACCCGTGAGGATTCACTAACACAACTGGGTAACACACCCACTGGAGCCTGACAACTCCAACACTGAAGAGCTTACAACTCACACCACTTCTAGAGCAAGACTACTCTAGAACAACTGAGCAAGACTGCTCAACCCACACTTGAGTTTGACAACTCAACACTGAGCACAACGGCTCACAACAACCTGAGCACAAGGCTCACACATAGACTTGCTAGACACCAACTTAAGACATAGATCCTCTAGCAACAGATCTAGTCGAAGTTTGAGAACTCTAAAGAGAATTATGCAGAAGTACTTGCATAATCTCAAGAGATATCTCAGAAGAACAGAAGAAATGTAAAATTGAATTGAAAAGTCTTCGTTCTTCAGTGTACTCCCTTGTAGAGACTTGAATTGGGAAGAAGAAAGTGAAGCTTGAAGTCCAAGTCGATGCTCTGCAATCTGAGAAGTTGGATCTTCCTCGAGTTCTTCACCAAAGGAGTCTTCTACAATATCTGCTTCCTTGGAATGCTTCGAAGAATCTACAGGAATCAAATTCCAATTCCCACACCTTGAATGGGTGGGAATTGGTCTTCTGGAAGCAATTGGAGAGCAGAGGAGGAGACACGAGCTCTTCTGGCCGCCAGGAGCTTCTTGGAGGTTCTAAGAGAGTTGGTTTCTTCTCACACTTGAAAACAGGCCGAAAAGAACCTTTTATACCCTTAGGATTCCAAAGATACCCTTTTGGGGTACAAGGGCACGCTTTCCTAGGAAATTCTGATCGCCCTAGAGGGACACGTGGCAGCCATCAACTTTTAAGATGAAAAGTTCCGTAGTGTGTCGACCTGCCCTGGTGGTTGTGTCGACACACTGTCCCAAAGATGGAAAAACCTGTTCTGGGAGGAAGTCTCGTGTCGACCTGCTCTTGAGTGTGTCGACCTGCTGTCCCAATTCCTCAAACTGGCTGTTCTGGAAACTGGGTCTAGTGTCGACCTGCTCTAGGAGTGTGTCGACCTGGGTACCCTTGATCTCTGAAAAACTGCCACTCGTGTCGACACACTCTTGACATGTGTCGACACACTCTTGACATTTTTGCACAATTTCTCTTTGAGTCTGTGTTGATGTGTCGACACCATTGATGGGTGTGTCGACACATCTTTTGCATAAAAGTTTGTACCTGAAAAATAAACACATATATCATTAGTTAAATGATTTATCATTACCATAAATGATAAATGTGGTTTGAAAAATACTTTTTGAGCATGACTTTCAGGTATGATGTTTTTGACATGTTCCAATTAAATTGCTTTAAGAACACTTCTTGTCATCATCAAAATAGGAGGGAAATGATATGAATTAGACATTCAACCCAACAATCTCCCCCTTTTTGATGATGGCAACATTAAATCCATATTTGAATGTGGTTTTGATGAAGTGTGATTTTTTAAGCAATTTTTATTGATTAAGTTTTTGTTTTTCTTTTGTTCATACTTGTCAATGTCCTTTTGATATTGTTCAGTAACAATTGATGATATTTTTGTGAGATACAATGTTACTTGAAATTAGAAGATTTGTGCACACAAGTCAACAATGAACAAGTATTCACACACAAAGACAAAAATTTGTATTGAAGCCAAACAACCATTTCATTTCATTCATTTCATTCAAAAGATCATTACATTTCATTCATTCTTCTCCCCTTTGACATTATCAAAAAAAAGTACATTAGGTAGAAGATGGAGGAGGAGGAGGAATTGGAGCTAGAAGCATCTCAATATCTGACAATCTTTATCCATTGACTTCATGCTTGACTTTATCTGTTCATGGATAGTTGTCAGCCGAGTGTGAAGATAATGCTCCATTCTATCAGAATGTTCTATCAAGGTGCTCTGAGTTCTTTTCAATTCATCTGAAACATGTTGAGAACTTGATGACCCAGCTGACCAACCAGGTCTTTGCATGATTTTGAACTCCTTGGTCAAATCTGTGAGCTGCTTGTCAATGTGCTCATTGAAATTTCTCATACTTTCCAAATCATCCACAAAATGAGCAAATGATAGTCTTGTGCTGGAAATCTCATGCAATGTTTGGTTGGTGTTGAAGACATCTGCTTGGGAATTGGCCAAAATTCCCTGAAGAACTTTCTCCAACTTGTCCTGATGTTCTTTTAGCTCAATATAGGAATCTCCCAGAGTTCCTATAAGTCTGTTAAATCGCTGAGCTGCATAATCGGAAGCTGCCTTCTGCTCAATAAATTTGGCAGAAACTGTGTTTTCCAGTCTTTGAATCCGTAGCTCAAAAGATGTGGACATGGATTGAAGTGAGGAGTTGAAGGATTCAAATTTGTCATTTAGGAAAGATATTAATTCTGGTGGAACAGGAGGCCCACCAGAAGATGTGGATGGTTGGAATGAGGGTTGTGGAGAAAAATGAGGAAGCTGAGGTGAGAGAGGATCATGAAAAGGACTGACATTTTCATTAAGAGCTTGATCCTCATGCATAGGAGGCTGATCCTCTTGACTTAGGGGCTGGTCCCCTTCAGCTGGAGGCTGTTCCTTCTGTGCTTGGGGCTGATCCCCTTGAGCCTGAGGCTGGTCCTCCTGAGGTTGGGGCTGTTCCCCTTGGTCTTGAGGCTGTTCCTCTTGAACTGGAGGAGCTTCAACAACAGCTGGTCCTCTTCTAATTTGATTTCCCTCTAATCTAAATCCCATAAACTTCTGGATATTCTTGAAGGTGTAGATGTTTGACTTGGGAATGGATTGGGATTTTTCATTTTCCAATGGCACACCAAAGTGCTTGAACACTGAGGTCAGATGTGCTCCATAAGGTAGAGATCTCTTGAGGTCTGCTCTTGTAGTTTCAGAAATGATTTGATAAAGAATCACATGAAGGTTGACCTTGATATCTTTGACCATGCAATAGAGTATGAATCTCTGGATATCTGTCAATCTATCCCTCCCACCACCTTGAGGGGTAACTATGGTTGTCAAGATGTGGTGAATTACCCTTAATACAGGTGGAAATGAGTTGGCATTAAACCTTGTCACATAGGTTTGTTTGGGATCTGATAGATCTGCAGGATGGCCTGTCAAGATTGAGTAGGCTTCATGTAAGTCAAATTCAAATTCATGGTAGTCAGCCCCTTCATCTGGCACTTTGAAAATGGAGGCTGCTACATCAGTTGGCATGTCTATCTCTATCCCCTTGACTTTGGATTTAAAACCTTCTTATGTGCAGGTGAGGTTTTTGTAGAACTCTCTAACTAACCTTGGATAGCAAACTTGAAATTCAGATATAAAGGGTATCCAAGATTGGAAGGAAAAGTAGGTTTGAATTTCGGGGAGAGAGTCTGCTAATTGGGTGTCTGTAAGGTCTAGAATTCTTGGTTTCAAAATCAGCTTGGCAGCACTCACGGATTCTGAGGGTATATTCTCTTGAGACTCAGTAGAGGAGGAAGAAGATGATTCCTCAGTATGGTCAGAGGAATCGCCCGAAATATCTGATCTAGGGTTTGAACTTTGTCTACCTCTGCCAGCATTGGAGGTCCTACCTCTCTTTGAAGCTCTGAGAGGTGCAGAAGAGGATCCTGGAAGCTCTGCAGGATCATTTCTTCGCTTGGTTCTTCTTTCAATCTGTTCAACCGGAACCTGTGCCGGAACCTGCCTTGAAGAGGCCTGAGACCTTGCGCCACGGCGGGGACCAACTTGCGGACCATGGTGCAAGAAGGAGTGGAATTTCAGAGAGGAGATGGAAGATTGTAGAGGTGATTGAAGATTAGAAGGAGATGGTGAAAATTTCTTGCCGGAATGGTGAGAGGTTGGCCGTCGGGTCGACCTGATGCCCAAAAAGGGATGCAGTGGTACACTGCCCCGCAGGAACAACAAGGGTTTAAGGTGAACCCGAAAGATTTGAAAAGGTTCTGGCAAGAAGGCAGTGTCGACACATGAGGAAGGGTGTGTCGACCTGACTGGGATTGTGTGTCGACACGAGAGAGGATTGTGTCGACACAGCCTTTGAGAGAAATGTGAATTTTTGAGAGGAAATTTTTGAGAAATTTGGGGACATCTTTATAATGATAAATAATGAGAGGAATTATCATTTCAAGGATTTTTAAGAGGGCTAAAAATTCATTTGCTGTATTTTGCAAAAATTCATTACAGTTCAAGTATTTCACACAATTTCCAACAGGATATTAGCATTCCAAGACTTGAATCAACAAAATGATAAATTGAGGGATATAATGTATCTAACAATCAACCAAAATCTGCCATGTTTCTCAATTTTCAAGAATTAAAGATATCATCTAGACTAAACACAGTTGTGTTGAAAGTAAAACACAAACTTAGAGAACAACTTGATGAAGGAGGAAGATGATTCTAAACAAATCTCCAATAATTTTCATATTTTTGTTCTTTTAACAAACTATCAAATGATGTAAATCTCTTTCACTCAAGTACTAGTGCTTTTTACACACCATAGTCCCTGGATACTCAAGATTTAGTCATTGTCAAGTCTCAAAGGGGTAAATGATGACCTTTTGACATGAAAATATACGTTTTTTAGACGCCAATATTTCCAGTTACTCAGTCATCATCAAAAAGCATAGCACATAATTGCTTAAATTTTGAGGTTATTTTCAATTTGGATCCCCTTTGAACAGAGTTAACAATAATGCCTCATGACATGCATAGCACTTCATTCATTGTGAAGGTGTGCAGTTTCTCAGCACAGATGTCATTGCTCTGTTGGATTTTACAAGATTTTGGAGAGTTTGTAAGATAGAATTCAAATACATCCAGTCATCAGTTGCAAACAAGGAAATGTTTTAAGTTCAAGACACAAATTGTAATTTAGTTTAGGAAGAGATCTGAGTTTCTGTGGATTGAGAGACATAGTGGAAAGTTGATTAGTAAAAAAATATAATTATCACTCAAGGTTCATTTTGAGACTCTAGACTTTAGAATGAGGACATCATGCAAGGAATTGATGAAATGCAAGAAGGGTTTTGAAATTTGCAAAAAGATGACTTGTGAATTTTCTAGCTCCCCCTGAGATGATGATTTCAACCATTTTTCATCAAAATAAAGATATGCATTTTTGAAATCAGAAAGAAGGTTTCTTTTGGATAACAAAGATTTCTTCTCAACAATTGTATATTCATTTCTTGGTACTTGGCGGAGACACATACTCTCGCATAGTGAAAGTGTCCAGACAAGCATAACCTGTCCTTCTCCAAGTCACCATTTGATATACCAAGAGATTTCAATACAATAAGAGTTGAAGAATTCATTATCAAAAAGAAATGAAGGTTAAAACTGTGCAAGTTTTGAAATCAGAAAGATATTCTCTTTGAACAATAAAAGCTCCCCCTCAACTATTGCATATTGACTTCTTAGTACTTGGCGGAGATATGTTCTCACGCATAGTGAAAGTGTCTAGACAAGCATAACCTGTCCTTCTCCAAATCACTATTTGATATACCAAGAAGTTTCAACACAATCAGAAGTGAAGAATTTATTGTAAAAAGGGAAATGGAATTGAAAAAGAGAGAGATATGAGCAATGTAGCTTGAGGAAGCAAGGAGTTATGAAATACAAAGAACTCCCCCTTAGACAATGCATAGCACTCAACCCAAACCTTAAGAGAGATCAGAAGGATGGACATTTACAAAGACCAAGTTCTCTCCTTAAAGATGAGAATCTATTTTCAGGAAGGGGTTTTGTGAATATGTCTGCAATTTGTTTTTCAGTTTCAATAAAATGGAGTTCAAAAGATTTCTTTGCAACCTCATCTCTCAAGAAATGATGCCTGATTTCAATGTGTTTTGTTCTAGAATGCTGAATGGGGTTTTTAGAAAGATTGATTGCACTTGTGTTGTCACATAGGATGGGTACACACCCTAAATCTTGGTTATAATCAAGAAGTTGATGTTTCACCCAGAGAATCTGAGTTCCACATCTACCTGCTGCAACATATTCAGCTTCTGCTGTTGACAGAGCCACTGAATGTTGCTTCTTAGAAGCCCAAGAAATAAGGCACCCACCTAGAAATACACACAAGCCACTTGTGCTTTTTCTATCTAACTTACACCCAGCATAATCAGCATCACAATAGGCAAACAATTCTAACTTGCAACCAGCAGGATACCAAATTCCTAAGTCACATGTTCCAACAAGATATTTAAAAATTCTTTTCACAGCAAGCATATGACTTTCTTTAGGATTTGATTGGAATCTAGCACATAAGCACACACAAAACTGAATGTCAGGTCTAGAAGTAGTAAGGTAGAGCAGAGAGCCAATCATACCTCTGTAGGTTTTTGGATCTACTGACTTACCAGATGGGTCTTCTTCTAGCTTAGCATTTATTGCAATGGGTGTGCTTGAATGTTTAAGGTTCTGATAGTCAAACCTTTTCAGTAGCTCCTTGACATATTTGGTTTGACTGATGAAGATTCCTTCATTCGTTTGGTTAACCTGCAATCCCAAAAAGAATGTTAAATCTCCCATTAAGCTCATTTCAAATTCATTCTGCATTTGATTTGAAAATTCAGTGCAAAGGCCTTTATTGGTGGAGCAAAAATTATGTCATCAACATAAATTTGGACCACAATTATTTGATTTTTTACTGTTTTTGTGAACAATGTTTGATCAACATTACCTCTAGAATATCCTTTTTCAAGTAAAAAGGAACTCAAACGATCATACCAAGCTCTTGGAGCTTGTTTAAGACCATAGAGTGCCTTATTAAGCTTGAAAACATGGTTAGGATATTTTTCATTATCAAATCCAGGAGGTTGTTCAACAAACACATTTTCCTTTATATATCCATTTAGAAATGCACTTTTAACATCCATTTGAAAGACTTTGAATTTCATGGAGGATGCAAAAGCAAGGAAAATTCTCACAGCTTCTAGTCTAGCTACAGGGGCATAAGATTCTTCAAAGTCAATTCCAAATTCTTGGTTATACCCCTTTGCAACTAGCCTAGCTTTGTTTCTTATTACTTGACCAGCTTCATTCAATTTATTTCTGAAAACCCATCTAGTGCCAATCACTGTTTGGTCACTAGGTCTAGGCACTAATTCCCACACTTGATTTCTTTCAAATTGATGAAGTTCATCATGCATAGCATTAATCCAATCAGAACTGGATAAGGCTTCATCAATTGACTTGGGTTCAATTTGGGAAATTAGAGCTAGTGAGTCTTCTTCAATGTTTTGCAAAAAGGATGATCTGGTCCTAACTCTATCATTTAGATTGCCAACTACACTGTCTAATGGGTGATCTCTTAGAAATCGAGGTTCAGAAATTACCTGTTGAGAGGTACCCACTTCTGAATCAGTATTACCTGAACCATTTGGAGATTGTGAGTTGTTGTTCAGGTTTTCTTCAATGTTATTACTCTCCTCAACGGTTGGTGAAGAATCCACAATGAGGTCATCCTCTTCATTGTCTTGTTTTTCCCTGCAAGATTTAGAATCATTAGTGGAAAAGGAATTTTCATTAAAAATAACATGTGGAGATTCTTCAACAGATTTGGTTTTCATTATGTACACTTTGAAGGCCCTTGACACTTCAGAATAGCCAAGGAAGATAGCTTCTGACTCTTAGCATCAAACTTGTCAAGGTTTTCTTTGTTATTATTGTGTACATAGCATTTGCACCCAAAGACTTTAAAATAGGAAACAGTTGGCTTTTTGTTTTTCAATAATTCATAGGGGGTTTTCTTGATTTTTGGTCTGACCAATGCTCTATTGAGTATGTGATTTGCTGTGTTCACAGCTTCAGCCCAGAAGGATTTGGGCAAGTTACTCTCAAGAAGCATGGTTCTAGCCATTTCCACAAGAGTTCTGTTCTTTCTTTCCACAACTCCATTTTGTTCTGGAGTTCTTGGTGAAGAAAACTTGTGGAATATCTGAAATTCAGCACAAAAATCAGAAAAGGATGTGTTTTCAAATTCACCCCATGATCAGTTAAGATGTTTTTGATTTTATATGGATAAGTGGTTAAGACAGTGGTACAAAAGTTCCTGAATTCAAGGCATGCATCACTTTTGTGAGATAGAAAAATAACCCAGGTAAATCTAGTAAAGTCATCAATGATTACAAATCCATATCTTTTGCCACTCAAGCTTAGAACTCTTGTTGGCCCAAAGAGGTCCATGTGAAGAAGTTCTAGTGGCTTAGATGTGAGTACATCATTGAAGACTTTAAAGGATTTTCTAGTTTGTTTTCCTTTAGCACAGATCCCACAAATTTGACCTTCAACACTAGAAAAGGATTCAGGAAGACCTTTAACCAAATTCAATCTTAACAACTTATTCATTGTTCTGAAGCTTGCATGGCCAAGTCTTTTGTGCCAAGTCCATGCAATTTCATCTTTATTTGCAACAAAACAAAGATTTTCAGAAAAGTTTTTATTAAGGTTGATCATGTAGACATTGTTTTCTCTTTTTCCAAAGAATTTGATTTTATCAGTTGATGAATCTATTATCTTGCAAAAATCAGATTCAAACACAACTTTGTGACCTTTGTCACATAGTTGGCTGATACTGAGCAAATTATAATCAAGTCCATCAACTAACAAGACATTATCTACAGAGTTTGAAGAAGTTTGACCAACCTTACCAGATCCAATGATCTTTCCTTTATTTTTACCTCCAAAGGTGACTGACCCTCCCTCCTTTTCAAGCAGGAATGAGAATTTGGCTCTATCTCCAGTCATATGTCGTGAACACCCACTGTCAAGAAACCATACATTTGTGTTGGGTGCACGACTTCCCTGCAACAAGATCAGTGGAGAGAAGATTTTGGTACCCAAACAGAGTTGGGACCATCAGAATGATTTAACATAGACAGCAAATCCTTTCTCACCCAAATTTGATTTGTTTTAGATTTTTGTTTTGTTACTTTGGTGTTTTCAGCATTTTTCTGTTTGTTCTTTCTTTTAGGAATGAAAGCACCAAGATCTTTGTTTTTGGTAGGAGGGGAGTTTTTCATTTGAAAATTTGAGTTCATAGAAGGAGGTGGAATCCATGGATTGTGTTGGTACATCCAGAAATTTGGATAAGGGTATTGAGGATAATACCAACAGGGATTTTCATACCATTGGTTCCAAGGATTAATCCAATTTTCTTGAGGAGCTGTCTTGGAGGTCCAAGGTTTTTCATGGATCATTTCTTTTCCTTTTTCTTATTTCTCAGATTTTTATTTGAATTTTTAGTTGAGTTGATTATGGTTTTTGGTGTTGAACAGGTCGACCTGTCAGGGGACTGTGTCGACCTGACAGTCTTCTTTTGTTTTTGAATTTTTGATTTGTTTTGAGTTTTGTTTGGGTTTTTGTTTGGGGTTTTGTTTGCTGTTTGTTGGATTTCAGTGTTTTCCAGATTGGGACCTTTAACAAAGTTGATTAATGGTGCTTTTCCCTTTTTCTCACCAGATTTATCTTTTGTTGATTTCTTTTTGTTGAATCCCAATCCATGAGATGTGGTTGTCTTGTTGGATCCTAGCAATGCCTCTAGGTTATCTTGGCCTTTTGTGAAGGTTTGGATAACCTCCTCCTTTTCCTTTAGCTGGTTTTTAAGAATTTCAATTTCTTCAATTTTCTGTTGTTTTTCTTGTTTTTCATTTCCAGCTTTTCATTTAAATTTCTGAAGTCTTGAGGAGGCCTTCTGAGAGGCAAGCTTTAAATCATCAATTTGGTTCAGTAAATTTTCTTTTTCTTCAAGCAATTCTGTTACTTCAGATTCCAGTTCACAGGTTCTATTGTTTGAAGATTGGTTATGGTAAAGATTTTCAATTTTCTTTTTGATGTGTTTGTTTTCTTTTTTTATTTCAGAGTATCTTTCTACCAATTCAGCATACACATCTTGCCAATCTTCAACACTATAATCTTCAAAGGAAGTATTTACCTTTCCATCTGTGCTGTTGGCCATGAAGCAAACTTCCTCACTCTCTGAGCTTGAGGACTTCTTCTCTTCTTCTTCCTCACTTGTGTCTTCATCAGACCAAGTGGCTACCATGGCCTTGGGCTTCTTGTATTTCTGGAACCTTTTGTGCTTTTCCTTTTTGTTCTCAGGACACTCTCCCTTCATGTGTCCTGGCTTGTTGCACCTGTAACAGATAACATTCTCATCAGGTTTATGATTGTAACGACCCTCTTCATACCGGTACGATTATACCAATCCCCATCGGTATAAAGGGCGTCATCACAGTGGGACATTTACCCAACACTGGTCAATAGGTTGATATGTACCTGGATAGCAATAGAGTTCAGCGGAATAAAGTAAACAACTCAATCATGATCCGTCACCAACACACATTCCATAATCTAAATAGCGAGATAGAAGGACAATGTCCGCATTAATACAAAATAAAGAGAGTTACAATGTCCAAATATAGTCCTTACATTAATCCTTTTGTGCAAAAGAAAAGTACAACTGATAACAGCTCCACAAAATAGTCTTCTAGTGATGATCCTCGCCACGCTACCTTCTAGTGCACGATACCTGTCAACCTGTACGCCGAAGCAAGAGTGAGTCCAAAGACTCAGCAAGAGACACTACTCATGATATACACATACAAGTCTTAGTAGTTTCTACATGCACTTTTACAATTAACAACACATAGCATGCTAGTCAATTCAAGTTGTCAACATATCATGATTGTTCTACAATTTATACATAACTCGTGCCTTCAGATTTCTAAAATAAAATTCACCTATCACATGGTCTCTATTCAATTTACTCAGGAACTTTAATCTTTCAAAGAGCTAAAACATGAATGCTATCAACATGAACAATTTACATACGTGAAGGGAATACAACTAGCATGGATTTCATGTAGTTTTAAACACATACACGAACCTTTTCACATGCCTTAGATTGCTGATTTCATATGATTCAATGGCTATAAATCTACACATGAGAGCTACAACGTTGCTTAAAACATAAAATATGAACAGTCCCTCATGCCATTTTGCACACACATTCATTAGTTGTTCCTAACATGGATTCTAGGTATTTATGCACACATAAGCATGATAATGACAACAAGAGTTTACTGATTTCACATGGTTTCCAATAACCCATTCTCACATTTTCGGTTTCACATGATTTCATACTTACTCATTCACATTGTTCCCTTTTACACATTTGACACGTACACATATTCACACTTACAAAATTGACTCATTTTCACATCATTTTCTCTTACACTTTCACTTAACACATAACACATCGATTGCACTTACCACGTGCATCTTGGGCACTTACCACGCGCCATATTCACATATTTCACATTTTACTCATTTTTTCATTACTTAAACAATTTGCCATGACACATAGTCCTAACCACCAGTAGAGGACACTAACAATATCTCATAGCTCGTGCTCATCACTTAGCACGGCTCTCAACACAACTCATAACACAACACTTACACGACTCATACACATACTCACCACCTAGGCAATATAGTGGTGAATCTTGGTAACTGCGCAGACGGGAGAAGCCCTCTCCACCCTATCCAGTGGTACTTGTCCACCTCCAGGATTTTCCCAATGCTTTGGGACAAACTTATATCACATGGAGCCTTCTATAGGGACTTTCTATATACGGCTCCCGATGCCTCTAGGGTAGCAGTGTCACATAGGCACAACTTTTACACTTTTACACATTACCGTTTTACTCCTGGTTTTATACATAACTCTTCCCATTTCATTCACTTTCTCACTCACATAAACACTCCTGTTTTTCCCTAACATGGTACTACAGAATTTCAAGAATTTAACACATAGTAAACAGACTAATCATGTTGGTTTTAGACCATAACAATCACATTACGATCATATGTACGAATTATCACATTTCACATGAAAATATATAATTCTTATTTACTGATCCAAGTGACCTGAAATTTTAACCACATGCTGGTTTCGGGTTCATGATGATACCCTCAGTTTTTCAGATTTTTCTGAGCCATGTAGAATTTACAGAAAATAAACGTCTAATTAGCATGCTATTAACAACTTAAGTTAACATGGGGTTAACACATCTTGTAATTTAACCACTTGCTGTTTAAATACACACTGTTAACAATATGTAGGAATTTAGGATACAAAATTTACCCTAATTTATACATCTAAGGATCAATTACCACGACCATGCTTACATGCCTTCATTATTACCGAACCGAGCTTATTTATAAATACACAAGCATGGATAACTTTCTAAAATTTGCAATCCCATATGCTGACCCACTGACCTTCATGATTAGACTCAAACCAAATCGTTCACACTAATTCAAATCATGAACAAGGATTTACAGAAAATCAAACACATGTTTAGCATATTATTCACAACTTAACTGACATGGGTCTAACATAAATTGGCAATTTATCCACTTACTGTTTTGCACATAAACTACTACTATATGCATGATTTTAGATTGCAACATCATCCTAATTCATACATCTATAAATCATTTGCCACAACTATTTTTACATGGTTTCATTTTACCGAACCACACTTATTAACAATTCCACAAGCATGCATGGATTACCTAAATTTCAGAACATACACACATGACCCACAACTCTTCATGATTAGACCGAAATCAAGGCATTCACATTAATCTAAATCATGGATCATGGACTTTGCAAATGGTCTACAAGTCATGCTCACATGCTTACAAGACATCATTAACCACATTCATCACACAACTCACACACATCCACAACCAAATGCATAATGTACATAGCTTATAGAATTACCATATATCCTCATCGCACAAACATATCGAAATTAAATGTATAAGTGGGACAGAACAGCTCACTGTTCTGTCCAGAAGAACTAAACGGCGGTCTCTGGCCACTGACTCAGGGTCAGCGGCATGGTCGATGGACGCCGAGCTCATCACAGGCGTCCAGGGACCTTGCCGTTTACTCAGGTCTGTGCAGAAACACAGACCCGAGCTCTGAAATTCGGGTGAAATGGAGGGTCTAGGACTCGAAATAAATTCCATAAAAATGATAGAAACATCCTAGACTCATACGGGGACACCATAGATAGGTCACTTGCCTTTCAAAATTTCTTCTAAGGGATTTAAAGGCTTGGTAAAGACCTCCTTGGGCAGTCCCAAGAAGTTGCAGAACCTCCCTCTAGATCGCCTTCCTCCGGGCTCCTGGGTGATCTCCACGCCGAGGGGATGATGGGGAAGCCTTCCCCTTTGCTTCAGCTTCCTCCTTGTTGCAGAAGATCTCCAGATCCAGCTCCAAGGGGTCGGATTTGGGGGTTCTAAAATGGGGTTTTTCTCACAGCTCACCTAGGGTTTTTCTCTCTTCTTCTCTCCTCTTGCAAGGGTGAAGGGAAGGAATGGGAGAGTCCCATTCGGGTTCAGGACTTAGAAGAGCCCCTCACCCACTCACCATACCGATTTGACAGGCTGAGAGCCGTTGGGGGACATCCCCCAATGGTGGCCATGCCTTGCTCCCGGATTTTCTGGCTCTGCAACGCATGCAGGTCAGAGAAATTGGCGTCCATATCGCTGGACGCCGGATTTAGTGTTGGCGTCCATGTCTGGACGCTAACACTGGATCAACGGCCTGGGCTTGACGCCAAGGTGCCTTCGGCCAGAACCCTAAATTATGCGGAAAACCACGCATACCAAGCTTATATACATGCATCATGTATACGGTATTATATCTATACCATCACCATGCAATACATACCTTATTTATATTTAATATAAACATATTAACGCTAATTGGCCCTTCGGCTAGAACTCAAAACATGCAGAAACTATGCTTACTATATACATATATACATACAATGTATAAGGTGTAACATGTATATTACCATACCAGACAATCAATATCATTCATACCTAGGCATACACAAGCATACATAAATACACTAAGATAGATGTACGTAGATATCTACCTATGCGTACACGACGTTTTACATAAGTGCGACTCAACACACGGCGAGATGAATGACAAGAATTATGAGGGCTTCGCAAAGCATTAGGAGGTGATATGAATTATGTTAGCTAGGAATAATCTATTCGATAAAATAATCCTTACACACACACACACACTTGATTTGACATATATATAGTATACACACACGGGTGTAGCATACTTATGTACATCATGCTTGGAATAGGTGGATACAATATGCGCACCGGTAATTGGTTAACTTACACAACTTTACCTAACATTGCTTAAGCATTACATGTATAGGATTTCTTAATATATATACTATATGCATAATTCATCCAATTGACTATTCTCACCTAATCATCATGAAGATATATGCATGTTATTCATGAGGAGTATAGAATCCCAATATGACCACTAATTACACCTACTATGCTTGAACTCTTTACGTACATGAAATGCACGAAGTACAATGTACACATTAACTAAACCTTGCAATAACAACGTTTACAACCAAATATACATATGTACTCCATACACTTTCATACAAGGTTCCACAAAACAGGTAGTATAGGATATTCCTCATTATTTAGATATCACATGCATAGTGTTACTCACGTATCCTAAGTCAAAGACTCTTGGTATTCACAATACACCTCTAGTTGTCTAGTTGTTCACTTCCACATTAATTATCATATACTCGTATCTATACATATACATATAAATACAGATATACGCACATGCTCATGTTCAAGAGAAGAACAAAATTTATAGTAGGCACAATGAACTACGCACACTAAGCACAAATAAGCGGATACTCAACACACCATTCATATACATACGTATATTTATAAGGAGAATAAAAAAAAATCCGGGGTCTTACAATGATTCTTATTGAAATTGGAAAAGGAAATATTCTTCTTTCCTGGGGGAAATTTCTTTTTCCCAGTCATTTTCCCTTCCTATATTTCAAGAATTTCCTGAATTGTCTGGTCATGAGGGCAATCTCATCCTCATTTGACTCAGATTCTTCAGAACTTGTTTATCCTGATTTTTATCTTTGTTGCTTGAAGAGGCTTTGAGTGCCATAGGCTTGGTCTTAATGATAAGATCTTCATTTCTTCTTAAGTTTATTCATACGTCATTAAGATCCAATCAATTCATCCAAAGACATTTTGGATAAATCTTTTGAATCTTCAATAACAGTGGCCTTGGTATGCCAAATTGAAGAAAGTGAACGCAAAATTTTTCTTACCAAATCTGCATCAGTATACTCCTTACCCAAAGCCTTGAGTCCATTGACAATCACCATAAATCTGGCAAACATTTCAGAAATAGATTCATTAGATTTCATCATGAAAAGTTCATATTCTGAGACTAATATATTTGCCTTGGTCTCCTTGACCTGAGATGTTCCCTCATAGAGTAGTTCGAGTTTATCCCACATCTCTTTGGCAGATTTACACATAGAGATTCTCGAATACTCCTTGGGATGGACAGCACAATGAATCATGTTCATGGCACTGTAATTCAATGTAGCTCTCCTAATTTGTTCCCTCGTCCAGGTTTCTTCCTCACCCTAGTTTTCATAGGGACCAGCCTCAACTACTTTCCAGATCTCATAGTTCTGGGCCCTTAAGAATACTTGCATTCTGTTCTTCCAATAAGAATAGTCCAAACCATTAAAGAATGGTGGCCTATTTATGGAATGGCCCTCAGCTATAAAACCCTTTGAGTCCATGACACTTAAGTAAATGCAAGGAGAAGTAGTTGAGCAAGCAAGCAAACAACAACCAGACAAACAGACACACAAACACTCAATACTCAGAAACAAAAGCTGCTCAGTTCAATCAGATCGATATAAACCCGCTTTGATACCAATTGAAGGATCGAAATAAATGTGTGGAAAAGATCTAGAAGGGGGGGATGAATAGATCTTAGCCACTTTTGCGGAAGCTTAAATAATTTTTAAAACTATTTAGAATCAGAGGCAATGTTATCAGTGAAAAGCTACTGATCTGATTAGATTGGAGTGAGTTGAAAAACTTAGATGTGAATCAAGTTGATTAAGTGAATTAAAAAGCGAACCTATGCAAGCATCTAGCGGATGAATCAGTCAAACCACAGAAAACAAATGCACAAGGATTTTTTAGGTGGTTTGGAAATCAGCCATGTGATTCCTACATCCACCCCCACAACCCGTGAGGATTCACTAACACAACTGGGTAACACACCCACTGGAGCCTGACAACTCCAACACTGAAGAGCTTACAACTCACACACTTCTAGAGCAAGACTACTCTAGAACAACTGAGCAAGACTGCTCAACCCACACTTGAGTTTGACAACTCAACATGAGCACAACGGCTCACAACAACCTGAGCACAAGGCTCACACATAGACTTGCTAGACACCAACTTAAGACATAGATCCTCTAGCACCAGATCTAGTCGAAGTTTGAGAACTCTAAAGAGAATTATGCAGAAGTACTTGCATAATCTCAAGAGATATCTCAGAAGAACAGAAGAAATGTAAAATTGAATTGAAAAGTCTTCGTTCTTCAGTGTACTCCCTTGTAGAGACTGAATTGGGAAGAAGAAAGTGAAGCTTGAAGTCCAAGTCGATGCTCTGCAATCTGAGAAGTTGGATCTTCCTCGAGTTCTTCACCAAAGGAGTCTTCTACAATATCTGCTTCCTTGGAATGCTTCGAAAGAATCTACAAGAATCAATTCCAATTCCCACACCTTGAATGGGCGGGAATTGGTCTTCTGGAAGCAATTGGAGAGCAGAGGAGGAGACACGAGCTCTTCTGGCCGCCAGGAGCTTCTTGGAGGTTCTAAGAGAGTTGGTTTCTTCTCACACTTGAAAACAGGCCGAAAAGAACCTTTTATACCCTTAGGATTCCAAAGATACCCTTTTGGGGTACAAGGGCATGCTTTCCTAGGAAGATTCTGATCGCCCTAGAGGGACACGTGGCAGCCATCAACTTTTAAGATGAAAAGATTCCGTAGTGTGTCGACCTGCCCTGGTGGTTGTGTTGACACACTGTCCCAAAGATGGAAAAACCTGTTCTGGGAGGAAAGTCCCGTGTCGACCTGCTCTTGAGTGTGTCGACCTGCTGTCCCAATTCCTCAAATTGGCTGTTCTGGAAACTGGGTCTAGTGTCGACCTGCTCTGGGAGGTGTCGACCTGGGTACCCTTGATCTCTGAAAAACTGCCACTCGTGTCGACACTCTTGACATGTGTCGACACACTCTTGACATTTTTGCACAATTTCTCTTTGAGTCTGTGTTGATGTGTCGACACCATTGATGGGTGTGTCGACACATCTTTTGCATAAAGGTTTGTACCTGAAAAATAAACACATATATCATTAGTTAAATGATTTATCATTACCATAAATGATAAATGTGATTTGAAAAATACTTTTTGAGCATGACTTTCAGGTATGATGTTTTTGACATGTTCCAATTAAATTGCTTTAAGAACACTTCTTGTCATCATCAAATAGGAGGAAATGATATGAGTTAGACATTCAACCCAACAGAATTGAGTGAGTTGTGCAAATAGAGTGTGTGAACAAATTGATTAGATGAATCTAACGATCCTATGCATGCATCTAACGAAGGATAAGTTCAAACCACAATTAGATCAATGCACAAAGATTTTTAGGTGGTTCGGAAATCACACCATGTGATTCCTACATCCACCCCTCACACAGTGAAGATCCACTAAACAACCTGGGTACAACACACCCACTGGAGCCAGACAACTCCAACCACCTGAGTTTACAACTCACACAAACTCTAGAGTAAGACTACTCTAGAACCCTGAGCAAGACTGCTCAACAACACCTTGAGTGCGACGACTCAAAACCACTGAGCTCGACAGCTCACAAACAACTTGCTAGAAACACACAAGACTCAGATCCTCTAGCAAAAGATCTAGTCCAACAAGAGTGAATTCATGAGACTCATGCAACAACCCATGCACAATCTCAGAATTACTCAGAAGAGAAAAATGAAGATGAGAATTGTATTGATAGCTTTTCTCTTCAGATGTACTCCCTTGTAGAAGGTCGAATTGTGAAGGTCTTTGATCTCTGGAAGTTCCTGGGCGATGCTCTGCAATTCTGATCTTCAGGATCTTCCTTGGATTCTTCACAGAAGTCGGCTTCTACTTGATATGCTTCCTTGAGGTGATCCAATTGGTTCTTCAACGATCAATTTCCACTTCTCATGCTTGAGCAGATGATAATTTGGCTTGAGGAAGCACCAGGAAGGCAAGAACAGGGAGGAGAAACCTTCTAGCCGCCAACAAGACTTCTGGGAGGCTCTGAAAGGGTTCTTGCATGTTGGATAGCCAATAGGAGGGTATTTATACCCCTAATAGTCCAAATGTACCCTTGGGGGTCGTGGGCATACGATCCAAGGCTAATCCAATAGTTCCCTAGGGTGCCACGTGTCTAGGACAAAGTTTAAGTCACAGAGATTCCGGAGTGTGTCGACCTACCCATGAGGTGTGTCGACACACTGTCCCAGACTGGCAAATCAATTCCCTGGGAGAGGTCTCTAGTGTCGACCTGAGATGATTCAGTGTCGACACCATGTCCCAGACAGCAAAACAGCCCTTCTGGGAAGGCTCTCTAGTGTCGACCTGATATCATCTCGTGTCGACCTGCTTTGGCCATCTAAAAAATAGGCCTTCTGGGAGAGCCATCTAGTGTCGACCTGCCTGCATTTGGTGTCGACCTGCTTTAGCTATCTGAACAACAGGCCTTCTGGGAAGGCTCTCTAGTGTCGACACTATCTGATTTAGTGTCGACCTAAGATGGAAGCATGTTAACATATTTCTCTGGGATCTGTCTCTAGTGTCAACCTGCCCTGGACTAGTGTCGACACTAGTTGATCTTTTCTTCACATTTCTGCCTTTGCTCTGAGCCATTGTGTCGACACCATTGATGGTTTTGTCGACACTACCTTTGCAAGAAAATGTTTGTCCCTGAGAAAATAACACATAAATCATTAGTTAAATGTATTATCATGAATATAAATGATAAATGTGCTTGGAAACATGCTTTTTGAATATGGTAATTCAGGTGATGTATTTCACATGTTCCAATTTTTATGCATTAAAATCACAGCTTGTCATCATCAAATATGAGGGGAAATGACTTGTTTTCACACTCAACCCAACACGGTATGGATCCATATAAGGCTTTGTATGGACGACCGTGTCGCACTCCTCTAGACTGGTTCGAGGTTGGCGAACGGATTGTCACGGGGCCAGAGTTAGTATAGTAGGTAGTTGAGGTAGTTCAGCTTGTGAGGCAGAGGCTTCAGTCAGCTCAGAGTCGGCAGAAGAGTTATGCAGATCAGCGTAGACGACCGCTCGAGTTTCAGGTAGGGGACCAGGTGTTTGTCCGTGTGTCTCCTATGAAGGGAGTGGTGAGGTTCGGTAGGTGTGGAAAGTTGAGTCCCCGCTTTATTGGACCTTTCACCATTACTGAGTGTGTCAGAGGTTTGGAGTATAGACTTGAGCTTCCATCAGAGTTGGCAGCAGTCCACAATGTGTTCTACGTGTCGATGCTTCAGAGGTACCTTTCTGACGAGTCTCACGTTCTCCCGAGCACAGAGTGGTCTGAGGTGACTCCAGTGTTGACAGTACCAGAGTTTCCGTTGCATATTGAGGATCGCCGAGTTTAGAGGTTGAGGAACAAGGCAATCCCCTTAGTTCGTGTTACGTGGCAACAACATTCAAGTGGTGAGTCGACATGGGAGCGAGAGGATGAAATGCGCGAGCAATTTCTGTACCTCTTTGGTGAGTCTTCTTTCTTTATGTTGTTTGAATATTGGGGGCAAAATTCCTTAAGGGGGGAGGGCTGTAAGGTCTCGGGTCTTAGCGGATCCTTATTGGGTCTTGTAGAGGTTCGGATGTGGTTGACGACAATGGACATTGCCGTTGACTTGTGTTTGACGGCCAGGGGCTAGCCGTTGACTTGGTTTTAGCGTCTAGGGATGTGGACGTTTGTCGTTGAAGTTGACGGCAAGCGGTCCAGACGTCAACCCATTGGCGGTTCAAATAGGCGGCGAGGTATGTGGACGTCTATTTGTGGCTTCTGTAGAAATAGGCCAGCCCGAGAGTAGCAACCTTTCCTCTTCCTTTCCTCTCTTTCCCTCCACTTTTGCCTTTGTCTGTTTCCACCACTTCCAATGGTTGATGGGAGCTCGTGGGAAGACCCTGGTACGTGTGGCGGTGTTAGATCGAGCGGGAAACGCGAAGATTTGGTGTGATTCGCGCGGAGACTTCGAGGGGTTCCAGCACGATTGGTGAGTGTTTAGGAGCTTTTGAGGCGTTCTAAGGTAGGGACTTAACCCCTTAAACCCTCCTTAACAGATCAGCATGCTTATTTGCGTAGATTAGTATGCTAATCGTATTTTAGGGTTGGGTTATACCATGCCGGGATTTTGCGTGTTTTGGGCGATCCAAGTGTTGGATCGTGGATTTCCGAAGTTCTGGTAGTGTTAGCAGATGTGAGGAGATGTTTCCCTCCATCAATTTTATTGCTGTTGGGCGGTTTTGCCTAATTGGACTGACCCGACACTGTTCTGGGTCTAGGGGACTGAAGATATTAACATCCACATATGTTGACGTTGAGATCTTCAAGGTTGATATAAACGACAAGGTCTATTGCCGTTGATTAAGTGTTAGCGGCATTGTGAGTGCCGTCTACATCTTGATTGGCGACATTCGATGTTTCCGTTAATATCTTGTGTCCCAGCAGGCCTCGGTTCTGTTTTGTGTTTCAAGATGTTGACATGCAATGTCCGCCTGTTAACACAATTTGCCAGGCTTAGAGTGTGGCTCCGCCTGTGCATATGCGTAATTAACTGTGTCGAGATGTGACACGAGGTGTTCGTCTATTGTACGGTGTTTCAGATGTTGAGAGTGTTACCGTCTGTACTCGCATTGAGTTACCGTGCTTCTATTTCTATTTGTCACCTGGACATAGAGTGACGCTCTGTCTAGATGACCGGCGTGTGGGGGTCCTCCGTCGGTGAGCCAGGACGTTGAGAGCGTCTCTGTTCTGTGCGTATTCCTTGTGGTGGTTTCAAGCCGGTCTCCGTGGAGCCCCTTCTCTACCGCTAGGGTCAGGCGTAGGGGGAAAACCGGTCGTGGACCAGACACGAGAGAGAGCGTCTGTAGTGTGCACACGTGGCTGGGGTTGAGAGACTCTATGGTGACGGGACGCCGAGCCACAGACCCTAGCTGAGTCCTACTTACTATGTGTGAGTGTGTATTACTGAGCCGCGAGGTTTACAGTTTTGTGTTGTGATGCGACGTGTATTTACTTTCTATTTTTACTTTCCGCACTTTAGTACTGTTGCCGGTGGGGCTTACTTTTCCCTACTGGGTCTCTTTTCTTGAGACTCACTCCCCTCCCTTTCAGGTGGGTCGTCGTCGACTCCCGTTCCAGGCAAGTCTAGCCACTCCGGTGTTGGTGCGCCCTAGCTGCAGTGAGTAGTACTTTTTGTTGTACTTATGTACTCTGCACTTAGCTCGGACTCTGAGTTGTACATGTTATGTTTCATGTATAGTGAAATTTTACAGCTTTACATGGTGTGTATCTTCTTATATATAGTCTCCTCGGACATTCACTTTTTACCCTTCCGAGCTTGTCTCATTGGTTAGCGGGTTAGAATTCGGGTTACTGGTTGGTTACTGGTAATGCAGATTCTGAGTCGTTACAGATGCTCTGCAACTGGTGCCTCTGGATCTTCCTTGAAATCTTCTCAATTGGCTGCTTCTACTTGATCTGCTCCCTTGGAAGTGATCTCACATCATCTTCATGGATCAATCTTCACTTCTTGTGCTTGCAAGGATGGGAATTGGCTTACAGCAGCACATGGAGAGCAAGAACAGGGAGAGACCTCTTCTTGCCGCCGAAAAGACTTTTCTGGAAGGCTCTGAGGTGTTGTTCTCTTGGATGGCCTATATGAGGGGTATTTATAGCCCTAACATGGCCAAAGGTACCCTTGGGGTACGTGGGCACATGATCCAGGCCGATCCAAGTGATCCCTAGAATGCCACATGTCCAGGTGGGACTTAAGATGAAAACGTTGCCGGAGTGTGTCGACACAGTCACTGGGTGTGTCGACACACTGTCCCAATTCCACAAAATAGGTCTTCTGGGAGATGGCTCTAGTGCCGACACACTCACTGGCTGTGTCGACACACTGTCCCAGTCTGGCAAAAGGGTCTTCTAGAGATTGGGTCTAGTGTCAACACTGCCTGGGACTGTGTCGACATAGTGAACCCTGTCTTCATGAATTTGTTTCAGGGTTTGATACCCAGTGTCGACACCAGCAGTGGGTGTGTCGACACTACCATTGCAAGAAGTACATGTCCCTGAGAAATAAACACATAAATCATTAGTCCAATGTATTATCATGAATATATGTGATATAATGTGTTTGGAAACATGCCTTTGAGCATTGTTATTACATGTGTGATATATTTAACATGTTCCAATCATTATGCATTAAAATCACAACTTGTCATCATCAAAATTGTAAGGGGAAATGTATTAAATTCACACTCAACACAACAATCTCCCCCTTTTTGATGATGGCAACAGTAAGTCAACATGAAAGTTTGAATTTCAAAGAAATGTGATTTTAAGTCATTCATTCACATACTATCCAATCACATACACACTGAATGACAATGAACACATGTTTCAATATTTTCATTCAATTCATCAAAGGACATTGAGCACAATTTAGTAACAATTGACATTTTTCACAATCAAACACACAATGCTACTAATAACCATGTCATTTCATAAATGGCCAACAAACCATACAAAGTTTGATATTTATAAGCATTCATCCATTCATAGGCAATCTTTCATTGACATTCATAAAAGGTGTTCCTTCTCATTCAACAAAGATATTCAATACAAAGATATTCCTTCTCCCCCTTTGACATCATCAAAAGATAAGATTCATCAAGAGGATGGAGGTGGAGGAGGAATAGGAAGAAGGAGAGACTCTATGGTCTTCAATCTTGAATCCATTGTAGCAAGGTTGGATCTCAACTGAGTTTGCATTGTAGAAAGTCTTGTGTGCAGCAAGTCTTCCAACCTTTGACTGTTGTCATACATGTTTGACTGGAATGCAGACAGATCAGCTGAAATGGGCTGAGACCCTGAAGAGGAGCTGGCAAATCCACCATGTCTGTTGATACTTCTGAGCTCACTCTTGAGGGCAGACATCTCATGATCTATATGACCTGACAAATTCTTCATGCCTTCCATATCATCAACCATGTGTGCAAATGAGAGTCTGGTCTTCGAAATTTGAGTCACTGCCTCTTGACTATTGAACAAATTCTTCTATGAATTGACTAAAATTCCTTCAAGGATCTTTTCAAGCTTGTCCTGATGCTCCTTTAGTTGAAGGGATGCATCACCCAAAGTACCAATTAGCCTGTTGAACCTTTGGGTAGCATGATCAGCTGCTTCCTTCTGCTTGATAAATTGACCATTCACTGAATTCTCCAACCTTTGAATTCTGAGCTCAAAGTTCTCTGACATCTGATAGATGGAGGAGGTGATGGTGTCAAATTTGTCATTCAAGAAGGAGTATAGCTCTGGTGGAACAGAAGGTCCATCAGTGGAAGTAGAGGCTTGGGATTGGGGAATGAAAGTTGGAATTTCCACTTCAGGGATAAGTGGTGAAGGGGCATGAAATGGAGGTGTGTGAGGGACATCCTGAGGGATGGGTGCTCCAATCTCATTGGGAGGCTGTTCTTCTTGATCATTCTGAACCTCTTCAACAGGAGGAGGGTCCACTTCCTCAGGGGCAACTTGAGCCTCAACTATAGGACCTCTTTTTACTTGATCCCCTTCAATTCTGAAACCCATAAACTTTTGCAGATGCTTTAAACAATAAATGTTGGACTTTGGGATGGATTGGGCTTGCTCATTTTCAAAAGACACTCCAAAGTGTTCAAAACTGATGTAAGATGAGCAGCATAAGGTAGAGATCTGTGTAGATCCTTCCTTGTGGTTTCTGACATAATCTGATACATGATGACATGCAAATTGATCTTTATCTCTTTCTTCATGCAGTATATGATGAACCTCTGAATGTCAGTTAACCTATCCCTTCCACCACCTTGAGGAGTGATTATAGTGGTGAGAATGTGATGTATCAATCTCAAAGCAGGTGGGAAGGTGTTGGTGTTAAACCTGGTGACATAAGTTTGTTTGGAATCTGACTCATCAGCAGGGAGTCCAGTAAGCAGTGAGTAGCTTCATGCAAGTCAAACTCAAAATCATGATAGTCAGCACCTTCATCAGGAACTTTAAACAAGGTTGTAGCCACTTCAGTAGACAACTTAATCAAAACACCCTTGACTTCTGACTGGTATCCTTCAGGTGTGCACTCTAAGTTCAGATAGAACTCTTGAACTAGTCTTGGATAGATAGTTCTGAACTCAGATATAAAGGGCAACCATTTTTGAAAATTGAAGAACTGAAACACTTCTGGGAAGGCAGTGGCTAGGTCAGTATCCACTAGGTCAACAGCCCTAGGCTTGAGGATGGACTTCCCTTCACTAGCCAATTTGGAAGGGGTAGCCTCAGAGGGCTGAGAGGATCCAGAGGAGGAGGAGGAGGATTCTTCAGAGGGTTATGGAGAAGTGGACAAGATCTTCCTCCGAGGATGGCTAGACTACCTCTGAGATGATCGACGGCTGGAGGAGGGCATCCTACCTTATTTGGATGGAGTAGGAGATGGAGAAGAAGCACCTGGTTGCGCTGCAGGGTCATGGCGGCGTTTGCTTCTTCGCTCAGTGGGAGGTGCTTCAACAGCGGCCGCCCTGGCAGTTGCCCTAGCCCGGCGCCTCGACGAGGGGTGTGCTTATGAGGCATCGTCCAGGCAAGAAATGGAAGCAAGAGATGGAGACAGAGATGGCGGAGATGATGAGAGGAGGATGGAGATAGAGATGGTGGGAAGAGGGAATCAAGGAAGAATTTTCTTCTGTTTGCAAGAGCAAATGGCGGCTATGGGTCGACCTGGGAAGAAGAAAAGGGGTTTTGGGTGGGTACAGGTATCTCTAAACCGGCGCCCATGAGAAAGACCCTCCTGGAACCGCCACTATGTCGACACAAGAGTGGAACTGTGTCGACCTGGGCTTAGAATGTGTCGACACATAAGGAAGACTGTGTCGACCTGGCCTGAAGAAATATTGAAGATAAGAGCATGAGGAAAATTTGTAAATTATGGGAAATCTTTAAAATAATGAAATATGGATGGAATCAACTAGACAAGGATTTTTAAGAGGCCAAAGAATTCATTTGTCATATATTTACAAAAAATACAACAATACTTCAAGATTTACACAACAACCTACAGGATATATTCATTAAGTGACTTGAGCCATTAAAATGATAGTTTGAGTGATATAGGACATCCAACAGCTAATGACAAACGACCATATTCTCCAAATCCAAAGAAATAAAATGTCTTTTAGATTGAAATCAATTGTGATGAAGTTAAACAACTTTAAGCAAACTGATGGAAGACAAAAATGTTTATTTTAAGCAATTCTCCTTGGACACACATTTTTTTTGTTTTAATCAAACTATCAAATGTAGTAAATCTTGTTCACTCGAGAACTAATGCTTTTTACACACCATAGTCCCTGGTTACTAAAGATTTGCTCATTATCCAGTTTCAAGGGCAAATGACAACCTTTTGACATGAAAATATACGTTTATCAGACGCCAATATTTCCACTTACTCAGTCATCATCAAAATGTATAGAGCATCTTTTGTTTTTATTTTTGATTTGTTAACCCCTTTGAACAGAGATAGCAATAAATACCTCATGACATACATGACACTTCATTCATTGTGAAGGTTTGTAGTTTCTCAGCATTTGTGCCATTGCTCTGTTGAGTAATAAATGTAAGGAGAATTTTATAAAATTGAGATCATTTATATCTCACATCAGTTGCAAAAGAGGTGTTTAAATTCAAAGCACACATTATCCTTCAGTCTTTGAAAGAAATTTAAATTTTTGTAGTGTTGAAGAGTATAGTTGAGAGTTGACTGTAAAAATGTAGATCAATCAAAAAGTCATTTTGAGGTTCTAGACAAACTTAATGAGCACATCATGAGTGGAAGTTGATATAACTCAAGAGGAATCTTGAATTTTGTAAAAGAATGAGTAGTGAATTCATTAGCTCCCCCTGAAATGATGATTCCAAAATTTTTTCATCAGGACAAAGATATGCAAGAATTGGGAAACTGAAATGTTTCTTTTTGAAGAACAAAACCCCCCCTCAACAATTGCATATTTAATTCTTGATACTTGGCGGAGACACATACTCTCGCATAGTGAAAGTGTCCAGACAAGCAGAACTTGTCCTTCTTCAAATCACCATTTTATATACCAAGAATTTCAACACAATGTGAGTTGAAGAATTTATTGACAAAAAGAAATGGATGTTGATTTGTGAGAGATGTGAACAACATGAATCAAGGAAGCCAAAGAAGAATGATGGAACAGTGACTCCCCCTCAGAACATGCCTAAACACTCAACCCAATGAGAGATATCAAGAAGATGGACATTTGCAGACACTAAGCTCTCTCCTCAAGGATGAAAATTTGCTGTCAGGAAGAGGTTTAGTGAAGATGTCAACAATATATTTTTCAGTTTTAATAAAGAGTTCAAAAGATTTCTTTGCTACCTCATCTCTCAAGAAATGATGCCTAATTTCAATGTGTTTTGTTCTAGAATGTTGAATTGGATTTTTAGACAGATTTATGGCACTTGTGTTATCACAAAGAATGGGAACACAACCTAACTCTTGGTTATAATCAAGAAGCTGATGTTTCACCCAAAGAATTTGAGTGCCACATCGACTAGCTGTAACATACTCAGCCTCTGCAGTTGATAGAGCAACTGAGTGTTGCTTTTTAGAAGCCCAAGAGGTTAGGCATCCACCTAAGTACAAACACAAGCCACTTGTGCTTTTTCTATCAAGTTTACACCCAGCATAATCAGCATCACAATAGGTAATCAAATCTAATTTACAACTAGCAGGATACCAAATACCAAGATAACAATTTCCAAAAAGATATTTAAAGATTCTTTTAACATCTAACATGTGACTTTATTTAGGATTTGCTTGAAATCTAGCATACAAGCATACACTGAATTGTATATCAGGTCTAGAAGTGGTGAGATAGAGTAGAGAACCAATCATACCTCTGTATGCCTTTGGGTCTACTGACTTACCAAGTGAATCTTCTTCTAGTTTCACATTAATTGCAATGGGTGTGCTTGAGTGCTTGAGGTTCTGGAAGTCAAACCTTTTCAGAAGTCCTTGACATACTTGGTTTGGCTTATGAAGATTCCCTCACTGGTTTGATTAACCTTCAATCCCAAGAAAAATTGTAAGTCTCCCATCAAGCTCATTTCAAATTCAGTTTTCATTTGATTTGCAAATTCAGTGCACAAACTTTTATTTGTGGATCCAAAATTATGTCATCAACATAAATTTGGACTGCAATTATTTGTTTATTTACAATTTTTGTGAACAAAGTTTGATCAACATTGCCTCTGGAGTATCCTTTTTCAAGTAGAAAAGAGCTCAAACGGTCATACCAAGCTCTTGGAGCTTGCTTAAGACCATAAAGAGCCTTATGAAGCTTAAAAACATGATCAGAATGTTTT
Source organism: Colocasia esculenta (assembly GCA_014218235.1). NCBI lineage: Eukaryota > Viridiplantae > Streptophyta > Magnoliopsida > Alismatales > Araceae > Colocasia > Colocasia esculenta. Next base: position 89,767,118 of record CM024757.1, read on the forward strand.
TCATTTTCAAAGCCTGGAGGTTGTTCAACAAAAACATTTTCTTTATGTATCCATTTAAAAATGCATTTTTGACATCCATTTGGTAAACTTTAAACTTCAATGAGGATGCAAAAGTAAGAAATATTCTTACAGCTTCTAGTCTAGCTACAGGGGCATATGACTCTTCAAAATCAATTCCAAATTCTTGATTGTACCCCTTGGCAACTAGTCTAGCTTTATTCCTTATTACATGACCATTTTCATTCAATTTATTTCTAAAAACCCATATAGTGCCAATTACTGATTGGTCACTAGGTCTAGGTACTAATTCCCACACTTGATTTCTTTCAAATTGATGAAGTTCATCATGCATTGCATTTATCCAGTCTGAACTCATTAGAGCTTCATCAATTAATTTGGGTTCAGTTTGGGAAATTAGTGCTAGTGGGTCTTTATGAATGGCATTCAAGAATGATGATCTTGTTCTAACCCTATCATGCACATTGCCAACAACATTTCTATTGGGTGATCTCTAAAAATTTGTGTTTAGGAATTACCTGTTGAGGTGCATTTAAATTTGGAACAACATTACCTGATCCACTTGGAGTAGTGAGTGATTGTTTAAATTTTCACCAAGGTCTTCATTCTCCTCAACAGTTGGTGAAGAATCAACAATGAAGTCATCCTCTTCATTATCTGGATAGTCCCTGCAAGATTTAGAAGATTGAGTTGAAAGGAATTTTCATCAAAACTACATGTGGAGATTCTTCAACAGTTTTGTTTTTGAGAGAGTAGACTCTAAAAGCTCTTGAAATTTTAGAGTAGCCAAGAAAAATGGCTTCATGACTTTTAGCATCGAATTTATCAATGTGATGGCCCTCATTATACCGGTACGGTTATACCAACCCACGTCGGTATAGCGAGAGTCCTCACACTGGGACATTTACCCAAACGATACAAACAGCTGAGATACACGTGAATATACAACAGAGTAGCGGAGGTAAATGACAACTGTCTTCATTCATTCATCATCCACATTTAACATACATGAAGTTTGCAATTAACAATAAGAACTAAAAGTTCACATAATTTAAATTTCTGAATTTAAATACATAATGTCCACACTCATACATTCTTTTCATGGTACTCTAATACAACGTTCAAATTACATACTATGAAATACACAAGTCACAAAGAACTCCAAGGACTAATCTCCGCGCTCGGAGTCCGTCTCCACTGTCTCCTCCAACGGTGCCACGTCACCAACTACACCTGTACGCCGAAGCAAGGAGTGAGTCTAAAGACTCAGCAAGCAACACTACTCATAACATACACGTATAAGTCATAGCGGTTTCTACATGCACATTCAAAATTTTCAACACATGGCATGCTAGTCATTTGAAAGTTTCAACCTCTCATGGAAGTTTTACAAATTAATACATGGATCATGCTTTCAGATTTCTAAGAATAAAACTTTACCTATCACATGCTCTCTATTCAATTTACTCGTGAAATTTGCCTTTAAAGAACCAAGACATGAGAGCTACCAACATGAACCTTGTGCATCTATATATGCAAGGAAAACACAACTAGCATGAGTTTTACATGTTCTTAAGCACATACATAGACATTTTCACATGCTTTAAGTTGCTGGTTTCACATGGTTTAATCGCTGTAAACCTACACATGAAAGCTACCATGTTGCTTAAAACATATCATGTGAACAACCAATCATGCTATTTTGTACCCGTGCTCATCAATTATCCCTAACATGGATTCTAGACATTTTTGCACATATAAACATGATGATACAACCTAAAATTTCTGATTTCACATGGTTTCAGATTTGTCTCACATGGATTTCAATATCATATCCTCACATTTAGAATTTCACATTTTTCTTTACACAAGTTTCCTCTTTCACATGGTTACACTTTGCACATACACATTCACATTGTTCACTTACACATTTACACATGAACACATACACATTACACATTTCACATTACACATTTTAGGTGCCGTAACACATAGTCCAAACCACCAAAGAAGGACATATACACATCACATTACACATAGACGCCATGTAGGCATTCCAATGGCGACTCTTGGACTACGCAGACCGGAGAACAGTCTCCACCCTACCAGTGGTACTTGTCCACCTCCAGGATTTCCCCTATTGCCCTTAGGGTCACTTACACACTGAACTTTCTCAGGGGGACTTTTCCCTGATACAGTTCCACTGCCCTCTACGGAAGTAGTGCACATTGACACAGTTACACATTTACACATTTTACCGATTTACACATAGTTTTACACATATCACTTTCATCTCATTCACTTTCTCACTCACATGCATATCTCTATTTTTCCTGACATGGCACTATAGATTTTAGGAGTTACACACAGTAAATTCACTAATCAGGTTGGGTTTAAACAATATCTAACCACTTCACGATAACATACACAGATTTTTACATTTCACATGGAAACACATAACTCTTATATACTGGTCCAAATGACCTGAAATTTTAACCACATGCTATTTTCGGGTTCAAGGTCATACATTCAATTTTTCAAATTTTTCTGAGCTAAATAGAATTTACAGAAAATCAAATACCTATTCACATGCCATTCACAATTTAAGTTGACATGGAGTTTAACACATCATGCATTTTTGCCACTTACTGGTTGAGCAGAGACTACTATTATATGCATGACCTGAGATTATAGAATTATCCTAAATCATACAACACACAGATCGATCACCACAAACATTTACATGTCTTTTTATTTACCGAGCCGAATTTATTAGCAATTTATACAAGCATGGACAATTCATCAAAAACTAAGTACATGTATACTGATCCACTAATCTTCATGATCTAATAAAACTGAGGCATTCAGACTAATCCTAATCATAAAGCATAATTGGCAAGATTATCAACAAGTCATGCTTACAAGTTCATGGATACAATTTTCTAACATTCACCACCACACATGACACTCATCCACACACCACATTTAACAGTATACATAGTGTATAGGGTTACCATATATCCTCATCACGGAAACCATACCGAAAATAGTTGTATAGGAAGGGCAGAATATGTCACTGTTCTGTCCAGAGGAACTTGGCGGCGGTCTCTGGCCGTTGACTCAGTGTCAGCGGCATGGTCGATGGATGCCAAGCATGATCTCAGCGTCCATTGACCTTGCCGTCAATGCAGGTCTGTGCAGAAACACAGACCCGAGCTCTCAAGTTGGGTGATGTGGGTCTAGGACTCGAGGGAAAAATATACAAAAATTGTAGAATCGACCTAGACACATACGGGGACATTATGGTTAGGTCACTTGCCTTTTAGAAATTGCCCCAATGGATCAAAGTGCTCGAAGAAGCCCTCCTTGGGTAGTCCCAAGAAGGTGCAGAACGTCCTCCTAGATCTTCTTCCTCCGGGCTCCTGGATGATCTCCACAACAAGGGGATGTCGGGGAAGCCTCCTCCTTTGCTCCAGCTATCCTCTTGTCATGGAAGATGGCCGGATCTAGCTCCAGGAAGTCTGATCTTTGGGTGCAAAGAGTGGGTTTTCTCACAGCTCAGAAACTAGGGTTTTTTTCTCTCCTGGTTTCTCTCTTGCAAAGGTGAAGAGAGGGGTGGGAGAAGGCAGATCCGGGTTCAGACATATGGGGAGGCCTCTCTCCACTCACAGGGTGACAAGACAGCTCTCAGAGCCGTTGGGGACAGCTCCCCAATGGCTGATGTAACGTCGCGTGCTTTTCGGATCCATGCGGATCATGTGCATTGTGGTTGTGGCGGCCGTTCTGAGGCCAGTGTGAGTTAGGTGTGTGGATGTATGGTGTGATTGCGTGGCTTGAGCAGGTGAAGTGCAGGGTAGGTCCTGAATTGGAATGGGACCTGCTGCTGTTCTGTCTGAGTTGGCGGCCAATGGGTGGTCGTTGACTGTTGGCGTCCAGGTTCATGGACGTTTACATCATGAACTTGGCGGCAGCTTTTGTGGACGTTTAGTCTGGCGGTGCATGTGGGCGACAAGGGGGTTGACGCCAACCTGTCAGTTCAGCAGGTTATATGTTCACCCGAGGGCAGCTCTCTCAACTCACCCTCTCTCCCTCTTGCCCAGCTTCGCGCCCTGGTGTTTTCTGAAGGTTTTAACAGTATCGAGGAGTGGCTGGTCGATCGTGGGATGCGCAGTGTCGCCGAATTGCGCGAGGAAACGTCACGGTGGTGTGCAATTCGCGTGGGAGCTCGCGAGGGCTCGGCGTAAACCGGGGAGTTGCGGGAGATTCTAGCGCGTTCTGAGGTAGGGGACGAACCCTGGTAGCTCCGTTAGAAACATTAAAACACATCATAACTACCTGACCAGTATGATAATCCCATGTTTGAATAGAGTTGCACCATGCGGGATAATGGGTGGTTTGTGTAGTTAATGTGTAAAGCATGTATAATTGGGTTGTATTGGGTTCTATCATGCTAGAGGAATAGCATTTACATGTTTTTCTGTAATATGAATGAGTGGAAAACTCGCAGGACCGGATTAGGTTTCTGCAGGGTTTAAGGCCGGGGAACTTGGCGTCAACATCGTGTGCCGCCAAGATCTTCAGCCAGGAGGTTGACGGCCAGAGAACTTGTCGTCTACTTCCTGTAAGCGGCAATCGATGTGCCGCCTACTCCTATTGAACAGAAATGGCTATTTATGGTGTTTTATCGATAATGCTGCGTGGTATCATACGAGGTGCACTAAGTGCACATGGTTCTCGTATTTAGCATACAAGATATGCTGTTAAGTGTTTACTTCGGTGACTGCACGTTGTGTACGCGAGTCAGTTGGGTTCACGTGTAGTGGACCAGTGGTTACTTGTGGTTTACGTGAGGTTTCACGTGGTTTGTGTGTGACGTGCACGTGGTTTGTGTACGTGACGAGTAGTACACGCCTACCGTGGTTACCTCTCCAGTTGGGTGCCCCAGGTTCTTTGTGAGCCAGGCTGTTAGCTCGGGGCCTTGTCCCGGTACTTGTGTTGTACCGTCGAGGTCTGTGTCCGACCTGGACACCCTCACTCTTGTGTTAGAGTTGTACGTCCGGCTGAGGGAAAGACGACAGTGGGACAGTGACAGTTGTGGTTGTTTTTAGTCACTTGTAGCGCGCTCGTAGTTGGGGGTACGGACACCAGTAGACGTACTGGACCCCAGCTAGTCCTTTTTTCCAGTGCCTCACTCTAGCGAGCCCAGCCAGGGTCTCTGGAGGTGCCAGGCATGGGCCTGTGACCGTGTGGTTTGCAGGTTGTGGGTTTTAGTTGGTCTCCACAGTTGTTTGACCTTTTCGTGGAGCGGCAGCTGGACCTTTCGTCCGTGGCTGCGAGACTGAGAGGTGGACCTGTGTTAGTTGTCCGAGTCAGTTTCTGGTGTCGCGAACTAGTTTACGTGGCTCGTGTTGGCTGTCTCTACTTTGGCTTGTACACCTGTTTGGGTTTACCGTTTAGTTACTACAGTTGTTTCTCGTAGTCGACAGACGGTGAGTACTTTTACAGCTTTTACTTACCTGCTTAGCTGTTTTTATTGTTGTTGGTACTGTTTACTGTTTTGTACCTGTGGTTTATGGTTTGTTCGGCTTTGGGGGAGTTCCCTACTGACCAGTGACTAGAGAGGCTCACCCCTACCCCCACAGGTGAGGGCGAGGAGGACGTTCCCGTCCGACGTCCAGTTCTGGGCCGCGTCGTAGCGGAGCAGGGTCAGTACCTCCAGCGAGTAGTACTCAGTAGTGTAGTCTTGTAGTTTTGTGTTTGTTTACTTTCTTTTGTTGTACCTCGGGTATGCCCCAGGCTTTTGTACACCTTTTCAGTTTTAATGGATTATGGCTATGTAAATGTGAAAAATTATATATAAATGTGGTGTGTTCCTTTATGTTTACATGGACTGTGGTTTGGTTTCCCTTGCGAGGCTACGGCCCGTTCGCGGGAGGCGGACTCGGATCAAGTGCGTTATTGGTTTAACGGGCTTGGCCGAGGCGTTCCGTCACAGCTGAGCTTTCTTGTTTCCAGAATTTCTAGCTCTGCTGCGCATGCAGGCCAGAGAAATAGGCGTCCATATCGTTAGACCACCAGGATTAGTGTTGGCGTCCATGTCTGGACGCTGACACCACCTTAACGGCTAGGGGTTGACGCCAATAAGGCCTTCGGCCAGAACTCTAAATATGCAGAAACCATGCATGCCATGCATATATACATGCAATATGCATATGGTAGTGTATCCATACTATCACCATTCAATACATGCATTATTTACATATAGTATAAACACATGCACACATAATTGTACTAATTAATACGTACGTAAGTATGTATATACATACACAAGCACAAATATACACACACACAAAACAAATAATTGCGACAGAAATTCGAGGGCCTTACATCCTCTCCCCCTTAAAGAAACTTCGTCCTCGAAGTTAGAACGACACTACTCAAAAAAAGGGGATACTTTTCTTCATCGATCCTCAAGCTCCCAAGTAGCCTCCTCTTGTGAGAGTTCCACCATAGGACCTTCACCGACGCAAGTCTCTTGTTCCGGAGATGCTGAACCTTCCGGTCAAGAATGGCTACCGGTTGCTCGACATACGAAAGATCTGGCTGGATCTCCACTGGCTCATGACTAATCACATGAGACGGATCTCGGACATACTTCCTGAGCATATATACGTGGAATACAGGGTGAACGCTAGCCAAGCTGGGGGTAATGCTAGCTCATATGCAGGCCTACCATACAACGCCTCGAATGGAGCCATACCAATACTAGCATGAAAGCTGTTGTTGTATGCGAACTCCACAAGAGGTAAATGATGCTCCCAATCATCCTTCCAATCCAGAACACACACTCTCAGCATATCCTCGAGCCTCTGATAGTCCGCTCGGACTGTCCATCGGTCTGGGGATGAAACGCCGAACTGAGCTTCAGCTCCGAACCTAACGCATCCTGAAGACCCTTCCACAATCTCGAAGTAATCTCGGATCTCGATCCGAAATGATCGACTTCGGCACACCATGCAATCTAATGATACCACTAACATACAATCTAGCTAAACTCTCTACCGACTGCTTCTTCTTCATGGGCAAGAAATGAGCAGTCTTCAAGAATCTATCTACAACTACCCAATCGAGTCATTGCCCCTTCTAGATCGAGGCAAACTCGAAACGAAATCCATAGTGACAGCTTCCCACTTCCACACTGGGATATCCATCCTCTGCATAAGGCCGGATGGTCGCTGCTGCTCGGCTTTCACTTGCTGACATACTAGACATCTAGACACATAATCCGCAACATCCTTCTTCATGCCGGACCACCAAAATGATCTCTTCAGGTCTTGATACATCTTAGTGTTACCCGGATGAATAGAGAATCGCGACCTATGAGCCTCTGCTAACACATGCTCACGGACATCTACTACATCAGGGACATAGACACACGGTGCTGAAATCTAATAACACCGTCCTCATCACGAGCAATGCCCGCCTTACCCACTAACTCTAACAATCTAGGGTCGGCTTTCTGCTGCTCAATCACCTCATCCAAGACTGAGGATCTAAGGGATAGCTGAGCTACAGAAGCCTGACACAGCGATGGCTCTAACTCGGTCATAGAGCACGCTGCATCCTCCAACATCTTCCAATCCTACTGGAGCGAACCCTCTTTCTACTAAGAGCATCCGCTACGACTTCGCCCTTTCCAGGTGATACTGAAGGTCGAAGTCATAGTCTTCAAGAACTCAATCCATCTCCTCTGCCTGAGGTTTAATTCCTTTTGGGAGAAAGATACTTCAAGCTCTTGTGGTAGGTAAACACCTCAAATCTGACACCATAAAGATAATGCCTCCAGATCTTTAGTGCATGAACCACAGCTGCAAGCTCCAAATCATGAGTCGGATAGTCCCTCTCATGCTCCTTCAACTGACGAGAAGCATAAGCCACTACCCTATCTTGCTGCATGAGCACACAGCCTAAACCAATCTGAGATGCATCCGTATAAATGGCAAAACCTTCTGGACCACTAGTAATACCAATACCGAGCAGAAGTAAGCTTAGCCTTCAATAGCTGAAAGCTATGCTCACATGCCTCAACCATACGAACTTCTCACCTTTCCTGTCAGCTTTGTCAAAGGGGCGGCGATGGATGAGAAACCCTCAATGAATCCCGATAATAACCAGCTAACCCAATGAAACTACGAATCTCCGAAGGAGTCTGGGGAATCTCCCAATCCATAACTGCCTGGACCTTTGCTGGATCAACTGCAACACCCAGCGCCGGAGATCACATGCCCGAGAAAGTGAACCTCGCGCAACCAGAACTCGCACTTGCTGAACTTCGCATACAGCTTGTGCTCACGGAGAACCTCTAAGACTGACCTCAATGCTGACGGTGCGTGGCCTCATCCGGAGAATAGACCACACGTCATCATAACACTACGACAAAGCTATCTAAATACGGACTAACACCCGGTTCATGAGATCCATGAACGCGTAGGGGCGTTGGTCAATCCGAAAGGAAGAACCAAACTCATAATGTCCATAACGGGATCTAAATGCCATCTTGGACACATTCTCACTCCTAATCCGCAGCTGATGATAACCAGATCGCAAGTCAATCTTAGAAAGACTGATGCATCCTGCAACTGGTCAAACATATCATCAATCCGAGGTAAGGGGTACCTGTTCTTCACAGTCACTTGGTTCAACTTCCTATAGTCAATACACAACCTAAGTGACCCGTCTTTCTTCTTGACGAATAATACAGGTGCGCCCCAAGGGGAAACACTAGGGCGAATGAATCCCTTATCAAGCAATTCTTGCAATTGCTCCTCAACTCGGCTAACTCTGCAGGGGCCATCCGATATGGGGCCTTCGAGATAGGAGAGGTGCCTGGAAGCAACTCTATAGTGAACTCTATCTCCCTATCCGGTGGCAATCCAGACAGTCATCGGGAAAGACATCTGGAAAATCCTGCACCACATCGATCTCTGCAAGAGTCAGTGACGAACCAGCATCGGGTACTAGCATAACGCTGGCAAGAAATGCGACAACCCTTGTTCACCATGCGCATCGCCTTCATGGCAGAGAACTAACTTTCCCGCTAAGTTCTTTGGCAAGGGATGAGAGAACTCGTCCTCACCAGGAATGCGGAAAACAATCCTCTTCCGACGACAATCCACTAACGCATAGTGCTCCTCTAGCCAATCCATACCAAGAAGCATCATAGTCCTTCATCTTTAGCAAGAAGAAACACCCATCTAGGATTCTATCCTCAATGCACACAGGTAACGACGGAATGCACTTCCTAGTCGATACCGTACCCGCAGGGGTGCACAGACAAAGGACCTCTAAATCCTCGACTCTACGCCTGACTCTAGGGCTAACTGCCTAGCGAACCGCTCGGAAATGAATGAGTGAGTAGCACCCGTATCAAACAAAACCCGAGCGTGCACACCTAAAAGCAAACCAGTACCGTACCTTCGGTGACATGCTCCGCCTGCTCGACGTCCCGCGTGCCAAGCAAACACTCAGCTGGGGCTCGAGGCCTTCCTGGTCTTCCTGTAGCTGGCGCGGCTGCCGCTACTGCTGGTGCTGGCGCTCCACGCTGAGCTCCTTGCTGAAGTCTGGGCAATCTTTGATCTTGTGGTCGCTGCTCCCACACTTCAAGCATCTACCCGCTACCAACCAACACTCGGAACCACCGTGTGTCTTCCCGCAGTGGGGACACTCTTTCTTCACACCAGGGGAACATACAGAAGGTACCTGAGAGTTGCTGACTACCACTGGTTTCTGCGGTGTCTGGTACACCATTTTCTTCTTATCCTGCCGCTGGAATGTCGCTGCCGGCCTCTTCTGCGAAGCCTTCTTTTCCTCCAGATATTGCTCCATTTCTCCCTCCTGACTGCAGGCAGCACTGAGGGCCTCGTCCAGCGTGTGGTGGTCAAATGCCACGAGTCTCGTCCGCAGTGATGGCTTGAGTCCCATCACGAACTTCTTGGTCTTCCTGTGCTCATCCTTTACGATATGCGGTGCATACTTAGAAAGTTCAGAAAACCTTGCCTCGTATTCCAGCACGGTCATGGAGCCTTGCGTCAGGGAGAGAAATTCTTGCTCCATTTTGTCCTGGATATGCTCTGGGACGAACTTGGCTCGAAAGAGTCTCACGAACGCGTCCCACGTCACGTCTACTGCTCCGTCCTCAAAGCGTGTACGTAGTAGGGAGGACCACCATACATCCGCTCTCTCCTGTAGCATGTAGGTGGCTAGTGTCACCTTATCCTCATCAGGGCACCTGATGGCTCGGAAGATTTTTTCTGTCTCCCTTAACCAGCTTTCTGCCATTAATGGATCACTCTCCCCCTTAAAAGAGGGTGGGGTCATCCTCTTGAATCGCTCCATGATGGGAGGTCCACCATGGTCCTGAGCTGATGCCTGAGCCTGCTACATTAAACAATAAACATATACGATAAACACAATATCATGCAATTTAAATAGCAAACTACTTAGTTGTTTCATTATTCTACCTGGGCCTCCAACTGTGCCTGGAGTGCTGCCTGGGTATGAGCCTGCGTCTGCATGGCTTGTACCAGACCTTGCATGAATACTCCGTAATCCACAGGCGGCGGTGGGGGAAGTACAGGGCCTCGTGGTGCTGGGGCCTATTGCTTCGCCTGCTCATCACGTCGCGGCTCGTCCTCACGGGCCGACGCTCCACCACGCCTACCTCTCGAAGCCATGGCTGTAATAAATTTCAGCAACATTAGAGCTAGGTTACTAAGTTTTCTAACCATTTCTTATCTATCTTTCACTTTTATTAGTGTTTTCTACACATGTGGACATACTTAGCATGCAATGGGGATGATGACTTAGCTATATTCATGTGCAATCTCAACCGTCGCTCTGATACCAATCTCTGTGACGGCCCTCATTATACCGTACGGTTATACCAACCCACGTCGGTATAGCGAGAGTCCTCACAGTGGGACATTTACCCAAACGATACAAACAGCTGAGATACACGCGAATATACAACAGAGTAGCGGAAGTAAAAGACAACTGTCTTCATTCATTCATCATCCACATTTAACATACATGAAGTTTGCAATTAACAATAAAGAACTAAAAGTTCACATAATTTAAATTGCTGAAATTTAAATACATAATGTCCACACTCATACATTCTTTTCATGATACTCTAATACAACGTTCAAATTACATACTATGAAATACACAAGTCACAAAAACTCCAAGGACTAATCTCCGCGCTCGGAGTCCGTCTCCACTGTCTCCTCCAACGGTGCCACGTCACAACTACACCTGTACGCCGAAGCAAGGAGTGAGTCTAAAGACTCAGCAAGCAACACTACTCATAACATACACGTATAAGTCATAGCGGTTTCTACATGCATTTCAAATTTTCAACACATGGCATGCTAGTCATTTGAAAGTTTCAACCTCTCATGAAAGTTTTACAAATTAATACATGGATCATGCTTTCAGATTTCTAAGAATAAAACTTTACCTATCACATGCTCTCTATTCAATTTACTCGTGAAATTTTGCCTTTAAAGAACCAAGACATGAGAGCTACCAACATGAACATTGTGCATATATGAAAGGAAACACAACTAGCATGAGTTTTACATGTTCTTAAGCACATACATAGACATTTTCACATGCTTTAAGTTGCTGGTTTCACATGGTTTAATGGCTGTAAACCTACACATGAGAGCTACCATGTTGCTTAAAACATATCATGTGAACAACCAATCATGCTATTTTGTACCCGTGCTCATCAATTATCCCTAACATGGATTCTAGACATTTTTGCACATATAAACATGATGATAACAACATAAAATTTCTGATTTCACATGGTTTCAGATTTGTCTCACATGGATTTCAATATCATATCCTCACATTTAGAATTTCACATTTTCTTTACACAAGTTTCCTCTTTCACATGGTTACACTTTGCACATACACATTCACATTGTTCACTTACACATTTACACATGAACACATACACATTACACATTACACATTACACATTTTAGGTGCCGTGACACATAGTCCAAACCACCAAAGAAGGACATATACACATCACATTACACATAGACGCCATCTAGGCATTCCAATGGCGACTCTTGGACTGCGCAGACCGGGAGAACAAGTCTCCACCCTAACCAGTGGTACTTGTCCACCTCCAGGATTTCCCCCTAATGCCCTTAGGGTCACTTACACACTGAACTTTCTCAGGGGGACTTTTCCCTGATACAGTTCCACTGCCCTCTACGGAAGCAGTGTCACATTGGCACAGTTACACATTTACACATTTTACCGTTTACACATGGTTTTACACATATCACTTTCCATCTCATTCACTTTCTCACTCACATGCATATCTCTGTTTTTCCTGACATGGCACTACAGATTTCAGGAGTTTAACACACAGTAAATTCACTAATCAGGTTGGGTTTAAACAATATCTAACCACTTACGATAATACACGATTTTTACATTTCACATGGAAAATACATAACTCCTTATATACTGGTCCAAATGACCTGAAATTTTAACCACATGCTATTTTCGGGTTCAAGGTCATACATTCAGTTTTTCAGATTTTTCTGAGCTAAATAGAATTTACAGAAAATCAAATACCTATTTCACATGCCATTCACAATTTAAGTTGACATGGACACTTACTGGTTGAACAGAGACTACTGTTTGATATCCATGACTTGAGATTATAGAATTACCCTAAATCATACAACCACAGATCGATCACCACAAATCATTCTTACATGCTTTTTATTTACCGAACCGAATTTATTAGCAATTTATACAAGCATGGACAATTCATCAAAAACAGTACATGTATACTGATCCACTAATCTTCATGATCTAAAAACTGAGGCATTCAGACTAATCCTAATCATAAAGCATAAATTGGCAAGATTATCAACAAGTCATGCTTACAATTCATGGGATACAATTTTCTAACATTCACCACCACATCACACTCATCCACACACCACATTTAACAGTATACATAGTGTATAGGGTTACCATATATCCTCATCACGGAAACCATACCGAAATAGTTGTATAGGAAGGGCAGAACAGTCACTGTTCTGTCCAGAGGAACTTGGCGGCGGTCTCTGGCCGCTGACTCAGTGTCAGCGGCATGGTCGATGGATGCCAAGCATGATCTCAGCGTCCATGACCTTGCCGTCAATGCAGGTCTGTGCAGAAACACAGACCCGAGCTCTCAAGTTGGGTGAATGTGAGGGTCTAGGACTCGAGGGAAAAATATACAAAAATTGTAGAATCGACCTAGACACATACGGGGACATTATGGTTAGGTCACTTGCCTTTTAGAAATTGCTCCAATGGATCAAAGTGCTCGAAGAAGCCCTCCTTGGGCAGTCCCAAGAAGGTGCAGAACGTCCTCCTAGATCTTCTTCCTCCGGGCTCCTGGATGATCTCCACAGCAAGGGGATGTCGGGGAAGCCTCCTCCTTTGCTCCAGCTATCCTCTTGTCGTGGAAGATGGCCGGATCTAGCTCCAGGAAGTCTGATCTTTGGGTGCAAAGAGTGGGTTTTCTCACAGCTCAGAAACTAGGGTTTTTTTTTCTCTTGGTTTCTCTCTTGCAAAGGTGAAGAGAGGGTGGGAGAAGGCAAATCCGGGTTCAGACATATGGGGAGGCCTCTCTCCCACTCACAGGGTGACAAGACAGCTCTCAGAGCCGTTGGGGATAGCTCCCCAATGGCTGAGCTTTCTTGTTTCCAGAATTTCTGGCTCTGCTGCGCATGCAGGCCAGAGAAATAGGTGTCCATATCGTTAGACGCCAGGATTAGTGTTGGCGTCCATGTCTGGACGCTGACACCACCTCAACGGCTAGGGGTTGACGCCAATAAGGCCTTCGGCCAGAACTCTAAATATGCAGAAAACCATGCATGCCATGCATATATACATGCAATATGTATATGGTAGTATCCATACTATCACCATTCAATACATACATTATTTACATATAGTATAACACATGCACACGTAATTGTACTAATTAATACGTATGTAAGTATGTATAACATACACAAGCACAAATATACACACACACAAATACAATAATGCGCAGAAATTCGAGGGCCTTACAATCAAGGTTTTCTTTATTGTTGTTATGCACAAAACATTTACACCCAAGACTTTGAAATAAGACAAGGTTGGCTTTTTGTTTTTCAACAATTCATAAGGGGTTTTTCTGATTTTTGGTCTGACCAATGCTCTATTGAGAATATGATTTGCTGTATTTACAGCTTCACCCAGAAGGATTTGGGCAATTTGCTTTCCAAGAGCATGGATCTTGCCATTTCCACAAGTGTTCTATTCTTTCTTTCCACAACCCCATTTTGTTCTGGAGTTCTTGGTGAAGAAAACTTGTGAAATATGTGAAGTTCAGCACAAAATCAGAAAAAGATTTGTTTTCAAATTCACCCCCATGATTAGTCAAAATATTTTTGATTTTATGAGGAAAACTAGTTAAGGCAGTGGTACAGAAATTCCTGAATTCAAGGCAAGCATCACTTTTGTAGGATAAAAAGATAACCCATGTAAATCTAGTAAAATCATCAATAATGTCAAAACTATCTCTTTTGCCACTAAGACTTAGAATTCTTGTTGAGCCAAAGAGGTCCATATGAAGCAATTCTAGTGGTTTAGATGTGAGTACATCATTGAAGGTTTTAAAAGATTTTCTGGTTTGTTTTCCTTGGGCACAAATTCCAGAAAATTGATTCTCTACATTTGAAAAAGATTCAGGAAGACCTTAGACCAAGTTTAGCCTTAACAGTTTATTTATTGTTCTGAAACTTGCATGACCAAGTCTTTGTGCCAAGTCCATGCAATTTTATTTTTATTTGCAACAAGACAAATGTTTTCAGAAAAGTTTTTATCAAGGTTGATCATGTAAACATTGTTTTCTCTTTTTCCAAATCTTTTATTTCATCAGTTGAAGAGTCAATTATTCTGCAAAAATCTGATTCAAACACAACTTTGTGACCTTTGTCTAGTTGGCTAATGCTCAACAAATTATAATTTAGACCATCAACTAATAAATATTTTCAATTGAGTTTGAGGAAGATTGACCAACCTTTCCAGATACAATGATTTTTCCTTTATTTTTACCTCCAAATGTCACAGAACCTCCCTCCTTTTCGATAAGGAATGAAAATTTTGCTTTATCTCCTGTCATGTGTCGTGAACACCCACTATCAAGAAACCACACATTTGAGTTGGGTGACGACCTTCCTGCAAAATCAATCAGTGAAGAGAAGATTTTGGTACCCAAACATTGTTGGGACCATCAGATTGTTTGAACATTGACAACAAATCTTTTCCAATCCAAATCTGATTTGTTTTTTGCTTTTGTTTTGTTTCAGTGGTGTTTTTTTGCCTTTTTCAATTTATCCTTTCCTTTTGGAATAAAAACACCAGTGTTCTTTTTCTCATTAGGATGGGGTTATGCATTTGGACATGATTGTTCATTTGTGGAGGTCCAAACCAAGGATTTTGTTGGTACATAAGAAAGTTTGGATAAAAGAACTGAGAGTGGTACCAAAAAGGATTGTGATACCATTGGTTCCAAGAATTAATCCAATCAGCTTGATGTGTTTGTCTTGGAAGTCCAATGTTTATCATGAATGTTTTCTTTTGTGTTTTTCTTATTTTTCAAGTTTTTATTTGATTTTTTGGTTGACTGGTTGGTGGTTTTTGAGGTTGAACAGGTTGACCTGTCTTTGACTGGTGTCGACTCAACAGTCACAGATTTCATCTTTTTATTGACTGGTGTCGACTTGTCAAGTGAGTGTGTCGACCTATTTGGTTCCTTTGGTTCTGGTTTTTCAAAGTTTTTGTTGTGTTGCTTGACACTTGCTTGTTTTTGTTGTTTTCAGGGCTAGGACTTTTGACAAAATTTATTAAGGGTGCTTTGTCCCTCATTTCACCAGATTTGTCTTTCTTGGATTTTTGTTTGGTAAATCCTAGTCCATGTGATACAGATTTCATTCTTGCACCTAACAAGGCATCCAATTGTCTTTTCCTTGGGTGAAGGTTTCAATGACTTGTTCTTTTTCTTTCAGCTGGATTTCTAAAGTTTTGATTTCATCAACACTTTGTTGTTTTTCTTTTTGTTGCAACTCCAGTTTTTCAGACAGTTTTTTACAGTCATTGTTGGCCTTTTGAGATGCAAACTTGAGCTCATCAATTTGATTTAGAAGACTTTCCTTTTCTTCATTGAGCTCAGCTACTTCATTTTCCAATTCAGAAATTCTTTTGTTTGTGGATTGGTTATGCAAGATGTTTCTATTTTCTTCTTTAGATGCTTGTTTTCTTTTCTTGTTTCAGAATAGTTCTCAACTAGTTTAGCATAAGCATCTTGCCAATCATCAATTGTATAATCTTCAAAGGATGTGCCTACCTTTCTACCAGAACTATTTGCCATAAAGCAAATTTCCTCACTTTCAGAGCTTGAGGACTTCTCTTCTTCATTCTCACTTGGATCTTCATCTGACCAAGTGGCAACCATTGCTTTAGGCTTCTTGAATTGTTGATCTTCTTATATTTTTCCTTCTTGTTCTCAGGACATTCTCCTTTCATGTGTCCTGGTTTGTTGCACCTGTAACAAATAACAACTTCATCAGTTTTTTGATTTCTATTTGAATTGACATTTGAAAAGGAAGTATTTCTTTTCCCAGATGAGAATTTCTTTTTCCAGTGAATTTCCTTTTCTAGATTTAGAAATTTTCTGAATTGTCTAGTCATGAGGGCAAGCTCATCCTCATTGGACTCAGACTCATCAGAACTTGTTTTCTCTTGATTTTTATCCTTGTTACTTGATGAAGCTTTAAGTGCCACTGGTTTGGTCTTGATTATGTGCTCTTCATTTCTTTTCAAGTTTATTTCATAAGTCATTAAGGATCCTATGAGTTCATCCAAAGAGATTTTGGATAAATCTTTAGAATCTTCAATAACTGTGGCCTTAGTGTGCCAAATAAAGAAGAGAGCGCAAGATTTTTCTTACCAAATCAGCATCAGTGTAGTCCTTACCTAGAGCCTTCAGTCCATTTACAATATCATGAACCTAGCAAACATTTCAGAAATTGATTCATCAGATTTCATCATGAATAATTCATATTCAGAACAAGAATATTTTCTTTGGTTCTTTAACTTGGGATGTTCCCTCATAAAGTAACTCAAGCTTATCCCACATCTCCTTAGCAGATTTGCACATGGAGATTCTGAGTACTCTTTGGGTGGACTGCACATTGAACCATGTTCATGGCATTGTAGTTTAGGGTGGCCCTCCTAATTTGTTCCCTTGAGGTTTCCTCTTCTCCTGGTTCTCATAAGACCTACCTCAACTACCCTCCAAATCGCATAGTTCTGGGCTCTAAGGAAGACTTGCATGCGATTCTTCAATAGGAATAGTCAGTCCCATTGAAGAAGGGTGGCCTATTGATGGAATGGCCTTCAGCAATAAAACCTCGAGAATCTATTAATCAAACTGAAGTATAGTGAAAGAAACACTTAACAAATTAGAAATGCAATTCACAGATCTGATGTGTGATTGTGTGATTTGAGTAATAGAGTGTGTGATCAAGTCAATCAGTAGCGTAAGCGAAAATCCTATGCATACATATAGCGCAAAGTGAAATCAAATCACAGATCAAACCATTGCATAGAAGATTTTTAGGTGGTTCAGAAATCACACCAGTGATTCCTACATCCACCCCTCACACAGTGAGGCTCCACTACTCAACTTGAGTACATCACACACTGGAGCTTGACAACTCCAACACACTGAGTTCAACAACTCACACACAACCTCTAGAGCACAACCACTCTAGAAACCTGAGCACACAGGCTCAACCACACACTGAGTGTACCACTTAACACAACTGAGCACAAAGGCTCACAAACAACCGGCTAGATCAAAAACAACAAGATCCAGATCCTCTAGCAATGATCTGATCTAAAGAGTTCATTCAAAAAGACTGGTGCAACAATTCTATGCACAATCTCAAGAATGACTCAGAAGAACAAATGGAGAATTGAGGAATAGTATGTGATTCTTGTTCTTCAGAAGAACTCCTTGTAGAAGGCTGACTTGAGAAGGTCCTTGATTGCTTGAAGTCGCTAGGCGATGCTCTGTAACTGGTGCCTCTGGATCTTCTTTAACTCTTCTCAATTGGCTGCTTCTACTTGATCTGCTCCCTTGGAAGTGATCTCACATCATCTTCATGGATCAATCTTCACTTCTTGTGCTTGCAAGGATGGGAATTGGCTTACAGCAGCACAGGGAGAGCAAGAATAGGGAGAAGCCTCTTCTTGCCACCGAAAAGACTTTTCTGGAAGGCTCTAAGGTGTTGTTCTCTTGGATGGCCTATAAGAGGGGTATTTATAGCCCTAACATGGCCAAAGGTACCCTTGGGGTACGTGGGCACATGATCCAAGGCCGATCCAAGTGATCCCTAGAATGCCACATGTCCAGGTGGGACTTAAGATGAAAAGTTGCCGGAGTGTGTCGACACAGTCACTGGGTGTGTCGACACACTGTCCCAATTCCACAAAATAGGTCTTCTGGGAGATGGCTCTAGTGTCGACACACTCACTGGCTGTGTCGACACACTGTCCCAGTCTGGCAAAAGGGTCTTCTGGAGAATGGGTCTAGTGTCGACACTGCCTGGGACTGTGTCAACACAGTGAACCCTGTCTTCATGAATTTGCTTCAGGGTGACACCAACAGTGGGTGTGTCGACACTACCATTGCAAGAAGTAACATGTCCCTGAGAAATAAACACATAAATCATTAGTCCAATGTATTATCATGAATATATATGATATAATGTGTTTGGAAACATGCCTTTGAGCATTGTTATTACATGTGTGATATATTAACATGTTCCAATCATTATGCATTAAAATCACAACTTGTCATCATCAAAATTATAAGGGGAAATGTATTAAATTCACACTCAACACAACATATATAGGCCAGGCAGTCAAAGTAGTCAAGTAGGCTTCCACAGCGTTCCCCAGGTGTTAGTAAGGGTAAGGCGCCATCTGAAGCATCTTCGTCAGGGTTTACTAAGTGGGTTTTCAAAATAAAGAAGATATTCAATGTTCGAGGAGGTGGAAGACAACAAGCATTCCAGCAAGGTCGACGATTGAGGCCAGAGTCAGAAGAGTCCCAATAGAGTATAGCTAGACAACCTGTGGATCCTCCAAGTTATAGGTGTTATAATTGTGGTCATTCAAGACATTTAATCACAAATTGCTCTTATCTCAGAGAGTGCAGTTATGGTAGAGCAACATCACAGCAGCAACAACAGCAACCCCAGCAGCCACCAATAGATCAAGGTAGAGGTCTACCTTTCCAAAGGGTCGAGGACGAGTTATGGCCATCACCAGAGTGCAGGTAGAGGCATCCAACTTAATAGAAGGTATATTACCTATCTTTGAATTTTCTACAAGAGTGTTGATAGATTGAGGTGCATCACATTCTTTTATTTTTGAAGATTTTATGGATAGTATGGTTCATTCTTTAGAAGAGAAGCAGTGTGAGTTGATTGTGGAAGTCCCTTCAAGTGGTTATATGCTTACCTCTAGTTATTTAGATGAAGTTTTTTTTAAACAAATATCTGACAAGGAGTAGGAGAGTGCTCACCCCTTCAGAGAAAGGATAAGGAAATCGCTCCACCACACACACTCATCAGAAAATTTTATTAAAAGCAAAACCATTACAAAAGACAATCAGGGCCTGATCGAAGGTAACCCCATCTTATCTAAACGATAGGGCCCTTTTACAGAAGGAGGGAGATCAGCCCAGAATACTAGACACAAGAGGAACTAGTAAGAGTACAACCAAAACCAGCGAGACAATCAGCCACCTGATTAGCCTCCCGGTAAATGTGACTGATAGAGAGCTGGATATGCTGACAACGATTGAGGATATCATGAGTAATAATAGAGAGGCACCAAGGAATGGAATAGTTCCCCTTCAAGATTTGCACCAGAACAAGGGAGTCACACTCAATAAGGAAACATGATATGCCCCTTTCATAACGCAGTATAATGCCATTCCGAAGAGCAAGAGCTTCAGCTTCCAAACTAGAATAACACCTGATAGCTAGCAGCAAAAGCAAGCACAATATCGCCCAACTCATTTCTAAGAACTCCTCCCCCAGCTTCAATGGAAGAAGTTGATTTATAAGCACCATCAACATTGAGCTTCAGTCTTCCAGGAGGAGGTAAATACCATCTCACAATCTTGGGAGCGATAGGGGCAGACATCTGAATAGTGATGCCCCATTGCTGAAGGAAACTTAAATGGGAGGCGTGCAGGTCAAAGAATCTAAGATTTGTAATTTCTGAGAATCAGATACATGCATCATTACTCTTTGAAGGATCTTACGGGCCACCATTGGTTGATCATCAAACCTGGATCTATATTACGGCTGCACCAAATCTCCCAGATGGCGGAGAAAAACATGTGTCTGGCCATCCGGCCCAAGTAGTGGAACAATGCATGGTAGAGATATAGTGAAATATAGAATGAGCTGTATTATGGGCCGTAGAGTTGGAAAACTTCAGAAAATCACTGAGAGCAGACCAAACCTCCTTTGCCACCTCCCCATGGAAGAACAGGTGAACACTAGTTTTACAGTTAGATTGACGGCAGCAAGAACATCTAGAACAGAAAGGAATACCACAGCCAGCTATGATGTCATCAGTAGGAACACAACCACGAACTATTCTCCAAACAAGAATCGACCACTTAATGGGAACCTGAGAACTCCAAATTTTTGACTAGCCATAAGTCGGTGCACCTTGAAGAAGCTTGCGAACAGAACTTGTAGAGATATGACCATTAGAAGTTAAACACCAAATCCATCTATCCATACCATCAGTACTCGCAAGGATGTGACCAAGAATAGATGGCGGGCAAAACTAGTTGGCAATATTAATATGATAATGAGAAGGATCAGCTAACACCTGACAAATAGACACATGTTTGTCCCTCATAGCAGACCAAACATGGTCAGGAAGGAAAGCTTAAGAGGGGGCGCTCCAGACCATGCATCCATCCAGAAACAAACATGAGAGTCCAGACCTCTCATCACAACCCTATGATTATGAGTAACAAATGCAGACGCCTGCTGCCATAATCTCCTATCCGCAGCAGACAACAAGTGATAGGAGGCAGAGGAATAGTGACAATTATGCAGGTGTTTGGACTTGAAAAAATTACCCTAGAGGGACGTACCAGAGATGACCCTCCACAACATTTTGGTCTTCAAAGCAAGTTGCATATGGTTGAGATTTAGAACCCCAAGGCCGCCACAATCCTTTGAATTGGAAATGATGTCCCAAGAAACCCAATGTCTTTTGGGCGAACCATCATAAGAGCCCAGAAGAAGTTGGCCAACAGTCTGTGGAAAGACTTCATGACAGTGGTAGGAATAGCCTGAGAAGACATCGTATAAATAGGGAGAGCAGAAAGAACATGTCTAATAAGGACCAATTTCCCACCGAAAGAAAGGAACCCAGACTTCCAGGTTTGCATCTTTGCAGCTGTTTTTGCCAAAATATGAGAAAAAATAGATCGGCCTTCTCCTACCAGAATAGAGCGAAACTCCCAGATACTTGATGGGCAGCTTGGATTGAACAAAACCAGTGATATGAGCAATAGAAAGACTGAGAGAACTTGGTGCTTTGTCTGCCACAGTGAAGGAACTTTTGGATACATTAATAAGCTGACCCGATGACTCCTCATACGCCTTCAGGAACTTCATTAGCCGCCTTATATGATTGACAGAACCATTGGAGAATATCAGCATATCATCAACGAAAAGCAAGTGAGAAATCAGAGGACAACGTTGAAGAGTCTGAAAAGCTCTACCATTACTACTTTTAAATAGAGCGGTCAACCCCCTGCTTAACACTTCTTCCGCAAGAATAAACAAAGCTGGTGCAAGGGGTCACCCTGACGAATACCCCTCGTAGACTTGAAGTAGCCATGAATTTCACCATTTAACAACACAGAAAACCAGCAATTAGATAGAAGGGGATCAATGAGAGAGATGAAAGTGAGAGAGAAGCCAAACTTGCGGAGCACAGCATACAAGAAATCCCACTCCAAACGATCATAAGCCTTAGCCATATCCAGCTTGAAGACAACATTTCCACCTCTGGTCCGTTTTTGCAAGTGTTGGACCATCTCCCCAGCCAGAGCCACATTCTCATAAATATTCCTTCCTTTAACAAAAGCACCCTGCTGCTCCGAAATCAGAAAAGGAAGAACCTGAGATAGTATGTCATTGATAATGCGAGAGATGACCTTGTAAAAGAAATTGCAAAGACTGATTGGCCTGAAATCAGCACAAGTTTTTGGTGAGTCAAGCTTGGGTACCAAAGCAATAAGAGAGGATGTAAGACCCGTAGGCAAAGCATGACCACAAAAGTAACTTTGAACTGCATCCACAATATCCTTTTGAATGAAATCCCAGCATTTTTGGTAAAAATAACCAGTGAATCCATCTGGTCCAGGAGCACTGTCAGGGGACATGGACATAACAACACCTTTGATTTCCTCAGCATTAGGAAGCACACAAAGAGACTGGTTTCTAACATTATTAACCAAAACCGAAATTTCCTCCATAAGGCGCTGATCAACATGATGAGTGTTAGAAGTAAAAGCATCAGAAAAGTGAGACACAAAAAGGTTGACCAACTCCTCTTTATCAGTCACGACCATCCCTGAATCATTAGTGATCTGATTTATAGCTGCACGCCTTCTACGGGAGGAGGCACAAGCATGGAAAAATTTCGTATTTCCATCTCCCTCCTTTAGCCACTTTAATCTTGCCTTTTGGCGCCAGAACATCTCCTCCTGCGCAAGCACCCGATCAAGAACATCCTTGGCCACATATAAGTGACTACGATTTTTCGGAGTAGAATCATTATAAAAAGTAACTTGAGCAATAGAGTGCGCCTCTTCCGCTAACACAACATTATCTTGGACATTCTTGAAAACCTGCTTGTTCCATTGTCTATAGAAGGATTTCATATGCTTCAGCTTCATCATCAAATTTAAGAGAGGAAAAGAAGAACATGGAGCTGCTCCCCAAGCAACCATGGAATCCTGAAGAAACCTCTCATGGGAAATCCACATTTGCTGGAAACAAAACCTTGAAGGAACAGTAGTAGCATTAGACTCCGGGGAAATAAGCAAAGGGCTGTGATCGCTACACGCTCTAGACAAATGTTGCACCTTAAGGGAAGGACAAGCAAGCAACCAATCACCATTGATAAAAACCTTGTCCAGTCTGGCCCAAATACCATTAGCTTGTTGACCGTTATACCAAGTGAAGTTACTCCCTGAGAATCCCATATCCTCCAAGCCAGACGCTGATACACAAGCCTAGAAATCAGCAGTAGATCTCTCAAACGCTCGACGACCTCCCCTTTTTTCAGAAGGATCCAAGATACTGTTAAAATCCCCACCAACAAGCCAAGGCTTATCACAAGAAGCAGAGAAATCAACAAGATAGTCCCATAATTCCCTATGCTCGGATAACAGACAGCTAGCATGAACAATGGTTACCACAAACTCCGGGCAAGAAGCAGTGGTAACACGGATAGAAACAAACTGATCAGAACTAGAAACCTTATGAACAATAACATCCTGAGTCCAAAATAACCAAATGCGTCCCCAATCATTAGTATTGGATAAACAGGAATCCATACGAAGCTTAAACCTGTATCTCTCGATTTTATCACTGCTAAGTTTTGGTTCAATAATTGCAACAAACTTCAACTTGAACTTCCGGATAAGTTGCTTTAACCTGTTAACAGACTGGGAATTACCAATCCCCCTGATATTCCAAATTAGGCTCATCATAAGGAACTAATTAGGGTTATTGACAGAGGTGCTCCTGCGCAGAGAAGATCTTGTTTTTATACCATCATTCTTCTTGACATCCATATTATCCGGACCAACAAAGTTTAAATGGACCGACGTGAAATCAGCATCAGATAGAACTGGATTGGCACCTGGAAGGGAGACGACCTGGTACACAGTTGCACTAGAACCAGGAGGTGGCTCATGGATAGCTTCTGTGGTACTGGTAGAAGGAACATCCTTTGGGCTGGTCCCAATTTCACACAGAGAAGTTCCCGTATCATATTGGATAGGGTGCACTATAATATCAGTAGATGTAGTGGCAATGTTAACAGGAGGTCTGGAGTCCAATAAATTTACCTCACCAGGAACATCTATTGGCTGCACAAGGTGTGTATCATTAATATCATGCATCGCATTAGCTTCCATGGTATTAGGAACGTGAGCAACATCAATTTGAGGTTCAAGAGAAGGAATATTTGTAGCTCTATCCAATGATTCCGATTCAACAATGAGATTTATGTGATACCCCGAAATTTTTATTCATTTTATATTGTGCATGTATAATTATTTGTTGTGTGTATAGTGTGTGTATTCAATTGTGCGTATTATAATTTCTATATTCCTTATGAACTCATGCATGTATATATATGATATATTTTGTGAGAATAGGCAATTAGCTAAATTGATGTGTATTGTGTATACTAAAATACTAGGCTTGTAATACTTAAGTAATACTATGCATGCTAATCTAATTACCGATGTGCATGTTATGTTTATCTATTTCATGCATAATGTATATAATTATGTTGTAATGCCTATATATTTATGCATAGGATAATTGAAGTATGTGCATGCAAGGATTTCTTTTGTTGTATAAATTATTCATAGATAACTTATTCCAAACTGTATCTTAATAATATTATGTATGCATTATCTAAATCTTGAAGTGCATACCATTCTGCCTATTCCATGGAGGTTGTGTGTAAAAATATACATATATGTATGTTACCTTATACATATGATATCTATCTATTTAATCCTATGTACATCAATTCATCTATAGTATGTGAATAATACATAGATAACATTGTGCATGTAATAGATAATTTGCTATGGACCATGTAAGTATATGTATGCTATTTTCATACAAGTATAAAGCATACATAATTGTGCATGCATTATCTAGTTATCAATGTATGTAAATCTCATGCGTATGGTGCGTGTTGTACGCATAGTAAGAAATTATTATCATACACTTTGTAAATAATCATGAGTTTATTTCTGAGCATGCAAATTATATATTTAAACGTGTGTGAATTATCTAATTATTGAGGTGCCTATTGTATTTAATTATTTTAATGCACATAGTTAGTGCTATGGATGTGCGTATGTATACATACATGTGTTATCCTTGTTTAAATAATAATTATCTACTTTAAGCGTGTTAAATTATTTAGGGTATGTAAAGTACTTGGATGATAATATGCATACAATATTTAACTAATAATGGACACATTTTAATCATAAGTTCATGCGTAATGTATGTAATTATGCAATGTGTACGTATGTGTGCATATATGTATGTATTGATGCATATTGTTCTTAATTATGATTAGTGTAAATTGTAATTAATTAAATATTACATAATGCAAGTATTTTATGTGGTAATGATATATGGAATTATTTTTGCATGTACTAAATTATTTTAGTGCTTTTATACATTAAATTTTAGGTTTTCTGGAGTTTCGGCTGCACAGTGCTGCTGGCGGCCAGGACCTGGACGCCAAGGCACTGTTGGCGGCCAGACCTGGACGCCAAGACCCAGTGGGCGGCCACCCCCTGGACGCCAACCCCAGTCTGGCGGCCAGACCTTGACGTCAACCTGTCAGTTGACTACAACCGATGTTGACGTTAATATCCTGCTGCGTAACGGTTCCAGAATTGTTAATGTCCGTGTTTTGGCTAGTTTCAGATTAGGAAACCCTTCCTAAACCTTTGGTAACCTACCCTAATGCGTACCCCAACCCTTGAACCTATAAAATACCCACTCTTGGATGAGGAAAAGGCTTTCAACATTTGGTGAAAACCCTAGCTCCGAGATGGTGAAAAGCTGATCTTTAGGAGGCCGGATCCATCAACTGGAGGTGTTCCCCGAAGAGCTACTACATCTGGAGGGTAGTCTATACATAGAGGAAGAGATCCCAACTCCGAGGAGCCATCTACATCGACAGGAGAAGAAGATCTAAGGCGTTTCCGAGCACCTTTTTGACAGGGCCGAAAAGGGCTTCACCGACGATTCTGATCTTTGTAGATTTTTTTAAGAGGCAAGTAAACCTAGATCTTGATCCTATACATGTCCCCTAAGTCCTAGGTATTTTTACGGATTTTTCCTCGCGTCCTGGAACCCCGAATTCACCGTTGTATGAAAATTCGTATGTATGTGCTGCTGGGAGCAAGTAGAAGGCAACATAGGTTGCAGTCAAGTTCTTCAGAAGAAGTTGACGGCAACATCCCTTGACGTCTACTTCTTCAGAACCTGAAAGTGTTACTTTTGATCTTCTTTTGCTGTTTAAATGATTTCTGGACATGGGTATACTCTGAAATTTTTATGGGTGATTGTATACTGTTAGTAGGTCATATCATGAGGTTGCCTAAATTTTCTATGAACCATGTTAATTATTAAAATTCAGTGACTGAGTAATGAGCATGAAATGAACATGTTTAAATCTAGTATAAATGGATTTTGTTGTGAATTAGTTTTCATAAATTTTCCATGACAGATTGAATGTTGGTATTAGGTTTCTATTCTGTTAATGCCTAAACATATTGATATGTCTCATGCTTAATGATATTTCGATAAATATGTCTGAATTCTAGATTTAATTGTAGAAATTATGTTTACTGTTCGAAAAATCTGAAAAATTGCATATGTGACATACTTACTGCTAATGACCTGTGATAAAAATTTAAAATCAAATTGATGACAGCAAGTACAGTTATTAGTTAAACCATGGAAATTGTTCATGTTAGATGTATTAAATTCGATCTTATGCAATTCAGTAAATATACATCATGTTTAGGACTGTAAGGTAAGATGTTTTAATTTTGAAAACAGTAGTACCATGATTGGGTTAACTAAGACATGTGAAATCGATAATTAAGATGTGTAAAGTGATTAAGTATTATATGTAAAATATGTGAATAGGGTGAGAAAATGTGAATAAATAAATGTGTGATAATTGGGCCAAGAATGACACTGCTACCCTAGAGGCATCGAGAGCTGTACATAGAAAAGTCCCTATGGAAGGCTCTACATTGTATAAGTTTGTCCTAAAGGCATTAGGAAAAACCCGGAGGTGGACAAGTACCACTGGATAGGGTGGAGAGAGCTTCTCCCGGTCTGCGCAGTTACCAAGATTCACCACTTCATTGCCTAGGTGGTGGGTATGTGATATGAGTTATGTGATATGAGTTGTGTTATGAGTTATGTGTTATGAGATGTGATGAGTTATGAGTATGAGATATTTGTTTGTGTCCTCTAAAAGGTAGTTAGGACTATGTGTCATGGCATTTTAAGTAATTGGAATATGTATAAAGTGTAAGATTATATGCGAATGTGGCACATGATGAGTGCAAATGATATGATATGTGATAAATGAAAACCCAAGAGTAAATGATGTGAAGAATATGTGAAAAGATATGTAAGAGACAGTTAATGTTATTGAGAGTGTGCTTGCATGTGAAAACCGATGTAGTAATGCATAATGTTCATGTTTTCATGCATTAATTACCTCATTTGCAATATCATGCTTATCATCATGTCATGTAGCTTATTGTTCTTCATGTAATAGTGTATGTGAATAAACATGAGTAACCACGTCATTATGCAACATGAAAGATAAACATGTAGAATTGTGAATTGAATAAGATAACATATGAACAAATGTAAATCCATGTAATTGAATGTAATTCATGTCAAAACAGCAAGTAAAGTGTAGTTATGAAGGTGATAAATGTATGTAATATTAATTAGATTCCATGCTAGATGTGATGTTTGCTTAGTACAAAGTTTCATGCTTTAGTGCTTATTGTTGCCAACCAATTTGACCATGTTTTAACTTCTCAATTCATGTTATAAAATATGAAACCATGTGTATGAGATGTATGTACATTTAAAACAGCAAGCAAAATGTGAAATTAAATATGAAAAGTGCATGTGAAAAGTGAATAGTCATCATATTAGTTTGTTCATTCCTTTATGTCAAATTCTATGTTCTAGTTGTAGAAATATGTCATGAAATGAATTAATGTGGAAATGAAGGGATCATGTTATGTGTTAAGTGTAGAGAATATGTACAAGTGTATAGTAATAGTATCCATGATTTAGAATAAACATATGATAGAATGAAGCATGTCTAGGTGATTAAAAATGTGTTGATAGCTAAGAGTATGTTCTATGTGTTTGGGAGTTTAAATGATAGTATGTATTCATGAGTGTTTAATAGCTTAATGTGAATGTGATATGTTTAAGATTAAGTCTTTGTTTTACTTGCTGAGTCTTTGGACTCACCCTTGCTTCGGCGTACAGGTTGACAGGTATCCCGTGCTAGGGGGAGAGACGCTATCTTGGAGGAGAGGCTTTTGAGGAGCAAGTAGTAGTTGTATTTTCCTTTCATAGTTGAATAAAAATGTTATTTGGACAATGTAGCTCTTTCATCATGTAATAATGTGGACATTGTCGTTCTATTTTTGCACTATATAGATTGTGGAATATGGGATGGTGATGGACTAAGTTAATTGTTGTATTTATTCCGCTGAAATCAATTGCTATCTACGTACTTTTCAACCTATCGGCTAGTGTTGGGTTTTATCCCACTGTAATGACGCTCTTTATACCGATGGGGATTGGTATAATCGTACCGGTATGAGGAGGGTCGTTACAGAGATTGGTATCAGAGCCCAAGGTTGAAACTGTACATGGATAGACCATCATCACCACCATATTGCAAAGTCTTTATAGGGAATTGTCCATAAATATAGAAATTACTAATAACGAATGGAAGATAGTTAAGGAAGATAGTTAGAATTAGTAACCTAGATTCTAACTAATTAACTATTTTGCAGATTATGGCTGGACGTGGTAGACGTAATGCTCAGTCTAGAAAGTATGAACAGAACCGCAAGTTAAAGAATTTCGTGAAAGGACTCAAACCATCAGTGAGGACTAGGCTTTTAGAGCTTGATTCCCGTACTTTGGAAGAAGTCCTAGGTGTGGCGACCAAGCAAGAGAATAAAATGGAATCATATCAAGGAGAAAATGAAGCTCAAAAGGAGGAAGCACCAAAACCATTCCAAAGGCAAGATAGGAAGATGAAGAAACTCATGGAAGGTCAACAATCAACTGTGGCATCAGGCAGCGAGAAGCCCGAATGCATTCATTGTGGGAAGCGTCATGGCGGGAATGCATGTTGGCGAATGGAAGGAAGGTGTCTTAGATGTGGCAGCAAAGATCATCGGCTTAAGGAATGTCCGAACCTGAAGACGAAGTTCGTCTCAAGAGATGCTTCATCAGTAATCATAAAGGAGCAAGGATTAGTCAGAAATGATCTCGGCGACGTCATTACAGGTACTTGATTCGATCTTCGAGGACGAAGATCTTTTTCAAGAGGGGGAGAGTGTGATACCCCGAAATTTTTATTCATTTTATATTGTGCATGTATAATTATTTGTTGTGTGTATAGTGTGTGTATTCAATTGTGCGTATTATAATTTCTATATTCCTTATGAACTCATGCATGTATATATATGATATATTTTGTGAGAATAGGCAATTAGCTAAATTGATGTGTATTGTGTATACTAAAATACTAGGCTTGTAATACTTAAGTAATACTATGCATGCTAATCTAATTACCGATGTGCATGTTATGTTTATCTATTTCATGCATAATGTATATAATTATGTTGTAAATGCCTATATATTTATGCATAGGATAATTGAAGTATGTGCATGCAAGGATTTCTTTTGTTGTATAAATTATTCATAGATAACTTATTCCAAACTGTATCTTAATAATATTATGTATGCATTATCTAAATCTTGAAGTGCATACCATTCTGCCTATTCCATGGAGGTTGTGTGTAAAAATATACATATATGTATGTTACCTTATACATATGATATCTATCTATTTAATCCTATGTACATCAATTCATCTATAGTATGTGAATAATACATAGATAACATTGTGCATGTAATAGATAATTTGCTATGGACCATGTAAGTATATGTATGCTATTTTCATACAAGTATAAAGCATACATAATTGTGCATGCATTATCTAGTTATCAATGTATGTAAATCTCATGCGTATGGTGCGTGTTGTACGCATAGTAAGAAATTATTATCATACACTTTGTAAATAATCATGAGTTTATTTCTGAGCATGCAAATTATATATTTAAACGTGTGTGAATTATCTAATTATTGAGGTGCCTATTGTATTTAATTATTTTAATGCACATAGTTAGTGCTATGGATGTGCGTATGTATACATACATGTGTTATCCTTGTTTAAATAATATTATCTACTTTAAGCGTGTTAAATTATTTAGGGTATGTAAAGTACTTGGATGATAATATGCATACAATATTTAACTAATAATGGACACATTTTAATCATAAGTTCATGCGTAATGTATGTAATTATGCAATGTGTACGTATGTGTGCATATGTATGTATTGATGCATATTGTTCTTAATTATGATTAGTGTAAATTGTAATTAATTAAATATTACATAATGCAAGTATTTTATGTGGTAATGATATATGGAATTATTTTTGCATGTACTAAATTATTTTAGTGCTTTTATACATTAAATTTTAGGTTTTCTGGAGTTTCGGCTGCACAGTGCTGCTGGCGGCCAGGACCTGGACGCCAAGGCACTGTTGGCGGCCAGACCTGGACGCCAAGACCCAGTGGGCGGCCACCCCCTGGACGCCAACCCAGTCTGGCGGCCAGACCTTGACGTCAACTGTCAGTTGACTACAACCGATGTTGACGTTAATATCCAGCTGCGTAACGGTTCCAGAATTGTTAATGTCCGTGTTTTGGCTAGTTTCAGATTAGGAAACCCTTCCTAAACCTTTGGTAACCTACCCTAATGCGTACCCCAACCCTTGAACCTATAAAATACCCACTCTTGGATGAGGAAAAGGCTTTCAACATTTGGTGAAAACCCTAGCTCCGAGATGGTGAAAAGCTGATCTTTAGGAGGCCGGATCCATCAACTGGAGGTGTTCCCCGAAGAGCTACTACATCTGGAGGGTAGTCTATACATAGAGGAAGAGATCCCAACTCCGAGGAGCCATCTACATCGACAGGAGAAGAAGATCTAAGGCGTTTCGAGCACCTTTTTGACAGGGCCGAAAAGGGCTTCACCGACGATTCTGATCTTTGTAGATTTTTTTAAGAGGCAAGTAAACCTAGATCTTGATCCTATACATGTCCCCTAAGTCCTAGGTATTTTTACGGATTTTTCCTCGCGTCCTGGAACCCCGAATTCACCGTTGTATGAAAATTCGTATGTATGTGCTGCTGGGAGCAAGTAGAAGGCAACATAGGTTGCAGTCAAGTTCTTCAGAAGAAGTTGACGGCAACATCCCTTGACGTCTACTTCTTCAGAACCTGAAAGTGTTACCTTTTGATCTTCTTTTGCTGTTTAAATGATTTCTGGACATGGGTATACTCTGAAATTTTTATGGGTGATTGTATACTGTTAGTAGGTCATATCATGAGGTTGCCTAAATTTTCTATGAACCATGTTAATTATTAAAATTCAGTGACTGAGTAATGAGCATGAAATGAACATGTTTAAATCTAGTATAAATGGATTTTGTTGTGAATTAGTTTTCATAAATTTTCCATGACAGATTGAATGTTGGTATTAGGTTTCTATTCTGTTAATGCCTAAACATATTGATATGTCTCATGCTTAATGATATTTCGATAAATATGTCTGAATTCTAGATTTAATTGTAGAAATTATGTTTACTGTTCGAAAAATCTAAAAAATTGCATATGTGACATACTTACTGCTAATGACCTGTGATAAAAATTTAAAATCAAATTGATGACAGCAAGTACAGTTATTAGTTAAACCATGGAAATTGTTCATGTTAGATGTATTAAATTCGATCTTATGCAATTCAGTAAATATACATCATGTTTAGGACTGTAAGGTAAGATGTTTTAATTTTGAAAACAGTAGTACCATGATTGGGTTAACTAAGACATGTGAAATCGATAATTAAGATGTGTAAAGTGATTAAGTATTATATGTAAAATATGTGAATAGGGTGAGAAAATGTGAATAAATAAATGTGTGATAATTGGGCCAAGAATGACACTGCTACCCTAGAGGCATCGAGAGCTGTACATAGAAAAGTCCCTATGGAAGGCTCTACATTGTATAAGTTTGTCCTAAAGGCATTAGGAAAAACCCGGAGGTGGACAAGTACCACTGGATAGGGTGGAGAGAGCTTCTCCCGGTCTGCGCAGTTACCAAGATTCACCACTTCATTGCCTAGGTGGTGGGTATGTGATATGAGTTATGTGATATGAGTTGTGTTATGAGTTATGTGTTATGAGATGTGATGAGTTATGAGTATGAGATATTTGTTTGTGTCCTCTAAAAGGTAGTTAGGACTATGTGTCATGGCATTTTAAGTAATTGAATATGTATAAAGTGTAAGATTATATGCGAATGTGGCACATGATGAGTGCAAATGATATGATATGTGATAAATGAAAACCCAAGAGTAAATGATGTGAAGAATATGTGAAAAGATATGTAAGAGACAGTTAATGTTATTGAGAGTGTGCTTGCATGTGAAAACCGATGTAGTAATGCATAATGTTCATGTTTTCATGCATTAATTACCTCATTTGCAATATCATGCTTATCATTATGTCATGTAGCTTATTGTTCTTCATGTAATAGTGTATGTGAATAAACATGAGTAACCACGTCATTATGCAACATGAAAGATAAACATGTAGAATTGTGAATTGAATAAGATAACATATGAACAAATGTAAATCCATGTAATTGAATGTAATTCATGTCAAAACAGCAAGTAAAGTGTAGTTATGAAGGTGATAAATGTATGTAATATTAATTAGATTCCATGCTAGATGTGATGTTTGCTTAGTACAAAGTTTCATGCTTTAGTGCTTATTGTTGCCAACCAATTTGACCATGTTTTAACTTCTCAATTCATGTTATAAAATATGAAACCATGTGTATGAGATGTATGTACATTTAAAACAGCAAGCAAAATGTGAAATTAAATATGAAAAGTGCATGTGAAAAGTGAATAGTCATCATATTAGTTTGTTCACTTCCTTTATGTCAAATTCTATGTTCTAGTTGTAGAAATATGTCATGAAATGAATTAATGTGGAAATGAAGGGATCATGTTATGTGTTAAGTGTAGAGAATATGTACAAGTGTATAGTAATAGTATCCATGATTTAGAATAAACATATGATAGAATGAGGCATGTCTAGGTGATTAAAAATGTGTTGATAGCTAAGAGTATGTTCTATGTGTTTGGGAGTTTAAATGATAGTATGTATTCATGAGTGTTTAATAGCTTAATGTGAATGTGATATGTTTAAGATTAAGTCTTTGCTTTACTTGCTGAGTCTTTGGACTCACCCTTGCTTCGGCGTACAGGTTGACAGGTATCCCGTGCTAGGGGGAGAGACGCTATCTTGGAGGAGAGGCTTTTGAGGAGCAAGTAGTAGTTGTATTTTCCTTTCATAGTTGAATAAAAATGTTATTTGGACAATGTAGCTCTTTCATCATGTAATAATGTGGACATTGTCGTTCTATTTTTGCACTATATAGATTGTGGAATATGGGATGGTGATGGACTAAGTTTAATTGTTGTATTTATTCCGCTGAAATCAATTGCTATCTACGTACTTTTCAACCTATCGGCTAGTGTTGGGTTTTATCCCACTGTAATGACGCTCTTTATACCGATGGGGATTGGTATAATCGTACCGGTATGAAGAGGGTCGTTACATTTAAGTTATCACGATCAACATCTCCTTTTCAGAAACAACTCGGCGCCAAACTTTTTTGGCAGGTGGTGGAGCAATCTGATCCTGGTTACCCTCAAGAACAAGGCTGGCGCTGGGATTCGCTTTCTTGCAATGAGTAACGATATGTCCAAGACGCTTACATGATTGACAAAAGGACGGAGGATTCGGATATGTTACCGTTTGCCACATACCACTTGCACCAATACCAATCCAGACACGATCAGGGGGCACTTGAGATATATCTAGTTGAACACATACCCTGGCAGCATGCGCACGAGACAAGCTGATAGTATCTCTATCTACCTGCAGAACTTGGCCAACACAACCAGCAATAGACCAGAGCATGAGTTCATTATAAAAGTTAGCTGGCAGGCCTGGCAACTCCAGCCAAACTGGGACAATAGGAGAATCCTCATCTGGTGAAAAGTCCATCGACCATTGAAAGAACCTGAACAATCTTCCCTTCACAAACAGAGAATCTTTTAACAAAACCTGGAGATAATCGTTCTTGTCTTGAAACCGAATTAGGAGATGTCGCCCATCCATAGCACTAATAACGAAATCTTTCACAAACTTGAATCGTTGAGAAAGGTGCATACGAATGTCCTGGAAAGGAGGTCTTCCGAGCGGCGTACGGGCGATAATAGCAAAGTTGAAAGGCGAACAAGAAATCCGTACCTCTTCGTGGGAGAAGAATACCGCAGGCTCTCCAGAATCGGTGCTAGCAGGAGCGTGAACCTTCAAAGGAAGCACAGGGGGAGTGACTGATTCCATAAGGATCTGTGCAAACGACTTCGGAGGAATAGTGCCTTCACGTCCCCATGCATTGGGAGGTTCATTTATGGCTTGCATGCATGGGCTCGATGATGGGACGGACGTAGTGCAAGGCCGGATCGGAGGCGGAGCAGCAGAACCCGATTCCCCTCCTGGGAATGTAGAACCGGAAAGTGGGAAGGCGCAAGTGGAGAGGAACGAAGGGCCCCCTCGGAACCGGCCATGGCACCGGCCATGGGGCGACGCCCAGGCCAGGGCGCTGACGGCGGCTAACCCTAGCAGAGCAGAGCGAAAACCCCAATGGCAGGAAACGTAATTCTTCGAAGGTAATAGCACCCTTCCTTGGTTACCTTTACACTGGAATATCCATCTGCACAATCACATTACGACTAGAATTTGGAATTTCCTTTCTGCTGTTAATACCTCTTCTCCATTGGGTTTTGTGGCTACTCATGTCTTTCTCCTTCTGTTGTGGGAGATCTGGAAATAGAGATGTCAAGCTAGATTTGAGAGCAAGTGGTGTTTGGTTGGGACTATCATTAAGATCATCCAATTTATGGTTGGCCACTGCCTTGAAAATACTCACTTTAAGGTGGATTCCTCCTTTGCTGATCTGCAGGTACTTCAAAAATTTGGCCTTTCCTCGTCCTTCTCTAGGAAGCAATTGAAGCTAATTCGGTGGATGCCTCCTATCAATGATTTTTGTTTGAATGTGGATGGTGCTAGTAAAGGCAACCCTGGATTATGTGGGGGAGGCGGTTGTATTTGGGATAGATGGGGTTCTCTTGTGGTGGCTTTTGCTCACTTCTACGGCCAGGGGAATAGCTTGATCGCTGAAGCATGAGCTTTGTGTGATGGTCTTCGAGTGGCTGATTTTCTTGGCATCCGGCTGTCTATCATATATTCGGACTCCTTAACCTTGATCAACTCCTTCAAATCTAGATGTTGTCCTTCGTGGCAAGCTTTCAGGTGGTGGTGGGAAGCTGAGGATCGGATGGAAAGTCGACATCCCTTATTGCGCCATTGCTACCGTGAAACAAATCAAGTTGCAGATGCCTTGGCTAATTTTGGTTGCTGGTCTAAGGAGAATAATGTGCATTGGGGCTCTACAAGCATTCCTTATATATGTAAAGGGCCTTTAGTTCTAGATAGAACCGACCTTTACCATGTTAGAATTTGTTGACCGGGCAGGTTTCTTGTATCATCACAAATCAGATATATTTTCGACCCATGTATAACCTGGTGGAGTGAGAACATTCTCCCTCTCTGAGAGAGGGTGCGTTCTCCCAGCATTACACCTGAGGAGCGTTTAAAAAAAAAAGGTAAGGATGCTTCTAACTCCATTGAGAATGTGCTACTTGTTGAAGGTCTTAATCACAATTTGTTGAGCATTAGTCAACTGTGTGATAAAGGCCACATAGTTATTTTCCACTCAGAAGCATGCCAAATAATTGATAAGGATTTAGGAACTGTTAAGTTTTCTAGCAAAAGAGTCAATAACATTTATCTAGTTGATTTAGATGAACCTAAAAATAAAAACTTATGTCTTGTTGCAAACAAAAATGATCAACTCTCTTTATGGCATCGTAGGTTAGGTCATGCAAGCTTCAATGTTTTGAACAAAATCATGAGATTGAAATTGGTGAAAGGACATCCTTAAATTCACCCTACTGAAGAATTGAGCTTCTGTGATGCATGTGCACAAGGTAAGGAATGAAAACTTCTTGTCAGATTGGACTGTTCAATGAAATCAGTTTTCGATCAGATTGTATGCTTTGCAATTGAAAGAGTATGA
This sequence comes from Colocasia esculenta, assembly GCA_014218235.1. NCBI lineage: Eukaryota > Viridiplantae > Streptophyta > Magnoliopsida > Alismatales > Araceae > Colocasia > Colocasia esculenta. Next base: position 89,803,786 of record CM024757.1, read on the forward strand.
TATGATTTTGGGAATGGATTGGTTAGAGGCCTATGGGGTAATAGTGGATTTTAGGAAGAAGAGAGTCAGATTTTGTCATCCAAGTGGAGCAGTATTTGAATTTCAAGGTATGTCATTTTACACCCCCAAATTTATTATTTCTGCACTTAGAGCTAGAAGGTTAATTAATGCAGGATGTGTAGCATATTTAGCTTTGGTAAGTCTAGTTGGGTCAGATAGGATAGTAGAGAAGGTTCCAGTGGTCAAAGAATTTACAGATGTGTTCCTAAAAGATTTACCAGAGTTAGCTCCATATAGAGAGGTTGATTTTACAGTAGAGTTGCAGTTGGGTAGTATGCCGATTTCAAAGGCACCATACAAAATGACACCAGTTGAGTTGAAGGAATTGAAGAAGCATTTGCAAGAATTGTTAGAAAAAGGTTTTATCAAGCCCAGTCATTCGCCATGGGGTGCTCCAGTGTTGTTTGTTAGAAAGAAAGATGGCAATTTCAAAATGTGTATAGATTATCTCTAGTTGAACAAGGTTACTATTAAAAATAAGTATCCACTTCCAAGAATAAATGATTTGTTTGATCAATTGCAGTTAACTAAGGTATTTTCTAAAATTGATTTGAGGTCAGGGTATCACCAGTTGATAATAAGAAAGGTGGACATTCATAAAACAACTTTCAAGACGAGATATGATCATTATGAGTTTGTGGTTATGCCGTTTGGATTGACAAATGCACCAACAACTTTTATGAATTTGATGAACATGATATTTCACCCATATTTAGATAAGTTGATTGTGGTATTTATAGATGATATATCACTACACCAAATTAGACTTTTAGTAGCGATTTTATAAGCTGCTATAGATAAATGAATTGCTACTAAAACTCTTTAGCAGCCATTCAAAATTTTGCTATTATAAGTCCCGTTGCTGAAAGGGAATAATAGCCATTCACAATAATGGCTACAAAAGTAGGTTTTAGCGACTAATATAAATGTTGTTATAAATCTTCAAAATTGTCATCTAAGCGTCACAAAAGCCTTTAGCAGCAATTTACATGGTTGCGATAGCATAGCATTAAAAACACTTAAAATTGCTGCTAAATATGTTTATTATTAGTAGCTAATCTATTGGCTAGTACTCTTTACTTGTAGTAGCAAAAACAATTATTGCTACTGTATATCAATAGAAGCTAACATAATGACTGCTATTTATTTTTCAAAAATTAGAACATAATTGTCAGTAAATGTATTAGCAACATTTCTTATTGCTTTTAACGATTAGATATATGCATTATAAATGGCTACTAAAAATAAGTAGTTGGCTGCTAATAAGTATTTTTAAGAACATATACAATTGCGGTTAAAAGTGTAAAAGTTTATAATAATGACATTTAAAATTGTCACTATAGTTGATTATAAAACACCACCTGTTTTGCAATTATGTCATCAATAAATGTACATTCTTCTATGCGCATTCAATCTCTCCATCACAAATGATTCATTTCCAAACATTATATAGCTGAAATATCACATCATACATATCCATTCTCAATCTCTCCATCACAAATAATTCATTTCCAAACATTGTATAGCTGAAATATCATATCATACATAACCATTCTCAATCTCTCCATCACAAATGATTCATTTCCAAAAATTGTACACATAAAATATCACATCATACATATCCATTCTCACAAGACATCACATATTTTTAGAAATGACAAATACAAAAGAGTAAAATATGTGTTTCAAACATTGCTCAATCAACATCCAAAATATATACAACTGGTTCTATGTGACCATTAAATGTCAACAAGAGAAAAGAAAAAAGAGACAAAAAATCAGTTTCATTTCAAGCTGTCTTCATGTAGATCATTCTTCTGCTCTAGTGACCTGTAAGAGAAAACACATTTATTTAGTATAGAATTGACAACATTATTAATAATGATAAAAGAAATGTTGAATAAATGTACAAGAGTGAAAGACCAAGTTGTCTTCATATAGATCATTCTTCTGCTCTAGTGACCTGTAAGAGAAAACACATTTTTTTAGTATAGAATTGACAATATTATTAATAATGATAAAAGAAATGTTGAATAAACATACAAGAGTGAAAGGCCAAGCAATGGTAGCCCCAATTGCATCTCCAATTGTCTTGAATTGTGCATAAGGCCTTGGGAGAGGTTCATTGTGAACAAGAGCAACATTTATAGCCACTTCCCAATACTCATATCCTAAATCACAACTTCCAACCTTCTTAATGGATCTTTACTTTTAATAGTAGCAAGAGCCACATTGACAATTGACTTTTGAAACTCTTTAAGTAAACCATAGCTTTTCCCTATAGAAAAAAACATATATTTTTTAATCACATTATACTAACAAACAACCACATTAAGAGTTATATTTACCTGAGCATTCAAAATGTCATCATTCCTTCCCCTTTTCTTTGATCCTCGTTGCACCTTTCAATAACAAGAGTACAACTCATTCAACAAAGATCTAAAAATATGGTTAGAAAAAATAACAACATCAGAAATATATACCTCACTATGTAGTTGTGTTTTCTTTTTTGAAATTAATTTGTCATGTGAGCCTTGGATGGGAATTCTATTGACCTAATGTTATCCATTATTTAGATCAAGTTAATCTTTATGAAAAATAAGAGAATTATGTTAACTAATACACATAAAGAATTGTCATAATTCTTACATTGTGATATTATACTTCACGACTTGAAGCAGAATTGTAAAACATATTATTATATTACAGATTTTGGAATATTTCTTACTTGACTTTTTCAGACCTCCAAAAGTTAAGAAGCTCCTTTCATTGTGTTGGATCTACTCGTGGGTCAGATATATTTAGAATATCCTCGCCAGCTATGACAACATTCAAATATTTTTTCTTAAGGCTACATTTAAAGTTCTTCCATTTATTTCCAAGTCTTTTCATCACCCATATATACAAAGCATCATCAACCTCAAACTTCTCCTGTTCATTAGTTTAAAAAAAATATCTAAAGACATAAGCATCACATAAAAAATTCGATTGAATTAAAAAGACTGATTTAGAAGATATATATGACATACCAATAGTTTAAATGGTAAAGCTGTAGCATCAATGAAGATGAAAAAAAATCTGATTTACTAATATGAACTATTTCAGAAGACAAGGAGGAAATAAAAAATAAAAACTAGACAAGGAGAAAATTACAGAAAAATTATTATTCATAGCCCACAACCAGACATCTCTCCTCTGATATCTCTCTTGTGTAGGAGTAGGGAAGAGAATAGGAGTAGAGAAGAGTCTGTTGCATGGAAAATGACCAGTCTCCCCTAATCTCTCTCTTATGTAGCATGGTGACAATTGGTGAAAGAGTTGGCAAAAAAAGTGGAAACCCACAACCCAACACGTGTACAGGGTATATAAAAATAAAACATGTGCACTAATACTTTAAGGGATGATATAATGATATAATTAAAATAAACATATCTATTTATATCAATATTTGTACCTCCTCTGAAGTATGGATATCTTCATTCTCAACAGGCATATTTCTTGTTGCATTTTCCACATTTGGCCTCTGTAATATTTTCTATTGTCCAGTATAAACATAAATGTCATTGGGTTAGAGAACTTCAAACACATACTCAATAGACAACAATAGGACATAAGGATAACAATATCAAAAGACAAATAATAGCTAAATAGATTATTAGATTTAGAGTAAGATACCAATGGAGTCGAAATCGTCAGTGTTGGTTGGACTCGAGCAGATGTTACCGGCCGATTGTAACCTCCTCTCCTGACATGTTTATTTTGGACAAAAGTTCTATCTGATAGGTTCTTATCGGATTCCTATATATCAAATATTTATTCATTACATTCTTTTTTATACAAATGAATTGAAACCTAAAAATATAATGTGGGACATAATATATTAAATATGGATGATATAATGATATTACTAAAACAAGTATATTTATTTATATCAATATATGTACCTTCTCTTGAACATGGATATCTTCATTAATTCTCATTCAACATACTTCTTGTTGAAGGATTCATGCTCAATGTAATTATGCATACATGATTAAAATGATAATTTTACCCATCTTTTGAAACAATAAAAAATAGTTTATGAGAATCAAAGTAAAATACCGATGGAGTCTGAATCGATGGTGTCGGTTGGACTCGGTAAGATGTTGTCGATCGATTGTAACCTCCTCTGCCGACATGTTTATTCTTAGAGCCGCCACCCGCTTGAGGTTTCATATGTGGATGATCTTTTTCCTCTACTCTACACTTAACCTGTCATTCTCGTATCAGGTGGCAAATATGTAATTGGAACTTAAAAAAATGAGATAATGTTCTGCATAAATATGTGAAAATACATAAATACACAATAAGTTAAAAGATAAATGATCAAGACTGAGTTCTGTAGTGCCACAGTAAGTTACTGTAGCGCTACAGTATCTCTTAGTTCTAAAAAAATATATTTTTATATATATACATTTTATATTAAAAAAAAATTATAAATGAAAACAACTAAAATTAACCAATCAGATATTTTAAAAACAATTCAAACTAAGAAAGAAAAGAAGAAAAACGTTGAATGAATAGTGAGTTACTGTAGCGCTACAGTAAATTACTGTAGCGCTACAGTAAATTCTCCGGGCTGGGGTGTGTGCATGTGCGTGTGTGTGATATAATGTCTGAGGGGCGGGTCATGAGGGGAGACAATGGTGGCTGGGACTTGCACGTCCGCTGCTCTCCCAGCGGCTTGGATGCTGGGACGTGGAGTGGAAGGAGATGGAGGAGGGAGAAGGCCTATCTACATCACCTAGCGACGAGGCCACCTAGCAGGAGGCGTATGTGTTGGAGAGCACTGGTGCTCAGTCAGCCGGCTACAGAGGAAGTGCCGGAGGTGCGACTGCCTCACCTGGGTTAGGGCCTGTGCGCGGGCGCTCAGCCGGCCGGCAACGGATGCATGCTACACCGGACGGACGACATGTAGGAGGCGTGCGTGCAGGGGACGGCAGGAGGCGAGCACCGGACGGCACACCGGACGGCAGATGTTGTAGTTGGCGACCGGACCACCAAGAGGCCACTTGACATGGCCGGTCAGCCAGCCGACGACAGAGGAACTGCCGGAGGTACGGCTAACTCGCGGGGGTTAGGGTCGGCCTGTGCGCGGGTGCTCAGCCGACCGACGACGATCGATGCTACACGTACAGCGGTTCCTGTGGTTGCCTCGCGAAGGAGGAGAAGGCGATCGATCGAGAGACGTGGGCGCTCAGTAGACCGGCGAGGGAGGAACTCCCGGAGGACGATGTACGGTGGTTACGGGGGAAGGGAGACGGAGATCGATCGAGGATATGGGAGACGAACGAAGGAAACTCCAAAAAAATCGCGCGCCAAGAGGTTGAATAGGACACGACTATCTCTAAAAAATTCACTTTCCCCCCAAATTCCAAAATAGTTGTAATTTTAAAAAGATTTTACAACAAATCAAATTGTTGTTAAACATAAAAGTCATTAGATTTCAATCTTTAGCAGCCAACATTAAAAATGGCTGTTAATTAGTAGCTAATAATTATTGCTGTTAAATATAATAGTCTTTATAACCTTTGAGTAACCTTTTAATAGCAATTTTACAAAAAAAGCTGTTAATTAACAACAAATATAAATTGGCTGCTAGTAAAATTGCTACTAAAAATCTAATTTGGTGTAGTGTATTGGTGTATTCAGAATCAGAGGAGGAGCATGCAATATATTTAAGAATCACTTTACAGACTTCTGCGAGAACATCGGTTGTATGCCAAATTTAGTAAGTGTGAGTTATGGTTACAGAAGATTCAGTTTCTGGGTCATGTAATTTTTGGAGAAGGAGTAGCAGTTGATCCAGCCAAAGTTCAAGCAGTTATGAAATGGGAAGAGCCAAAGACAGTGTCAAAAATCAGAAGTTTTCTAGGTTTGGCAGGATATTACAGGGGTTCCATTCAGGATTTCTCGAAAATTGCAGCCCTTACGACAAAGTTAACAAGGAAAGGAGTGCCATTTGTGTGGTTAGCAGATTGTCGCCGGAGTTTCATGGAATTGAAGAGGAGACTCACTTCAGCACCTATATTAGAGTTACCATTAGGCAATGGAGGATTTGTGTTATACATAGATTCTTCTAAGAGGGGGCTCGGGGCAGTATTGATGCATCATGGAAAGGTTGTAGCATATGCATCCAGGCAGTTAAAGCGCCATGAAGAGAATTATCCAACACATGATTTGGAATTAACAGCAGTGGTATTTGCTTTAAAGTTATGAAGGCATATTTATATGGTGAAAGATTTGAAATTTTCACAGATCATAAGAGTTTGAAGTATATCTTCTATCAAAGGGATTTGAATCTCAAGCAGCGTAGATGGATGGAATATTTGAAGGATTATGATTTCAGTTTGGCATATCACCTAGGTAAAGCTAATGCAGTTGCAGACGCATTAAGCAAAAAAGCCATTCTAAGTCAGATGATGATAAAGGAATGGAAATTGTATAAAGATATAGCAGAGAACTTCCTGTTTATTCCAAATAATCAGTAACGAGTAGTGTTGGCCAGTAGTGCAGTGGAACCATCATTATATTGGTAGATAGTGGAGACGCAAAGAATAGATGAAAATTTAACTGAAATTATGAAGATGGAGGATGTTACAATTGATAATGATTGTGTGGTTAGGCTCAGAGGCCTATTGTATGTCCAGCAGAGGCAGAAATAAAATAGAAGGTATTGGAAGAAGCGCACAGGTCCAGATATTCAATTCACCCAGGCAGTACCAAGATGTATTAAGATTCAAAGAAACACTTTTAGTAGCCGAATATGAAGAGGGAAATAACAGAATTTATAGCAAGATGTTTGATTTGTCAACAAGTGAAAGCAGAGCACTAGAAGCCAGGAGGACTATTACAACCATTACCAATTCTATAGTGGAAATGGGATGATATCGCCATGGATTCGTAGTAGGATTGCCCAGAACAACATCATGTCATAATTGAATTTGGGTTTTTGTTGATAGACTGACAAAAGTATGCAGGTTATTAGCTATAAGCATGTCTTGGACAGTTGATAGATTGGCTAGATTGTATGTGGATAGGATAATACTATTACATGGCATTCTAGCTAGTGACTATAGTTTTAGATAGATATCCAAGATTCGCATCTAGTTTATGGAGAAGTTTACAATGAGTGATTGGCACAGAGTTAAGGTACAGTTCAACTTATCATTTACAAACAGATGGGCAAACAGAAACAACAATTCAGACAATAGAAGATATGTTGCGAGCTTGTTGTTTAGCATGGGGAGGCAGTTGAGAGCATCACTTAGGAATGGTGGAATTGGCTTACAACAATAGTTATCATGCAAGCATTGGAATGGCACCATATGAAGCTTTATATGGAAGACCGTGTAGAACACCCTTGAATTGGCATGAGGTAGGAGAAAGACAGATTATGGGACCAGAATTATTTCAACAATGTTTAGAAATGGTCAAGTTTATAAAGGAAAAACTTTAGCTCAAAGTTGCCAGAAAAGTTATGCAGATACAAAACGTAGACCATTGTAGTTTGAAGTTGGTGATTATGTATTAAGAGTTTCTCCACTAAAGGTGTTTTAAGATTCAACAAGAAAGGTAAATTGAGTCCGAGATATGTAGGTCCATTCCGAATTATAGAAAGAATTAGAGAAACAGCCTATAGAGTAGAGCTCCCAACAGATTATAGATGCACATGATGTATTCCATGTCCCTATGTTACGAAGATATATTCGAGATCCTTCATAAATAGTCAGTTACACCAGAGATGATTTGAAACTAGACATGTCTATGCTAGAGATCCAGTTCAATTACAGAAGGAAGAACATAAAAATTGAGAAATAAAGAAATTGAGCTAGTAAAAATCAGACGGGAAAATAGAATCAGATGGGAAAATAGATAACGAGGAGAAGACACTTGGGAACTAGCAGAGGAAATACAGAAAGCATATCCATACTTGTTTGAGTAGCTTCTAAATCTTTTTAGGTGATAGTTCCATGCATGATTAACTATGAATTTTATGTTAGGGTTCCCTTCTAAATTTCGAGGACGAAATTTCTTAGGTGTTAGTAATGTAACGTCGTGACCGTTCGAATCATGGTTGATTGGTCTGTGGGCCAATGTGTGGCCAATAGGTGGTGTTTGGTGTTTTAGCAGGTTGTGTGGGTGTAGTGGGCTGAAAATTGTGGCCCAACACACCCTCTAGTTCTCTATTTGAGAAGGTGACGGGGTGTGTATCGCGTTCTTAACGCGACAGACATCAACATTGCATTCTCACTGCCATTGTTTCGGGGTGCTTGGCTATATGCCTGACGCATGGCATGTTCAGGGCTACTGCATGGCGTCGGTGTTGAGAAGGTGATGATCTAAACTATTACGTTCTTGACATGACAGTCGGTGCGTCGTGTTCTTAACTCTGATGAGTTAAGAACCCTAGGTCGGCCAAACAGAGCAGAGAAAGCTTTATGTGCACCGTCAAGGTTTGTGTCATCTTTGTAACGTCCCGCATTTTTTGGATCTTCGTGGATCCTTGTTTAGTGGGTTTGGTGGCCAGTGTGTGGCCCATTAGCGTGTGTTACAGGTGCTTCCGTGCGTTGTGAGGCTCCGTGGTCTGGCAGATTGGGCCTAAAGCGCTCACAGGTTTTCTACCTGTGAACGCAACAGGGGTGTGCGTCGCATTCTGAACACGACGGCCTTGGTGGTCGTGTTCACGTTGCCGCTGTTTGGGTTGTCGTCTGCATGTGCGCCGCGTGTCGCACGCTGGGCAGCTATGCTGACGTCGACAGTGGGAAGGCGACGGCCTCCTACATCGCGTTTAGGTCGCGACGTAGGGCTACGTCGCGTTCCCAACCGCTGTGCATTTTTAACGAGGTTTGGCCAAACAGAGCTGCAATGTGCTCTGTTCGGCAGGGAATGAGTTGCTGCGGTTTCTTGGGGCGATTCGGGGTTCCTGAGGAGTTTTTGGCGCGCTCTCGCCGCAAGGACATCGCGTGGAGTGGGGGAGACGCCATGTCATGCATGGTTTGCGTGTTCTTCGCGAAGGTAGGGAGTTTCCACCTTACTTTGTTGCGTGGATTGCCCGTGGAGCATGTTTGAGCTGTTTAATGCTTTAAGAACAGTAGATACCATGTTAGGACAATGAAATGAGCATGAAAACTGGGTTGAAACATCGTTTGGGGTGGTTTGTATGGATATCCGGAGAGGGGTTCTCGGATCAGGGTTTCACCTGTGAAGGCGACGGCCCAGGGTGTTGTGTTCTTAACGTGACAGCTCAACCCGTTGCGTTCAGGTTTTGAACGTGACATGTCGAAGGGCCGCGTCCTGATGGCGACGTTGGACCCTATCACGTTAACAGGTCCGAAGGGTTTTATGCTATGCATGTAGTACCCTAGAATTTCTTTGAATATATTCTGTTCATTGTGTGTTATTTCTGCATAAATTGATTTCTGTTCTGTGTAGAACTAGACGTCAAGATCATTGGACGTTGAAGCTTGTAAGCGGCAACATCGCATGCCGTTTATAGGATATTACGACGATAGGTATTGACGTTTAATATTTTCTGAATTATTTAATTATGGGCAAGAATATAAACGACATCAACGATGGACGTTTATATCTGGGATAAGCGACAACCTATATTGACGTTAAGTCGACTTGCCTGTTTTTGAGCTTTCCGTTCCGAATCAAGGAAAGCGGCCGTTTCGGGAAGGCTTTAATGAGCTGATCCGAGGCGTTTAGATCCGAGGGTCAGGGTTGGGTTTGGCCTTTGCTAGAGAGGTCTTTATAAGACCAGATCTCGCAGAAAGAAAAGGGGTTTATGCCTTGGTTCTGGAAGAGAGAAAGAGGGCCGAGGAAGGGATTTGCAGAGCGATCTGGTGCTTGTTCGTGCGGATTGAAGGTATCTACACCGAGGAGAATCATAGGACTACGTGCCCAAAAGCTCATCCAGACGGAGGAACTTCATCGGAGGAGGTTTCGGACTGCTTGAAGACGGAGGAAAGAACTGTCTCCCTGGCGAGACGGGCTTCTTCGAGCTCGGATTCGACACTCCATTAGGAGGGATTGAGGCAAGTTACATGGGGGATTTAGTTTAGGATATGATATACTAAGTATTTAACATTTTTCCGTATTTTTAAAGCATGTAAACAACCTACGGGAAGGGTTAGAAACGTTGTCATTTCATGCAGGTTTCTGTGTTTCTGTGTTTTAGAACTCGACGTCAAGGATATTGCCGCCTATATTATGTAAACGGCAATATCGACTGCCGTTTAGTTCATCCCGAAATATATAAGTATTTCTGTCTTTTATATGTAAACGGCGCTATGTGCCGCCGTCGATCTGTGTTAACGGCGCTATGTGCCGCCGCCTATAATTACTTAACGGCAACGTGTGTGGACGTCTACTATAATAAACGTCGTACCATTGACGTCAAGTTTAGCAGAACTGTATATTTCCAGAAATCTGAGTGAATGGTTGTAAATGTATAATTTATGAATGTATGCGTTTCAGCCATGTAATATAGAGTATGTTAATAGTATGGACTGTCTATATCTGTAATGTGCAGGTTTTACATATAACTATATATATATAAATTGATGAACATGCATCATTACATGACAATGATGAAGGTTTAAATTGTATAAGATAAGTGCAATGATGTAAAAGAAAGCATGTTGATTGATGTTTAGATTACTGCAATAGATATGATATGTCTATTTCATGTGAAAATTATGAGTTTTCTCAATATTAAACCATGTTAGTTAGTTGATTAAATAGAGTTAATTTCATGAAAAATAGTTGCAGGAATCAGAAAATTATGAAAATTGACATGTGTATTGAAATTACTGATTTCGAATTTCTGTTAAAATTTCAGAATTTTCAGACATGTGCACGTTCTGTTATGAAATTCTGAGCATTATATTACACATAGAATTGAATAAAAATACATGAAAATGCAAGAATGAAAATTTGTATCATGATAGAAATCTGTTGTACAGTAAATAGGATTTCAGAACTGAAAGTGTTGTATTTTGAAATATTGCATTGACTCATGTTAAATAGTATGAAATGAAATGTCATTGTCTATTATATACGTTAGTGTATGCATTATAAAATTGATGCCAATAAGACATTGCTATCTTAGAGATTCCTACAAGGAATACACCATAGATGCCCCTATGGTAATGGTTCACCTACATGTAAAGAAATGAATCCGTGGGCAACGGATTAAAATCCTGGAGGTAGACTTGTTCTACTGGTCAAGGTGGGAAGGACTTTCCCCGGTTTTGCGCAATTACCATGACTTCATCACCGCATTGCCTAGGTGATAAGTGAATGATAAATGACTACTGATCTCTAATTTAGTGTGGGCTATGTCTTGGCAACTATATGAAAATGACTACATGTTACATGCTACAAGTTACATGTCTATTTGTTCTACATGCTACATACTACATGTTATATGCTTACACTCCTACATGTGAACTTGTTCAAAGAAATTCATATTACATGTTGATGTTTAATATTACTACATGAAAATTGTTATGTAAAAGAATAGATTCCATGAATAAGTAATTCCATGCTTCATGAGAAACGATTTTATTTTCTTAATAGTTAGAATCACTATGAAATGAATGATTGTCAATGAACCTTAGAATTATAGTAAGGAAAGTATATGATATCAATGAATGGAATGCTAATACTCTACCATGTTTTAAAATTAGTATACTGTTAATATCATGAACTGTCTTCCATGTGATTTGCTGGGTCTTGTAGACTCATACTTGCTTAACATTTCAGGAGAGCCACAGGATACGGAGGAGTTAGTGCAGACTGACTCAGAGCGGAGGACGTGGAGACCTAGTTGATATAGAGAGTTTTTGAGTGAAATTTGTATGTGAGAATCTTATGTAATTTCTTTTATGCATCTGATCTTTGGATTGTGATAAACTTTGGACTATTGTTATCTTTTATGCATTAGATTTGCTTTTGAATAAAATGCTGATTACAAGTGTTTAATTCCATGGTCTGTTAATCATCATTGGAATTGAATAGTTATTTGTGTATATTTCAACCTGTATTGTAATTTGGATTCGTTCCACTGTAATACCTCTACTAGATCCCAATGTGAGTTGGGTTAACTGTACTGGGTCTAAGAGGGGCGTACATGCACGTTGGCGTGATTATCCGATTATTTGGTTCGTTGTGCATGGCAGTGGTGTGAGGTGCATTGGCACCATACACCCCTTGAGTGTGTCGTTTACATAGTTAGTGTGTCGTTTACGCATTGACGTGGGGTTTATGCGATTGAGTGTGTGCAGGCACATACTCTATCGTGGTGGACTTTTAGGTGTGTGGTATTTCAGGCAGTGAGGTTCAGTGTGAACCTAGCTTGAGCTTCTGATATTATCAATAGGTTATTAAGGAGGTTTAACTAGTATAGTTAAATAGAGTTAAGAATTAGTGTAGCAACTCGAAAAAATTTAATACTAAAAAAAATCTGAAATAATAATTTCTTTAACTGAAATAATAGAAACATACGTATCACTATCATATGTGCAAGAATACATCAAAACAATATCTTAAAAATGATAAATCAACCCCAAACATTATTTAACGTGTTCCACGAAGAAATCATGCAATGGAAAATCGGACTGGCCAAGTGTACGTTGCAATGTGACGAATTATCCAAAATAGGAAACTAAGTCAGAAAAGTTAACACGGAAAGATAACGCGCCCATAATTAAATGAACATGTCGGAGAGACTTCCAACATCATGTGATGATAACCATTATCGGGGTTTGGACCAATGGACCTCTCATAGCCCATGAATAATTCAAATAAGAAAATGTAATAAAATTCATAACTCTATATTCCTAATTAAAAAGGGAAAACCTATAAGATAATTCCAATAAATAATGGGCTTGGTTAAATAGACCCATTAGAAATTAGGGGCAAAAATAAGGATTTTAAAAGAAGAATAATGGGAAAATACCCTAAATTCGCAACTTAAATATTACTTAAATAGAAAAGAGGCATTTAATGTATTAAATAAGTAATTGGGTTGGAATTGGATTCCTAAACCTACCCTAGTTGCTTGGCACGAATTTAGCTCCCTTCCCAACCCAAATAGAAGTTCTATACTTAGAAAGGGAAGAGGAAATAGGAAATTCGGAATTAATAGGAGTAGAGTCCTATTAGGAAATAGAAAGCAAAGAAGCATAAATACTCTCTTAATCGCCCAAGGCCAGGCCTAGCTCATGCTGGGACTTGCTGAAGGTGGAGAAGAAGCCAAGGAGAGGAGGAATTCATGGGGAGAAGGCTTCATCAAGCTTTATCCCGAGTTCTTCAAGTTCTAGCCCTAGAAGAGTAAAAGACTAAAGGTAGGCATTCTCACGAGCAAAACCTAATTAATTTTGTCTGTAGATTGTTCCATGGACTAGGAACAAAACCTCAAGTTTCATATTTTCCATCGAGCCAATCTTTTATGGTTGATTTTTGAAATTATGCAAAAACCATGAAACCCGACCCTTCTTTATTCTTGATCTCCATGTATACTCAACTCGGGCTCTCAAATTTTAACTGGAGTTACTGATGGATGTTAGGCATCTTTTGCCCCTAGAAGCCCTAATTTTCATCCATCCTCATCACGAATTAAATCTTGCATCATCTTGACAATGTACTGTCACAATTTAACCTTGACTTGTGTTATAAGTTCCATACCTCTTTGTAGAGTTGTTTTGAGACCAAGTGTTCAACATAGAACTTGTTACTCTATAAGTCTATTTTCATTGGCACTAGTTTCTCCAATTTTGTTGACCGTGCTGAGAGTATAATCCAAACATGAACACTGTGTCAGATTCATGTAGTCAGTCCCAATACGTCTTATTACATAGACAACGACCTTTGTTTCTCGATTATTTGCTACTGTACAAAGAATTAGAAGTACTCTACTAACAAAGGTAGTTTCACCTGATTTGGATCACCCTAGCATTTGTTTTGATTTTTCAAACCCACAGGTGTCAAACCTAATCCAAGTCAGAGTTGGAAATAGGTAGAAAAAGCAACCCAAACGTCATTTTCAGGTAGCGACAGGTCGACACGTCGCTACCATAAAGCGACAACATCATGGTCACGACCCATACAAAAATCAGATAGTTTGTGGTCTTCTCAGAAGGCGACAAGATGATGGTCGCCTCACTTTCAGAAGGCGATAGGCAATGGTCGCGTTCTTCCTATGTCCACTTAATCGCCATAACTTTTTATATAGACCTCGGATTGACGAGCCATTATATTGATGGTTTATTCATTCAAGGGCTTCAATATGGTATATTCATGTGTGAGATTTGAATAAAAAATAAATGAGTATGATCTAAGGAAGTGAAGGGATCGGACTGCATTGGCCTTCAAAAGGCATACGTCTCGGTTTCCATCGTTTTGTGTCGTTCCTTGCATGTGAGTTTGATCTATTCTAGGAAGGTTCTAGAAAGTATTATCATGCATTAACAACCCATATGAAAGTTAAAACATGTTCACATGATTTTAATTGATCTTAAGTCATGATCATGCTCTCTACCTACCGATTATTCACTTTCTTGCCTTGTTAACGAACTTGCTAAAAACGCATAGTTACGTGCTAAAATTGGTCTGCATGTTTTAGTACTCATGATACTTGCCATATATAGAGTTTCCAAAAATAAATTTTCCATAAACATATTTTATAACTAGAGTTTCCATAATAGATTCACATACGCACTTGAGCGATTCTCATGCGCGGCATGCTCATACACTCTAGCACGATAGAAAAGCCCCTTCTTGGCTTGTGGTGAACTCTCTGTCGGATATTCCTTTCTCCAGACTAGTGACCCCTTGACCAAGGCCTCCGTAAGTCTCCTCTTGTTCATGGATTCCCACATGGTCGACGAGCTGGGTGTACCCTAACAACTATGATACCTTTAGGGATCGACAAATAGATCCAAACAGCCTAGTTGCTCTCGCTCTTATCTGGAATCACGCCGGACCTGGACAGTGCATAACGAGGCCAGGAAGGTTGTGTATTCCACCTGACCAACGCCGTACGTGTGTGTTGTGCAACTGTTACTATCGCTCGTTACTCGACGTTTCTTTGCAGTGACCCAAAGATCTCATCTATACTCTACTCGCTCGTCTATTCCGTTCACTCTACTATCGTCTCTCTCGTCTATTCATCTAGTACTCTCTTGGTACTCTTTGAGCTGTGTGCTCCTACTGTTTTGTACTGTTCATGACTATCTAGCACTATAATATGGGTCTTGTGACTCTACTGTATCCAATGATTACTGTGCAGGGCACGGAGAGTGTCCCGAGGGGCTCCAATCTATTCCTGGGGGAGAGAGCCACCCGAAAATACCTGCAGGGGCTATAGACGGTGTCGGTATTGCACCGATTCTGACTATAGTATTGACTAGACATTTGACTACTATCCTTTTAGTCTGAGGATTTCAGACGTACTGTGATATTATTGTGCTATCACAAAACTATTATACTATTAGTTGAAGAGTTCAGACGTACTAAGCGATTACTGTGCTATCGCAGACTGTTACTGAACGGCTGCTGTCTTAGAAGTGACTATTGCCTTATTTACTAGTGCACCGTTGTGCAACCATACACGCTATCTCATTACACATATCTCATTACACGCTATTTGTCATACGCTCTACTGCTCTACTTGATACTTGTTATCTGAGTTATTGTGTTCTATCGTGACCAGATCACATTCAAACTGCTATACTCTCTCATTGTCTATTAATAATAAAAGTGCTAGCGACTACTGTCGTACTCTCTTCATGCTCTACTTGATACTTGCTATCT